>CM042079.1:56603200-57008200 GCA_023509865.1 Trypoxylus dichotomus
GATTAAGGGATATTCACCGAGAGACATTATAATGCCGATGAGACAGGCCTGTATTTTAGGACTCTACCCGACAAAACGCTGACATTAAAGAAGGAAAAATGTGTTGGGGGTAAGTATCCCAAAGAGAGGTTTACAATTTTGCATTCTGCAAATATGGCGGGTGAAAAAGAAAAACTCCTAGTCATTGGTAGGGCAGCTAAACGCAGAGCTTTTAAAAACATTAATATAAATAACCTGCCTGTAACTTGGAAATACAATAAGAAAGCTTGGATGACAGGATAAATTATGACAGAGTGGTTGCAAGACCTAGATTGGAAAATGGTTAAAGAAGAAACAAACATTTTGTTATTTTTAGACAATGCGGGATCTCATCCGAAAGACGTTCGCTTAGATAATATAAAAATATTATTTTTATCCCCTAATTTTTCATCAGCTTGTCAACCACTTGACCAGGGGATTATAAAGAATTTTAAAACTTATTACCGAATTCTAATACTCAAACATCTGCTAGTAAACATTGAAACTGCTGGTACAGTTTTTGAGTTAATAAAGAAAATTACACCACTGGATGCAGTTTATTTGGCAAAATCCGCTTGGGACCAAGTAACCAAAAACACAGTTCAAAATTGCTTCCGCAAAGCGGGATTTAATCATGTAAATATGCAAAATGAAGACCAGTTAACTGAGGCTGATACATCTGACCTAGAAGATGATTTGCCTCTTAGTGTACTTTCAGATATCCTCAAAAATAAGAATTTATTGAAATGGACGGATAATGAAAACCTTAATGCTTTTTTGAACGTAGATGAAGATTTGTATGTTGAAGATCCAGATTGAAAACAAGAAATTGCAAATCCACTTGAAATACACGAACTTTCGGAAGATTCCGATGTCGATGAGGTTCCAGTGCCAACAGAAGCTATCCCAAATTATGGTAAAGCTATTACCCTGATCAAGCAGCTCAAGAGTTTTGTCGAAAATCACGGAGATACAGAGTCTTTGGAGCTTCGTTCTAAATTAGAAATACGATTTCAAGACGTCATTTTAAAGAAAGAGAGAAGACAAACAACAATATATGAATTTTTGCGTCCTTAAAGTGACTATTCATTTCATTGTTTTGTATTACATACTACATCTATGTATCTATGTACATATATTATACTTTGTATCTAAAGGAAATAAACTTTTTTTCTTAAGTTTAAAGTTTCTTATTTATTTTAAAAATATTTATATACATGTACGATTTAAATGTCCCAGTTTCTTTAATATATTTTTCTTTCGTTAAAACACGATTTTTGTTGTATCTCCTACATATTTCTTTTATGCGGACACCCCTCCTGAACGGACATCTTCAGTTGGTCCCGTTGGTGTCCGTTCAAGGGAGATTTCACTGTATATATACATCAATACATTATCAATACCGGAAAGAAACATGAAATACTAATAAGAAATAATTAAATAATAAATATCAATAAGATGAAACACCAAAATAAAAAAAAAATGGAAACATGACAAATTAAGGCAAATCTAAGTTGTAACTAATGAATGTACCAACGGCGGAACCGTTTGTCCTAGCTCTAATGATCCGTAGCAGGTGATGCGACCTCAATTCCACGCGCGGCACAATGAGACCAACTCCAGACAACAAACCAGGAGAGTCAATTCTTCCGGTGAGAATGTTTTGCATAAATGAAGCACTAATACGGTTTCTTCTTTCAACAAGCATTATACAGTCATGCCTCTGAATTAGCTTGTCGTAGGGTATACCACGCGTAGGATATCGCCCATCGTTCTTATACGATAGATATTTAAAAAATTTGCGCTGAATCCGCTCAAGAAGATTGATTTGGATGTTGTTGAAAGGATACCAAGCCACGGGGCTGCATATTCGAGCTTGGAAACCACGTAAGAAAAGGGTTTTTATTGCATCAAGGCTAATAAAATCCTTGCAAATGCGAAAAATAAATCCTAATAATTTAGAAGCGGCTGTCGCGACATCTGAGACATGGTAAGAGAAGGTAAACTTTTCATCATATGTCATATTTAAATATTAATGTTGTTAAATAACGTAATTGATCATACTATGCTATGCAGCATCTCTTAACACAAAACTTCACCCTGGCAAAAAAAATTCACGTATTTTCACAAACCTCAACTAAATAAGTTCAATAACTTTATATAACCCGGATTATTTTAACTTTTTAAATGTGACTCATTATATGTCTCAGATATCTGCGGTATAATGAAAAAGAATGCTTTATTGTCTACATTCATACGCATATAGCACAGTGTCGCAATCATCGCGGTTAAAAACTAATAGTAATAAGCCGTAGGTAATTCGAAGCATAATTCGCAAGCATGCATAACACTAAAGTTGATATTTTATTCGCTTTAGATCTTTGAAAAACAAAATGCCTCTTTTCTAGCCGCGTGGTAAAAGTAGGTCGTATATGTTACATGACATAAACAGGAATGACTTTCAATTCTCCATCGAAAAGTACTGCATGGCATCGAGAAAACACGCCGCGCATACGATCTTTGTTATTTACATTTTTTACGACCAATCTTTTTTTTTTTTCGTTCTATTCGCTAGCTACTTATATAGTTTTGCGAGGAACCTGACTTGCGATACCCCAGTGACTTAAATACGCTCCGCAGCTTGCTCGGCTTTCTCGTAGTACTTATTAGGGTAAAGATATACGTGCAAATCAGAGTAGGCCATAGATGGAACTTAGTTGATCTTCAAGAACCAGGCGCTTTTGCTCTTGTTGTAAATTTTATACCGAAGTATTGAATTTTATATTAGTAGAAAATGGCGAGAGATCTTCTAGTTGTCGTTGAACACCTATAAAAGGTCATCGAAGCTCCTACTTCAGGTGTAGTAAAAATTGCTGTTTACCACAAATAAGGTTGCGAAATAAATTACTTGTCAATTTTAGCATTGCTTTCGAAGCATTCCCTTGTTATATTACAGCAACACTGGCAGAATAAAAATAAATAATTTTGGCGAAATAACTAGTTATTTCTTTTTTTATTTAAAGAGCTCCGTTATTTTTATGACATATTATGTATGTATATTAATCGCTGCAATTGGATCAAAATACAAATTTATACTTTTATTTTCGATAAATAAAAGAAAGAATAGTGTGGGGTATGGGTTTCCCTGTTATTTATTAATCTTTTTGTGAAAATAGTTCACGTTATTTTTGAGGTTAAACAATATATTTGAAATTATGTTATAAAAAACAATATCTGCTACAGTTCCCTAGACATTAACAGAAGTTTTTAAAGGCGACTGTACCTTTAGTCTCTTTCGGTAGAGGAAGTAATACTGCATCAAAACTTTATAGAACAAATTTACAGCTTTTTTGTGAAGGATTATGCTACTATCTTTGCCACTCCTCTGTGTATAATCTTTAATCTAGCCTGACATACGTGTACGTTTCCTGCTATATGGAAAGTAGACAGAATTTCATCAATCTTTAAAAAGGGTTGCAATTACAGACCTGTGGCAATAATTTCTTCTCTTGCGAAGGTTTTTGTAGTCTTAATTTATAAACGTCTTTGTTATGGTATTAAATCATATCTCTCTGAATCTGAGCATGGTAAAATCGATTCTCTATATTCTATTAACAATATTAATATTTATTTTTTATAAAAGTTTACCTTCTCTAACTATGGCTCAGATGTCGCGACAGCCGCTTCTAAATTATTAGGATTTATTTTTCGCACTTGCAAGGATTTTACTAGCCTTGATGCAATAAAGACGCCTTTCTATGCCTACGTGGTTTCCTAGCTCGAATATGCATCCATGGCTTGGTATCCTTTCTACAACATCCAAATCAATCTTCTTGAGCGGATTCAGCGCAAATTTTTGAAATATCTGTCGTATAAGAACGATGGGCGATATCCTGCACGAGGTATACCCTACGACGAGCTAATTCAGAGGAATGAGAAGAGAGGAAACCGTATTAGTGCTTCATTTATGCAAAACATTCTCACCGGAAGAATTAACTCTCCTGGTTTGTTGTCTGGAGTCGGTCTCATTGTGCCACGTCTGGAATCGAGGTCGTATCACCTGTTACGGATCCCTACAGCTAGGGCGAAAGTGCTGTGGCGAGCGCCGTTGATACACTCGGGAAGAAAGATAATTACAATTTGTCATGTTTTCATTTTTTGTTGATTTTGAGATTTTGTATTATTGGTATTTATTATATAATTATTTCTTATTGGTATTTCATATTTCTATCGGGTATTTACATAATGTGTTTTTTTTGCTTTGCTTTTAATGCATTATATGAATTACCTTTTATTTAATATTGTGTCCACTTTTGGATGTTTATCTATTGGACATTTAATAAATTATTATTATTATTTAGAAGTCGAGAGTTATAACACATGGGCTGAAAAGTCCCGGGCCTAACAAAGAAAACACGGTTCTTTTGGTTCAAAATTAGCTTTATTCATTAACGTAATCTCCATCAAGAGCAACGCAATCATTCCAGTGCCGCTCTAACATTTCAATACCACTTTTGTAGAACGATTTATCTTTTGCCTCAAAATAGGCCTCAGTTTCAGCGATAACCTCTTCATTCGTGCGACATTTCCTACCGGCGAGCATTTTTTTGAGGTCTGCGAACAGCCAGTAGTCGCTGGGAGACAAATCTCGCGAATACGGGGGATGTGGGAGCAATTCGAAGTTCAATTCATGTAGTTTTGCCATTGTTTTGATTGACTTGTGACACGGTGCGTTGTCTTGATGAAACAATTTTTTTTCTTTGCCATATGCGGTCGTTTCTTTGCAATTTCGACCTTCAAACGCTCCAATAACGCTATATAATATTCACTGTGGATGATATTTCCTTTCTCAAGATAGCCGATGAATATTACACCACGCACATCCCAAAATACCGAGGCCATAACCTTTCCAGCCGATTGTTGTGCTTTCGGGCGTTTTGGACGAGGTTCACCAGTTGCTGTCCACTCAGATGACGATCGTTTTGATTCCGGAGTGAAGCGATGGATCCATGTTTCATCCATTGTCATATCGACGCAAAAATTCCGATTTGTTACGTTTAAACATGGCCAAACACTGCTCAGAATCATCAAGACGTTCTTGTTTTTGGTCAACAGTGAGCAAACGCGGCACCCACTTTGAACAGAGCTTTCTCATAGTCAAATGCTCATGCAATATAAAGCCAATGCGTTCTTTTGATATCTTTACGATGTCAGCTAACTCACGCAACTTAACTTTTCGATCATTCAAGGCGATTTTGTGGATTTTTTTGATGTTTTCTGGTGTTACCGCCTCATTTAGACGTCCACTGCATTCTGCATCATCGGTGTCTCTACGACCACGTTTGCAGTCAGCAAACCAACGTTTTATTGTTGTTTCTGATGGAGCATAGTCCCCATAACACTTTTCAAGCCATTGCTTCGCTTGAACGGTATTTTTTCCCATCAAGAAGCAGTGTAAAATTATGAAATTGTTTTTGATCCATTGTTTTGAAAGTAACAAAAGTAGCGTGAGTCTTAGCCCAGTAACTCACAAACTAATGAATAGAATATCATGAAATTTTAACAGCTGTCTAAATTTTCAACGAATTCATTAGAATTGGAATATAAACTATAGCCCTACATCGTTATATTAAAATTATTAATAAATTTCGATACGATCGATTTGCTTTTACAAAAACTTCCCAAATATATCACTCTGTGTCTGCGAATCTTTTGCTGTTGATGTTAGTTTTTCAAATTATAATGCAATAGCTCGCATTATATGAATACAAATATTTCGAAACCTTTAACGGTTATACAGTTTCACCGTTTGAAAGTTTCGATGCATCTTGCCGTATATTATAAATCTTTTTATTCAAGAGTTACTTTGCTTTCTCCTTTTGAATATTTACAGTAATAATAAGACAAAAAACGATTTATTCACGGGACAATAAGACTTTAGAATGGATTGAGAATGAATGAGGTGCCAAGTCAATATTCACAATATATTTTTGATGATTTCAACATACAGGGTGTATTTGAAATATGAAATTTTGAACTCAGAACAAACGTTTTGGAGAAATTTATCTAGAAAATATTACTTTTTGTTCACTATGAAGCAATTTTCCTATTTGAAACTAATTATTGGAAAAATAATGACATTTATATCGTATTAGGTTTAATTTTCCCTAGACTGGAGTTATATTTGTAGAAATGTGTCTGCAGCTGCTTCTAATTAAAGAAGAGAAAAAAAAAAGAAATCGCAAGTCTAACCAATGACTAAGAAAATTTGAATATTTACGAGTTGCATAATCATTAATAATACACCTGCTTCACGATACTCACCGAATAACAAGGGTTACGTCATCAAATCTCGAGACGAAAATCTTTGACGCTATCATTCGCTTCTGTTTGATAAGAGCTTATCGCTTGGAAGACGAAATTCTTGTTTACATTAACCCTGATGGCACTATATCTCTTCTCGTACTCGTACGTCGGATTGCATACAATTTATGATGTTATTTCCTGTATACACATTTAAAAAAGAACTAGTGCTAAAATTTTTAATTAAAGGTCAACAACGAAATGTCAGATGGATCTATTTATCATAATATATTAATCATTAGTTTCACAAGATGAAACCTGTGTCGATTTGATGTCTAAAATAGGAGAAAAAAAAACCAAATATCTGCATAATAAATGGATAATCTTTAGCGCGATTTGACGGTTGTATGAAAGGTGAAATCTTACTAGTGTTGATTTCAATATAGACGAACGACCGGTTAGATAATTTTGGATGTTGGAAATTTGTGTAGTTCCATGTCAAATTGAACAGGATATTTTTTTTAAATACCTTCGGAAAATTATGTATCGAAAATAATTTCGAACTACAAAGAAACACAAATGTAAGAGAAAATAACATTATAAGAATTATTATTAGATTGTATAGAGAGAATATTAACAATAATGGTAACTTAAAACAGCGAAATTTCTATATGTCCACAGCGTTAATCAAACAATCTACGAAATCCTGCCTTTCACGATATAACAAATTCGACGATAACATTTACGTCGATTACACTAGAAGCAAATTCAGTTGTCACTTCGGCGGTCGAACGACTCTTTTAGTCGGGATCAGATAATATTCTGGAATTTATCTGATGTATTTGCGAAGCTTTTGCACGTCATTTTCGATCTTGTTTTGAAGCAGACTAAATTTCCAACAGGCGATCCCTTTGATATCCATAATTATACTAAAATTTCATTACTTTGTAGCTTTTCAAAAGCGTTTGAACATATTCCTTTTTTCTTCATTTTTTTTTTTTAGAAATGCACGGATGGATCTCTCAAAAGGAACATGATTTTATATCCCAGCGTTCAACCGTCACTAATCTAGCTTGTTTTACGCAATATGTGTCTGAAGCATTAAATAGCAGAAGCCAAGTTGACATTATTTACTTGGACTTTCAGACTTTCGATCGGATAAACCACTATATTCTTCTACGAACATTGAATTCGTTCGGATTTTCAAGACCATTAAGCTCACTCTTACAGTCGTACCTGATCAATAGAGAATTTCAAGTATGCTATAGGAACTACGTATCATCCAAGCACATCGTTTCTTCTGGTACACCGCACTGTTGAAAACGAAACGCTAATGTGCGCTGATGATATAAACTATTTCTAAGCATTGATTCCACTGCGGATTTTGTTTTGCTTGAGAGAAGTATCGATTGTGTTTTTAGTTGTTGTAAACTTAATAGATTGTCCTTAAATATATCTATATGCACTACCATGAGATCTACTAATTGTAAGCGTCAGCAAGCTATTAACTACAATTACAACGTTGCAACACTGCAAGTATCAACATCTGTCAAATGTTTAGGGGTGCTTTTTGATACCACTCTGTCCTTTTCTGATCACATATCTGAGTTGGTGTCGCGATGTAATAAAATGTATGGATTTATTTACCGTAATTGTAGGGACTTCCGCAATATACGAGCTCAATCTGCATTATTCTTTTCTCTCATTCGATCTCAGTTGGAGTGCGCCGCGTTGGTCTGGCTTCCTATTTATGAAACAGACATTGAGGCGGTACAGAGAAGATTTCTGAAGTTCTTCTATTTTCTGCTGAAGGGATCTTATCCATATAGAGGCTTTGACCATGGTGTATTGCTGCAGAAATTTAATTTTGTTTCTCTTTCGACCGGGAGAACGATTTCTTTGTTAACATTTTTGTTTTGTAAAGTTTTGTTTAGTACCTAACAAGATTGATAATCCCTGCCTCTTGAATAAGTGTAATTTTCTTATTCCCAGAATTAGCTCCAGGTCGTCGTTTGTTTTCTATTGCGGTCGCACTCGAACAAATGTCCTTATAAGATTCCCAGTGTACCTGATGTGCACTAACTTCAACAGCATCTCTGATTTTTGAGACATCCACGTTGACCCGTTTAAATCTATCATGGATGCAGTTTTTCTTCGCCTGGCCTCTTCCCTCTAACATTTGTCAACTTTCCATCACCCATTTTATTGTTGATATTAGTTGAATAAATCTTTTTTTTTATATATCCTCTTATACCATAGGGTAATAGTAGCATTTAGTATTTTTGAGACATTAAATACATGTAACTTAGCAATTATTTTATATATATATATATATATATATATTTCCTTTTTTTTTGTAGTTTGCTATCATGCATATTAATTTTAGTGTTTCCTGTAACTGGCTAGTGTACCTGTTGGAAATAAATGACTACTACTATTAATATTATTAAATCAGGCATTACTTTTTAGTGTAAGAAAGCCTCTAAACATATTCAAAACTTTATTCATTGTTAATAATATATATATTTAGTCCCTGACCATTTTATTAGGGCCACTTCTTAAAATAGCGATTTTGTTAAAATATATAATGGAAAAACGTATTGTACAGGCATAATTTTGTTCAGAACTGCTTATAGACATCGCCACAACTATATAACTAATATTTTGTAATGCCTCCTTCGACTTTTATAATTGTTCTTATTCTTTTTGGCATTCTATCTATGCAAGCGTTAATGGTATGTATAATTGTAGCGTCATTCTGCCACACATCCTCAATATTTTTTACTAATTGCTGTGTTGTAGTGTTTCTTCTCGAATGCACGCATGTTTTTAGAACACTCAACGACGAGCTGTCGTTTCATTTCTTCATTTTGTTGTGGAAGATTTCGCGTTAATGCATGAAAATAACAGACCATACCCTAGTAGTTCTGTGCCTGAAGACTAAGATAAAATCACCGATCAATTTAGATGCCATTTGAACACTAAACGAAATGAAACCAAAACAGTTTAGTATTAGTTCATATAGTTCAGCTAACATGAGAAGACTATGCCCAATAAAATTTAATACTTCCAAACCTGTATAATTCAAGTAAAATAACAGTTGTTCCAATAAAATAATCTAGGTTCCTAAATATTTATTGTAATTTAAGTATAGATACGTGAACTGGTAGATTTTCAAGCTAGAATTATAAGGTATTAAAGAAACCAATGATTTTACACTGCAACATATTTTTTTCTTAGCATTAGATGATGTGATAAATATGTTGGACAAGCTGTTGGGCTTTTAGTACAATTTTTACTATAAGTAAAGGTGTTGTGTGGTATTTAACAGAGGTATACTTGAATGCTTTAAGCTATAATCTGGAGAATATCTCGTATACCTAAGAACCACTGTAACAGGATCTTTAATTAACTAAGAAAACTAGAAATGCGTCAGTAAAAAAAGAACATTAACATTTTAATTACATTAAAAAAATATTAATACACCATTAATCAGACTAATAATTCTCTATTAAACTATCAAAAATATCTATATAAAACACTTCATCAATATATAAAAGAAAAACAATCTCAAGCCTAATAAAATACAGCACAAGTTAATGGTATCCGTTTGAACACTTTCACGTATAGCGATTGTAACTCTGCAATTGGCACAACCGTAAAGAACCGAATTTATCGCATTTGTTTTTGATGTCGCGTCAACCGTAACAATTTCACACGATACCGAAAGAATCCGCTGGTCTTTAATTGGCGAATTATCGCAATGGAGAAAACAACATTAAGTATTTGCGATAAATCTACATTCTTTAGCGAATAGTTTTCAAGTTTTAACAAAAGAAAGGGAAGCCAAAAAGAATCATTTCTTTTTGTGGAATACGAGGGCGACATGAAACGGTCCCGGAATCGGCAAGAGATGGCGCGCGAAGGTTGAAGTGACTTCATTGGTCGATAAGGGCAACCTTTTTGTGGCAACTGTCAAAATTTCAGACGCCAACTGTCAATAGTTGTTATTTTGTGAAGTATGTCAGGCGGTTTCGTAAAAATGGATAAAATCGAATGCCCTGCAGTGATAAAACACTTCTGGACTGATGGAAAAACGGCCACGGAAATTCAAAATATTTTGCTATTTTCGGTCATCAGCTTCTGGGCGAGCAAGTTCAAACGTGGCCGCACAAGCACAAGTGACAAACCACGGGGTGGACGCCCAAAAACCGCTACCAATGATGAAATGGCCGACAAGATTCATGATGTCGCCGATCGCCGATTAAAGCTGAAAGAGATATAGCAGAGACAAAACGAGTCTCAGAAGAACACGTTGGCCATATCCCACACGAAATTTTGGGTACGAAAAAGCTTTCGACGCGATGGGTACCGCGCTTCCTCACATCGGAGCAAAAACGGAATCGGGTGACCGTTTCGCAGGAGTGTGTGGCCAGGATACAACGCAACACAAGGAATTTATTCATGCGTTTCGTAATCGTGGATGAGACTTGGATCCACCACTACATACCGGCAACAATGAATAATACACATTATTTCCTGTATTAATTTTAACCCAATCAAAATAAAGATATTCTCATAAATGTACCATTTTTCTATATGTGATCTTACGTTTATAAGCGATAGTGTATATAATTTTCAGGATTCGGGGAATATACAGCTAGATAACGGAGAAGTATAATTTCCATTGATACTTAAGTGAAATTATTCAATTGACACTACTCAAACGCGTTGTATTCTCTTCACAATCATACCTGTCACAACTCTACGTTAGAGCTCAAAAATGTTATTAGCAAGGACTTGTTAATAACAATAAGCTACGTATAAATGTACTCCTACATATAAATAGTTGGAAACGAAGTGTTAAATGCGGTAAGTGTTAATTGCACGTTGAAATGCAAACAAATTAGCGTTATATAACGTTATACCATACTCTTTTGTTGAGATGACCCGTAATTATGCGAAAAAATATCAGTCCTGTTATAGAATTTATTTTGATATACGCAAGTTTACGTTAATAAAGAGACTAACCATGTAAAATTGATCTCGTTCAGTTCTCATGATTCAGAAAAGAATTGCGTTGGTAAATCTTTTATTTTTAGCTTTAGATAGAAATACTTGTAGCACTCCGTGGGATTTGAACCTACAACCCTTGCGCGCTGGACAGGCACGTTAACCATTTTCGCCACAGAATCTTCACTTAAATTATTACAAACTTCTAGTTCTTGGATGATGATGATTTATGGCGGTCATTGTTGCTACAATACTATATACGTCTACAATACTCATCACCAGTACCATACGCCCAGGCAGGTTTTAAAATCTGCCTGTAAAGAAGTGTTTTGTTGTCCATGTAATTTCTTCCAAACAAACAGTACACTACCTTTTCTGTATTTCACACCAAGTTCTTCTCTTTGACATAGACTTTCTCTAGCACAGTCTGGTACTATAGTTCACACCCAGGTACTTTGCTGGATTATCATAGAGAATCCGGGTGTTATTTCTTCTCGCAGATAGATATTGATTCTGTTTGTTCATGTATTACTCTTGTCAATAGCTTTCTATAACTTCATGGCGGCTTCTTTGTGGTCGTTTTTTAGTAATTATTTCATGCTCCAGGTTAAGAATAATAATGGGGATGCCCAGAAGGTGATGCGCATCTTTCCCACTATAATAACTGTCACTTGCAACGTCATTAGGCCATTTTCAGCAGAGTTGCTGGTAAACATGGCTGTTACGATAGATTCTCCCGCCAAGTTGCGTTGTATAATTCGATTCTTTCAAGCGGAAGGATATAATGCAGCTAAAATTTATCGAAGAATGAGTAGAGTATACGACGAAAACTTTATGGCGAATGGTGTTGTGCGTGAATGGTGTAGGAAGTTTAAAGAAGGCCTGGGCGATTTTCACGATGAAGATAATATTCGATAATATATGATGTTTTATCAATTTAAAAGACTTTTCTTTTGGTGAAACGTATTAAATTCTATAGCAAAATAAAATTTTGAATTGACGTATGGAATTTGTGGAAAGAATTGTCACGTAGAAGTTCTTTTGATCTTAAGGAAGCTGTCTTTAAAATATATTTTAATGCATTCGCTCGGGATGTTAATACAGAAATCGTATTCAGGCTTGTTTCCCTAATTGGATAACCTCTTTGTTATACTCTATTTAAATTTATGCTTAGGATCCAGATTTGTGGAATTTTCATCTTAAGCATTTCAGTAATTCTTCAAATTTAGTCCAGACTCATAAGGTGGAAATTAAAATAAGTGAAAATATGAAATCATTACGTAATATGAAATTAAATTATTTATCGTGAGCTAAAACAGAGCAACACAAAAAAAAATGTAGGTATTTGACTTTATTAACAATTACAAAAAGGAGATTCAAACGCAATGTTAAAAAAATTGCTTGGAAGAAGGAATTATACCGTAAAAAGGATCCAAATTCAAAAATTAATGATAGTCTTTCCACATGAAGGACCAGGCATTGAACAACTCTGACAATGCACATTTGGCCGTTCAGAAATTCATACACAAAATACTTCCAACGAGTCAACATTTTATTTGATCTGACATGATGAAGCATTATTCAGAACCAAATAATAGGACCTTTCCTAATTTAAAGCCTATTAACCTCTTATCGCCATTTAACTTTATTGGGGAATGAAAGTGCTCCATACCAATAAAATTTTGAATGAGGGGGGATGGAGTTCCATCTCATTACTATGAGTGAAATAATGCTACATCTTAAATAACACTGACCAATAATCTTTTTTCTGTTGACTAAGATCTGACATTTGTTTTTAACTAATATAGGTACACCAACGCCAAATATGAAACCCATTTTCCCCTATCACGTGAGGTTCCTTTTTCTACGGCACCTTCAAGTACATATGTCAAAAATATCCATTATTAAGTTACGAAAAAAATTAAAGCTGCAGTATTTGATAAACCTCAAATTAGAATTTTAATGACATCCATATTTCATCAACTCTATGAACTAGACTGACAAAGAAGCCTGAATTTCATTCACTATGGTCTCGAACAATGTTCTTGGAAACAAAAGTGCCTCCAGTTACAAACAGCTGGTGAAATTAATACTTCACCCCCTTGGTTGTAATATGAGCATAAAGCTTCATTTGTTTCATAGTCGTCTCGATAGGTTTCCCGAAAATGTAGGTGCTATAAGCGATAGATTTAATCAAGATTTAAAAACCATGGAAACTCATATGATGGCCGACAACTATTGGAGTATTCAAAGGGACTGCCAAACCAAAGTGCACTGCAGAAAGTGCAGCAAACGAACATTTATTCCCTGATTGTTGTTGTGTGTTTTCACTAAGTTTTCTTAAGTAACAATTTAAGCTATATTTAGAGTATGTGGTATAGGGTTTAAATTTTGATGTGATACGCAAAAAATAATATAATTTTCGGATTCAGCAGAAATTGAGTTGGACGGGGTAGTCTCAATGTTCTATTAGAAAATCAAAAAAATAATCTCATATTGGAATACACCTTTTATAAGATTACATTGGAATTGACCAAAAAAAAAAGAATGCCTCCAGATCAATTTGTATTCTAACAGAAACAACACTCATATCAAAATAATACTTTGGTAATACCCTGTTGGAAACTAAGAAGCTTCAATTTTAAAAATCATGTTGGTATTTCGTGCTCGAATAACCCTGGATATTTTGTTAATTACTTATTTGCAAGATATATGTTACAACCAAGTTAAGATTGCTATTTCCTCTAAAAATTTAAGCTATAAACGTAAAAGTATGTCTCAAGGATGTCCTTTTACTGTTAATGTTTTGCACGATAACCATATATTTTTGCACAAACCATAAAAGATGGAGTTGTACCCAGAAGATCCTTGAAGGATAAGAAAAGAAACGACAGAATTTTGATGGATTCTTCTACTTTATCACAAAAAAAAATCCATTTTAACAAAGAGCTGCACTGCAACAGCCTAATATCCCAACCGCCCCGAATGGCAGTTTTTTTCCGGTAATTCCAGTGGGCGTTTAAACGAGTAAAAAAAAGTTATCGCACACAGGTATTCGTAGGTCAACCTCTGATAATCAAGGTAGCCGACAACGTTAGCAAGAACAAAATGAAGGATAAATTCAATAGGTTTATTAAAAAGTAAGCGTAGTGTAGAAGTAGATAGGATTATACCTTACCGTTTGAATCCTGAACGTGAGTACCATGCGTCAGATGGTGAAGCTGAGCGTAGTAATGGTGATGGTGAAGGATACATTCCAAATCCGTACAGTTGAGCATCTTGTTAAAGTTTAGAAGTTCGATCAGATTATTGAGAACTTTCTTTCAGGAAATTTAAAATTAAACATCACTTTTGGGCACTATTCTTAATGTATTGTTTTTTTCTTGTGTGTTTTTTATCGATTCTTTTATTCTATTTATCCGTATACGAATACTGTCATTTTAAATCGAAGCCACGGCACACTATCACGAGGAAAACGAAAGTAACACTGTTTATCTTGCCGCTGTTAGCAGAGTTACTATTTATTTATTTAGATTAAAGGCCAAGGTTCGTAAAATCACTCACAATTACGCACTGTACGATAAATAAACGAAAAAAAAAAGAAACAAAAGATCACACACTCACAGAAAACATCCACCACGATGCTATAATGTAGCGATGTCGAAGAGATCTGGAAGGCGATTGTCACGACGACATAGAGTAGGTCAATACGAGCTGGCTTAGGTCCTCTCCAAGATAACCGCCGCGTCCGTCAAACGAAATACGGGTTTCTCGAAGAGTCCGGCCGATAGTAAATAGTAATAACGGTGATAAAGAGTTGATTATAATCCGCCTAGCGCGTATTAACGAAACGAACGATATAGGACGACATATAGGTGAGTAAAATACTGCTGGTGCAATTGCTATGACGACGGCAGCGATAGCAAGTTGGTGGGTTTCGCCAGTAAAAAGGGGGAACTTAGAAAGTTCGCGGCTGTCCCCCCCTTTATGTTTGTTTCTTATATGTATGATATCGTTCTGCGACTGCTAAAGCGACGTATGTTATTGTTGTTGCTGCGAGTCGCTGCAACCATTGGACGCACCATTGGCTCGGGCCCGATGAATTGCCTAAAGATCGTTCGTCTTGCTGCAGGTTGCAATCGAGATTATTAACCTTACCTTACCTAACCGAGTAGCGTTCGCACCGCTTTTACAGATTAGCGTTGCGTACGCTAGGATACATTAAAATGTGCACAATCACGCCCTTCGAATTATTTAAAACAGGAAACCCGTATTCGAAAGTCGCTGTTATTTTTTTTTTTAACTCACTGGAGGAGCAAACTTGAATTTGAAGATTTCTTACGCTCCAAACAAAGACCATGGTAAGATAACATATATGTATGTACAATTCTGGTCTGATTTAATGATAATAAGAATATCAAAACTACTTTCCCTGTGACGGCGCAGACAGTTCGGCTTCTATCGGAATAAAACTTATGTGGATAGCATATATAAAAGCTTATTATCGTTTACTACTGGTCAAAACTATTTGTCCACCCTAAGAAATAATCTATAAATAAAGGAATGTGCCACTTGAAAAAGAAAATGCAGTGTTGTATTTAATAAAATACAACACTACAATGAAATTGATAATACGAGGGTGAACTTGTGGGTGAACTAATGTTTCCGGAATTGACAAGAGATGGCACAAGGGCAACCTTTTTTATGGAAACCGTCAAAATTTCAGACGTTTACTGTCAATAATTGTTGTTTAAGAGTGCGTTTTATATAGCAGGTCAGGCGGTTTCGCAAAAATGGATAAAATCGGAAATGGATGGGTGGGAAAACGGCCATGGAAATTCGAAAAATTTTGTTAGAGGTTCGTGGCGGATGTACTCCATCAGGTTCTGGGTGAGTGAGTTCAAACGTGGCCGCACAAGTACAAGTGACAAACAACGCAGTGGACAACCAAAAACCTCCACCAACGAATAAACGGTCGACAAGATTCGTGATGTGTTAGCCGATCTCCGATTGAAACTGAAAGAGATAGCAGGAACAATAGGTATCTCAGAAGAACGGATTGCCCATATCCTACACGAAATTTGGGATATGAAAAAGCTTTCGGCACGATGGGTACCGCATTTGCTCACACCGGAGTAAAAAACGAAATCGGGTGACCGTTTCGGAGGAGTGTCTTGCCAGGATCCAACGCAATCCAAGGGATTTCTTTATGCGTTTTGTAACCACTACATACGGGAGACCAAGGAACAGTTGAAGCAGTGGACTTTCCGGGCAAACCGGCTCCGAAGAAAGCAAAGACTGTTACATCGGCCAGAAAGGTGATGGCAACCATTGAAGGATGATTCTTTGCCGTATCTTGAATTCAAGAAACTATAAATCGTTTTCGCAATTGGCGATTGGTGGTGCGCAGTGTAGTGTTGATGACGATCCAAATGCGCCAATTCGTCGACGTGCTCGACGATTAAACATGTATCTATCTACTTTATAGAAAATGTTGCGTAAAGGTCTTACAAGATTCAACTTGTCCATGAATTAAAGCCAGAATATCATCGTTCGCGACGTACATTTAGTGAATGGGCCGAAGGATATGTTGCTATTAATCCGGAATTTCATTTCAAAATCTTGCTCGGTGATGAAGCACACTTTTTTTCTTAAATGGCTATGTCGATAACCAGAATTGTGGCATTTGGTGCGATGATAATCCACAAGCCTTTGTTGAAACATCATTACGTCCAGAAAAGGTCACCGTTTAGTGTGATTTAGGAGCCGGTGGAATCATTGGTCCATGTTTTCAAAAACGCAAGTACCAAAATACAAGAGTTGCTTGCGCTAATAAGTATTTGTCTGCATTCTTACTTTGCACCGTACTTTCTGTGGTTTGTGTCCTGTACACTGAAGTAAATTTTGTGTTGTCTATCAATTGGTTTTGCGCCATTCGACCGGTATGGTTTTTGTTCCCGATTTTTATTTTTATCGTCTGTTTGTCTAATTTTCTATTCGTCGCCTTTGCAACTTTGAACGTCTAGCAAATGAGTGAAACGCTGTTGCTGACATTTTTGACTATTTGATGATTACAATTTCCAACTTCAAACCCAATAGATTTGGCAAGTTAATAAACTGGATGTTATTTATACTGATTTGCTCGGTAGATCATCGTAAATTCTTGAATAAGCTGTTGTTTCGGTGTCGGTAGAAATTTTCTAGGTTTCATTCGATCGTATCTTCTTAACAGAATTAATTATGATTATTCTAATGGCTTTAAATCTAGAGTACCCCAGGCATCGAACCTAGACCCACTGCCCTTTCACATACACATTGATGAACTGCTAAAGTCTATTACTTAGATATTAAAAAGATTTTTCTGTGTTCTATTTCAATTTAAAGTTCCCCCTTCCCCCTCCCCCCGTAAAAGAACTCACCCGATGTAAATAAAATACTTGGAATAAAATATTTTTAAATGGATATAGCACAGATTAGTATTGCAATCTTTATATTGTCGCGCAGTATACCTCAGCACACCAAATAAACGTAAATTATAGCGAAAAATGCGAACGTTATGCTTGTTCGTACGTTAGTGCATTCGAATGTATACAATCTTTTCATTGCGGACGCTATTTTTCACTTTCATGTGTCCTTTAACAAGGCGACACCATGCTGGAACATATACGTATAAGAATACGATTCGTAGTATAGTAATGGCGTCTACACTTTATAGTATACAGACTATATTATGCCAAAAATGTATTATCAAAGTGCAAAAGTAAGATTATAGATATATACAGTTACTTCAAACCTGGCTACTGGGACGCACATACGTGTAAACTGGTCTATTGGTTTTTCCCTTCGAGAAAAAAGTAAAAATTATTCACGAATAAAAATCTTACAAGCAAATAAATATTTACTTAATTAGGGTCAATAACATCGCTCGTGAATAAATAAACACGCAACGTGTTTCCCCAATTACAATATATTGTCGTAACGATGTAATTTGCGTTATCGGTATAATATCACACAGTGTACAGATATATTGCAAGCATTTAATAGCTTATGAAACATTAATGAAATTTATAAAAGAAATCGTGGTTTATCTTGGCAAGATGTATGACGTACTTGCTGCACTGAATATCTGTGAATCTCATGGCAATTAATTAAATAAAAATACATACTATTGTACTTAAACTTGTGCAATAAAAAGCGCATTAAAATCCTATACATGCCGTAAAATAAAGGAGCCCGTAAAAAAACGCAATATCATCAATATAATAAATACCACGCCCAAGTAGATCCAAAAACGGTACTAAAAATTAAGGACAAGGAAACAGTTAGTTGTTAGAGCTATACAAGAAAGTAATAAACTACCATTCGTCGATGTAAGATTTAGCATCCTTCGGTAAGGTAGTGGATATGAATCGTAAAACTTTCAAGTATTCGGTTAAACTGATGGTAATTATTTTGTTACAAATTGATAAATTGCTGACATTTGAAAAATTTTAAAATATTATTGAGAAGGAGAAGAACCAGTATATATACACTCTCATTCTTGGGAGCTAAGGGTACCAAATCATGAAGCGAGATGTTATAGTGTGCAAGTGACATAGGTAGACCTCTATTAGACAAGGTACAATCCGCAGCAAAAGTGTAAAGAATACAGAATAGATTTGGTTCATTATATATATATCTACAGCTTATTATAACTATAACACTGTGTGTACTAAATGTGTACACTTAGTTTATAATTTAATGGTAATTACAGTAAATAGTATGCGAAGTAACTTATGAAATGTGATCATAAAATGACCAAATCTCGAATTAACGGGTATGAAAATTATGACATTATGACATTTTAAGTAAATTAAGTCTGAAAAGATAGATAATACTCAACTGCATTTAATTTGTATTGACAGTGAAATATTCAAAAATAAATTGAAAATATATTTATGGTCTTAATACGTATAGAAATTGGATTATAACAATTATAAATAATAATTTTGTTATTTTAAATCTTTAATGTAAGCTTACGTTTTGGGATTCATCTACTTCCTAAAATCGCTCTGTTTGAAAGAATTTGTGAAGAAACATATTTCCTCTAATTAATATTACATATAAAATTATACGTGATTTAACTATGAGTAAAATTATAATATGCACTAGGGTGACAGAATAAATTAGACACCAGGTAAAGCGGTATAAATATCTAAACAGCTAAATTCTACGAACGAATTAAGAACTTTCTCTTGTCATTAGGGTAGGGGTAGATGTATCGGAAGGAATTCGTCATAGTTTAGTATCGTTACAACTATGCCTCGCTTACAAGGTTCGAGTGATATTAGCGACTTCACCCGGGGTCGCATCGTTGGCCAAAGGGAACGCGCCGCTTCGCAACGTGAAATAAGTAAATTTTTAAATATTCCGTTGTCCACAGTTAACCGTGTGATTACACAATTTAAACGCAAGGAAAAAACAACGGTGAAGCCGAGACCAGGTCGTGCCGGACCTTCTGAAAGAAGTAAAAGGGTGCTTTTGTGCGCGAAGTGTTAAGAGAACTGCGAAAAAGTACAACTGAGCTTGCGGCAGCTTCACAGAAAAGTCAGCTCACCATTCTGCGATACCTCCACAGTGTGGGGATGTATAAAAGGGTGGCAGAGAAAAAACCTCTCCTTACGGCGTTTCAAAAACGGCGCCGAATGGCTTCGGCAATCGAAATGCGAACGAAGCCCGAAGAGTTTTTTAATCAGTGTAATACATCTACAAATAGGCGTAAAATATAATAAATAAATAAAATGAAATATATGCACTGTGTATATAATTGAGTCTCTAATGATGAGTGATGAAACGCACTTTTATGTAACCGAGTAAACAAACAATGCTATCGCTATTGGTCAGCGGACAAGTCAGAAGAATTGCATAAAAAACTGATCGGATGGCATGGAGCTTCTAAAGTGAAAATTGTTGGACCTTATTTTTTTGCTACTACAGCTCGACACTTTAAGAATCAACATGGCAGAAATGTGGTTCCAACACAGCTGACACGGATAATGATTCCGCTGCAGTGCTTGAGAAATGTTTCCAGAACACGTGATCACATATTTCGCCGATCTCCACTGGCCTGAACGCTAGCCAGATTTGTCGATTTGAAAACCTTTTCATACAGGGTTACTTAAAAAGTAAAGTTTACTGCAACAAACCTCGTACCCTCAATGATCTGAAAACTGCACTGAGTGAAGAAATTGCTGCTGTTTTACATACTTTGACAAAAGTAATGAAGAACTTCGAATAAAGACGTTTTTAAAGGAGGCCGCCATCTGTTTGAAGTTATCTTTAAAAAGTGTTAAATTACAAATTATATTGATGCGAGTACATTCTTTATGTGATCAAAATAAAGCCTATTATAGTAGTTTGAAATCCATGCGTTCGTTTTGTGCCACGCTGTAGCAGAAATTTCAATTTCCTGAACCAAATCTTTCATAACCTTTGTCTTTCATCGTCCTGTCTTCCAGCAAAAATTTCAAGTTTCAATACATAACTTGCTACACTATTACGAACAGCAAAAGATTTGTGTCCATACCTTTCTGGTTTTAATAAAATACAGGGTGGCGCAGGGGAACGGGAAATTTTGAAATAACGTTATTTCCACGAATAAATTCATAAAACTAGTAATTTATTAACGAAAGTGCATGTATGCAGCATGCCATTTATGTTTTTACAATCAAAATGTCCAAAAGTGTCTCTTTACTTTTCAAAGATGACATCGGAAAGATGTCCTCCCATTCGGCGTTCACACTCTAACAGCCTGTTATGAAAACTCTGGAATGCGCGGTGTACCAAATCTTGGATAATGGCAGTGATTTCTTGTTGAATGTTCTCCTTCAGTTCATGGATTGTTGCAGGACATGTACGGTAGACCTTGCCTTTAAGATACCCCCACAGGAAGAAATCGCTCACACTAAGATCAGGGAATCTCGCAGGCCATTCAATGCCACCGTCACGTGAAATAATGCGTCTTCCAAACAATTGACGAACTGCTGCCATCGAATGTCGAGCAGTGTATGACGTGGCTCTGTCCTGCTGAAACCACATGTTTTCAATGTTAAGATTAAGCTCGTACAGTCTCGGTGCAAAGAATGTTTGAAGCATTTCAACATATCGAACGGATGTTACTGTCGCTGCACTACCATCCTCACGTGCAAAAAAATAAGGGCCGATAACACCATGACATGATACGGCACACCATATTGTGACCTCGTCGCTATGTAGTGGTCGCTGGTGTAACTCACAAGGATTGTCCTGGGCCCAATAACGAAAATTCCGTTTGTTTACGAAACCGTTCAGGTGGAAATGGGCTTCGTCTGATATCCATATGTTACCAACGAAATTCGCGTCCTCGTTAATTTTAGCCAATATCTGCCTACTAAACTCCACACGTGACGCTGGGTCTCGTTCATGTAATTGTTGCACAATCTGCAACTTATAGGGATGGAAATGTAATTCGTGCAGTATTCTTTGTAAGCTTCGTCGCTTAATCCCTAGCGTAGGTGCATGCTGTCGAACGGAGCGGCGAGGACTTCTCCCGATTGCAGCTCTAACAGCCTCAATGTTCTCTGGGGTACGTACCGTTCGAATGCCACCTGGAGCTTTCTTTTTCAAGACTGATCCTGTTTCTTCAAAATTACGCACCCACGTTGTAATCGCATGCGCAGATGGGACACGTCCTTGACGTCCAAGCTGGTAATGCTGTCGAAATATTCTCTGCGCGGCAGTCGCACTATCACTATTTTTATAAAACGCTCTCACAGCTACTGCACGTTCCGCACCAGTCCAACGGATCCATGATTACTAAATGGCAATGCGTTCACAACAATTGTGCCACGTTGCGAACAACTGCCGGCTCTACAGTGCTGACAACTGTAACGTTCAAAATTTCCCGTTCCCCTGCGCCACCCTGTACAATGCGTAAAAGGACATCTTTCTCAAATGCTTACGAATTATTCATCAACCGTTATATACCAAATTGATGTGTAAGCGTCATTGCAAATAAATGCACTATTCTATAACTCAAAACATTCCCCAATGTAGACACTGGGTTAAAATAATGAGTGTTCAAACTTCCATGAACGACAGTGTACATAGATAATCGCTTCATAATATTTTGACTATTTGCTGCCGCATATCGCCATTGCTTATTTGTTCAACGGTCAATAATCGAGATATGATCTATAAGTATGCACTTAATCTTTACACAATTAATTTGGCTATAAATCTTACATTCCAAAACGCTAATTGATGTCGCCAATTACTACAGATGTAGTAAAGAAACATCTAAAACAAGGTTATCTGCTTTGTAAACTTCGCTCAGCACGTGAATTTGTTCCGATATTCAGACACTTATTAAGACCGCAGAAACGGAGTGCTTTTACAGTAGCGTACGGCTCGGTTACTACCAATATAAAGAATAATTAATGTAATTACTTGGTGTTTTTGTTTGATTGTGTTGTTGATGTATAGTGACGCAAAAATTCGCTCTAGCATAGTGTCATTAGCAGGTGAGGTGAAAATATGTTGACGTATTTGAAAATGGATCGGTCTACGTGTGATGATGTGACGCTCGCGAATTCGAAAAGGTCGTTCGCATCGTATTCGCACTGTTGGTTTTCGGTTAAGCTCTTAAACTCACGAATACGTTTTAGAAATTTAATAATTTTTTTTAACAGAAACTATAAATTGATCAACTTTTGAATAAGTGTTTGTAATAAAGTCAGCCAATAAGATTGTTTGAGTAACCTTCCAGCTTCTACCATATTCGAACCCCCATCTGTAAGCAACACTACAACTTGGGTTGCCGATGTATTGAACCTCCCAAAAGATATTTTCTATAGTTTCTACCCTTTCCGCATTTGTCTTCTGCTACGTAAAAGAAGAGGCAAGGACGCCTCGCTGCTTTTTAAAGTGCGCACCAACCCATTTAAAATACAATTCTTTCTTACATCCATTGTTTCATCTACCATCAGTTATAATTTTTTATCTTTTAACTCCACCTTTCCGGGATTCATATACACTACCGCTCAAAAGTGTTTAGGCACCCCTGTTTTCATGGATTATTCATATAGTATTATGTTTACAAAAAAAAACATAATAAAATGAGATACGTATTTAAAATGTAGTTCAGTAAGATAAACACCCATTATATCGCATAAGGTTTACTATCATTTACCTGCACTTGGTCGGATTACCATAAACTATTGATTGCGGTGCAATTACAATAACAATCCCTCAATTTACTGGGTAAATTTAGTCATCCGTTAGATCGTAGATAATAACATTTAAATTACCTTCCTATAAGATTATAGTGAAATCTGTAACCTATGGTCAGTTGCAGTGGTACTGGTTACTCTATTCACGTCGTGAGCGAAATATCGTGTGACAATTTTTTAAAATGCCTCCGCGAAGAGAAATTAGTACGGAAACACGTGCGCTTATAATAGTTTACCATAAGCATAAGTAATCGACAAATTGCCAAAAAAATTAAAATACACCACGCTACGGTTGACTATAGCGTAAAAAATATCGGGAAATTAGCAGTTTTCTTAATAAAAGACGGAGTGGAAGGCCAAAAGCGACAACATCTGGAGACGATCGCAGAATAGTGGTTACCAGCAAGTTAAATAGAAAACAAAACAGCCCCGGAAATCACCGCAGAATTAAATGTTGGTCGCTAAAAACTAGTCAGTCAAACGTCGCCTACAGAAAGCCGGGCTCCATGGACGTATTGCGATGAAAAAGCCATTACTACGCAAACAAAACAAGCAAAAGCGACTTAAATGGGCTCGTGAACACCAACACTGGACCATAGAAGAGTGGACGGATGAGTCCAAATTTGAGCTGTTCGGAACCCGAAGACGCATATTCGTAAGAAGATCTATGGGTGAACGTGCCAGAGAAGAGTGTATTGCTGCTACCGTGAAGCATGGTGGAGGTTCTATCATCATTTGGGGCTGTTTTGCTGGCACTAGTGTAGGAGACATTGTGAAAATTGACGGTATATTAAAAAAAGAAGGCTACCGCGAAATTTTCGAGAACCACGCAATACCTTCCGGAATTCGACTTTTGGGTCAAAATTTTATCTTCCGGCAAGATAATGACCCAAAACATTCGTCTAAATTATGTAAAGACTATTTACGCCATTTAGAAGAGGAAGGAACTCTCAAAATTATGGAACGGCCTCCCCAAAGCCCCGACTTGAATCCAATCGAGTTACTATGGGAAGAACTAGACCGGGAAGTACGGAAATCGGCTCCGACATCAGCTACTGAGGTGTGTAACAAATTGCAATCGAGTTGGACCTCAATAACACAAGAAACTCTGGCAAAACTTATTGCGAGAATGCCTCGATTGTGTGCTGCAATTATTAAATCAAGAGGAGGTCACATAGATGAAAGCAAAATTTAAATTAAACGTTTTAATTTTCACATTTATTTAATATATTTTTATTCATGTACGTGTACCTTCTGTACATAAAAAATTAATATTATTAACATTTTTGCTGTGAGTGAGAGTGCCTAAATACTTTTGAGCGGTAGTGTACATACTAACCATAAGCATATGAATCCTGACATAGCCACCAACGAGTACGCAGTTGATTCTACAGGCTTGCTTATTATATACCAAATAATTATACGAATTATGTACGCAGTAAACAAGAGTAATATCAAAAGAATAACTGTGAGAAACTTCTGTTCTAGTTTTTTTCTTTAATAATGAAGAAGATAGCCTGTTTGTTGCATAATTTTAAACGTTACGTAACTCTGGTAATGTGCTATGAGTACGAAGAAGATTAATAAAGTAGTAGAGCTGATATATTCATTCCATCATTTCGAGATTGGGAGATATAGAAAGTTGATTGGCAATTCGTGTTTTCACCATCATATCGCATAGACTTTGATTACTTAGACTCAATGTATAATATCCAAGAATTTGATCTCACGTATTTTCAAGCTAGGACTGATGAAATCGATAGTTCTGAATTGTGTATTGGAAGGATACATGAAAAGCATCTTCAGCAATATGATAGACATTTCTAACGCTTTTTATAAAATATTAGTTGCTGGTTGCAAATTAATATGGTTGAAACGAAATCACATCATTCCATGACAATTATATAGCATTATATAGCTTCTTTTAGCAATATCTCCGAAAATTTTCGAGATACCATCAATTTAATTACAAAAACGTATTCTTCTTTCTTAGAATTTAACATAAATAAACCGATCCGGGTTTAACAATGCAGTTTTTCTATTGGAATTACTTAATCAACCTCAAATATGTTCCTGGAAAACCAAATATAAATTCGGGACAAGTTATATTCCCACAAGCATCCGTAATACAATAAATAGCCACGATCTTCATTGTGTTTTGCGGTAGGAACAGGTATTTATTCCACTTACTGCGGTTTGTTGATTATTAGCACAAAAAACAATTGCACACCCTGGTAGTTGAATCATGTTCAAAGAAATTTATAATAGAAGCGCCTTATATTTTGAATATATTTTAAATTTACGATTGTAAGGAGAAGTATTGTTATGAAATGTAATTAAATTATTATTATAAAAGGTACCCTCATAAACTGGGATAAAGTTTAATTTAAAACATTAAATATGACTTGATAGCGTCACTAGTGAACTCTAACGAGAAGAGGTTTAACTTGAATGGGTCTCATGGTTTCAAAGATTATTGGCACGAGTCGCTCAAGAACAATGAAGTTGTGATGAGCCAAAAATTTTGGTGGCGGCTTTTATCCATAATCCCTATAATAAAATCCCTATACGTTTTATTTTCCGGGAATGGTTCTGATAGACTTTGGTGAACAATTGCCGACGCAACACTGAATATTTCAGCAAGACAATGCACGTATTCATAATTCCAGTGGTATCATTAAATATATCGTGTGTTTTAAGCATTACATCAGAGTAGTGTTGCATGGCTTCTTTATTGATAACAGAATTCCTTAATAACTGGAATTGGAAAATGGTGATGTAATTAACCCTGTGTAAATGTGGTTCTCTATTTGATTCCTTCAATACAAAACGAAAAATAGTTTATCCTAATTGATATGCATATATTTTGTTTTATTTCTATGTCTTGGGTGTATCAAGGAAGTTAATAAATTAACACTTAAATGTCACTATTATTATATTACAAAACAAATCACAAGCAAACTTTTGCTATCCACTGTGATTATACACACCATTTGCGTTCCGGAAATGCGATCTCCAGTTCCGGATATATTGTTTTCTGACCTTGCTGCCTATATTAGCATAATATGGACCGCATACTATACACGCTTAATATTATCCTTACCTTTCACTAATATAACTATATAGTCTTTGCTTATTGTTGATAATCATAGTTTTATTAACAGTGTTTACGTTGTCGCAAGAATCTAAAATAAAACACAGCTCGTCGTTGGGTGATGTTGCGAAAGAGATTTTACAACAATAGATTTCGAGGGGTCAACATGTTGCGCTGCTTAAAAATAATTTTAATTGAAAAAAATTGAAAAGTTTTCCTACAAATTTCTTCGTCAACTAACGCTTGATTAGTAGTTAGATGTTCTGTACTTACGAGGGGAGGTCCAGAAGTTCGTGGAATGAAAGGGTTTTAAATAAAATAAAAGAATAAATCTATTTTTCCTTAAGCACAATACATTTATTAGATCTATGAATTAATTTTTCTAAACCACCTTAAAAATATTTTTTATTTTTCGCTTCAAAATGGGCCAAAATTGCCTCCTTTACCTCATTGTCGTTGGAAAACTTTCTTCCACGTAAGTCTTTTTTTAAATTGGGGAACAAATAAAAATCACTAGGTGCCAGGTCTGGACTGTAAGGTGGATGAACTATTTATTGATTGAAAGCCATGCTTGTGCAGAGCAGCCATTGCAACTTTGCTTTTGTGAACCGGCGCATTGTCTTGCAAGACCAACACACCCTTGGTCAATTTTCCTTGATGGCCTCCTCTAATTTTTCTAATATCGCTGCGTAATATTCTCCGGTTATGCTCCTACCTTTTTCTTTATAATCGATCAATAATATCCCCTCAATCCCAAAAAACAGCAGCCATCAACTTTCCAGCCGATTCTGACACTTTAAATTTCTTTGGCGGTGGTGTCTCCTTTTTATGCCATTGCATGGACTCCTGTTTGGACTCAAAGTGTTGAACCCATGTTTCAGCTGCAAAAATTGTTTAAACGCACAGACGCGCTGCTATTTCTGCAGCGGCGTGGGCATTCTCGGTACCCATCTTGCACTGACTTTTGTCATACCCAGGTGGTCACGTACGATACGCAAACTGGTGGTATCTGATACTTCAACTAATGCAGATAATTGTTTTTTCTTCAAACGGGCAGCTTGCAATAGAAATTTTTGTACTTTTCCGACGATGTCTGATGTGGTGGCCTCAACTGGCCGTCCTGGGCGGGGGTCGTCTTCAATCGACTCCCGACCATGTTTAAAAAGACCATGTCACTTATAAATCATTGATTTACTAGGACACTGTTCCCCATAAACGGTTTCCATTTCATTCAATATGGTTTGAGCGGTCTTTTCTTGCTTTGTAAGGAACTTTATCACAGCACGGTGTTCAATTTCCTCCATAGTTTCAGTTTTCTTCCGGATGGACTTGTTTAGCAGGCAACTATTCGTAAACGACTGACGCTATAGGGCTGCAACTCAATTTATATACTAATGATGAGTCGCCAATCAGAGTGACACCTAGCGAGCGCCCCTACCCCCACTCCATCCCCTCAATTCCACGAACTTCTGGACCTCCCCTCGTATAACGTTGCTGTGGACATTGACATAATCTTTAAACTGGACGTTTTCATCTAGAAACGTTTCCATTTTCAAGCATTCACTTCACGCAAGATCATCTTCTGGGTCAAAATTTTGCTTCCTAATCATAATCTCTGACAAAACATACATTGTAAAAGACGTAAAGGTTCCAAACAGATTTTATACTGGGTGTGATCATAGATTTGAAAGAGCTAAAATAGGGACAAACACTAAGCTAGAAAAGAATAAGCTTTTAAAGCCAAGAATACAAACCTTTTACTATAAAGAACTGAAAAAACCCCCGAAAGAGATGTTTTAAATTTGAAACGAAATTACCAATGTTATTGTATATAATGTATATATAATAATTAATGTATATTTATCGCGATTTTATAGTCCATTATAACCGAAAGTCCGTTATAAACGAGTCCATTATAAGAGCAGTTCAAATATACGTACATGTTTAAATAGGATTGAAATCGGGACCTAAAGACTTTTGTCCACTATATCCGGATTTGCACTAAATCCGAATCGATTGTAAACGAATTGTAGTGTATAATCAAAATCTCATTATCTTATCATTTACGAAGCAAATATCAACATGACTATTCAAAAATATAAGCGGACTTTCCACAGTATATTAATACCAATGGCGTTATAAAAGTACAACCCATATCTAACAGATGTGCATAGTACAGACATAGTTAATACATATAATACGCCGATTTTGTTGTTATTTTAGATACGTCACCTTGTTCGATAAATTAGGTCAATGTCTACCGGCTGCGACCATTCTTTTTCTTTCTTTCTGTTAAATTGCAGCTAACGCTTGTTGATACGTACTTTGTTTGCGAGACGGAGACGGCAGCTTTACAGGTGGTTCGAGACTACATGCCGCCAATGTTAAAAAAAAAACTTTCTTGGCAGTAGGAAGTGCTGAACTGGAATGAAGTGAGCAATCTCCGTGCATATACGTAGAGGCATCATGTTTGTTTAGTTTTATGCGTGTACGTAAACAATGTTCGCGATAACTAGGATATGCAGAGTGTAATTATGAATTTATTAAAACGTGTTTTTTAAAGGCAAACACGTTTTTGTTAGGTAGCTTAAATTTTTTTCATCTCTTTAATATTGCAGTTATATTCTTGGTGATTGTTAAAATGTTCACACTACTCTACATATTGGGTGACACATATTCTATAAAATACTAAAAACCTTTTTCATGACAATTTCTTTTATGTGGTTTAATTCTGCATAAAGGTGGGCTGGGCAATTGCCTGTAAGTATATAGGTAAATAAAGGACGTAACAAATGAGAAAAAACTACGTATTGAGGCATTGTTGGGTGCAGGAGTGTATTCTCAGCACACAATTGCAAAAAAGAAGATATCCCGACAAACGGTGCAAAGAATTGCTGTTTTAATGAAAGAAGAGATACTACAAATTCCGGAAGAGTGTTTTGCGGCAAAAAGAGAATCGACGTATCCTGCAACTGGCAACTGAAAACCGAAGTTTACCCGCCAAAGAAATAGGAAACGTCGGAAAAGTCGAGGATCCTGGACCAAGGCACGATGAATTAATACCAATATAAGCGTGTATTGGAGGATGTCTTTATGCCATATATCAATTCAAATCAAATATCAATTATTTAGATCCGAATCAAGTCCCTTACGTATTCATGCACGATAAGGCACTATGCCACATGGTCAAATCCATCCAAAGTTCTTTTGGAAACGCACACTCTGCCAATGTTGTCCAATGGGAAATTCTCCCGACGTAAATGCAATTGAGAACGTCTGGAGTGCAAAATGACGCTAGTATTAGACATACCATTAACGCTTGCATAGACAGTGTGTCAAAAAGAATAAGAGCAGTGATTAGAGCCAAAGGAAACATTACAAAATGTTAGTTAACATATATAGTTGTGACGATATCTATAAACAGCTTTGAATAAACATGTTTGTACAATACGTTTTTCATCATATACTTTAACAAAATCTCTATTTTAGCAAGTGGCCCTAATGAAATGAACAGGAACTGTATAGTCCTCTCTGTAGAGTCAAGAGCATATACACTACCGCTCAAAACTGTTTAGGCACTCTCACTGACAGCAAATATGTATAAAAACTCAGCAAAAATGTTAATCATATTTATTTTTTATGTACAGATACACGTACATGAATAAAAATATATTAAATAAATGTGAAAATTAAAACGTTTAATTTAAATTTTGCTTTCATCCATGTGACCTCCTCTTGATTTAATAATTGCAGCACACAATCGACGCATTCTCCCAATAAGTTTTGCCAGAGTTCCTTGTGTTAGTGAGATCCAACTCGATTGCAATTTGTTCCACACGTCAGTAGCTGATGTCGGAGCCGATTTCCGTACTTCCCGATCTAGTTCTTCCCATAGTAACGCGATTGGATTCAAGTCGGGGCTCTGGGGAGGCCATTCCATAATTTTGAGAGTTCCTTCCTCTGCTAAATGGCGTAAACAGTCTTTACATAATTTAGAGGAATGTTTTGGGTCACAGATAAAATTTTGACCCAAAACTCGAATTCCGGAAGGTATTGCGTGGTTGTTCAAAATTTCGCGGTAGCCCTCTTTTTTTAATATACCGTCAATTTTCACAATGTCCCCTACACTAGTTCCAGCAAAACAGCCCTAAATGATGATAGAACCTCCACCATGCTTCACGGTAGCAGCAATACACTCTTCTCTGGCACGTTCACCCACAGATCTTCTTACGACTATGCGTCTTCGGGTTCCGAACAGCTCAAATTTGGACTCATCCGTCCATAGGACGTTGTTCCACTCTTCTATGGTCCAGTGTTGGTGTTCACGAGCTCATTTAAGTCGCTTTTGCTTGTTTTGTTTGCGTAGTAATGACTTTTTCATCGCAATACGTCAGTGGAGCCCGGCTTTCTGTAGGCGAAGTTTGACTGTAGAAACACTGACTAGTTTTTGGCGACCAACATTTAATTCCGCGGTGATTTCCGGGGCTGTTTTGCGTCTATTTAACTTGCTGGTAACCGCTATTCTGCGATCATCTGCAGATGTCGCCTTTGGCCTTCCACTCCGTCTTTTATTAAGAAAACTGCCAGTTTCCCGATTTTTTTTACGTTATAGTCAACCGTAGCGTGGTGTATTTTCATTTTTTTGGTAATTTGTCGATTACTTATGCCACTTTTATGGTAAGCTATTATAAGCGCACGTGTTTCCGTACTAAAAATTGTCACACGATATTTCGCTCGCAGCGTGAATAGAGTAACCACAGAATACCACACTGCAACTGACCATAGGTTACAGATTTCACTATAATCTTCTAGGAAGGTAATTTAAACATTATTACCTACAATCTAACAGACGACTAAATTTACCCAGAAAATTTAGAGGGATTGTTATTGTAATTGCACCGCAATAAACAGTTTATGGTAATCCGACCAAGTGCAGGTAAATGATAGTAAACCTTATGCGATATAATGGGTGTTTATCTTACTGAAGTACATTTTAAACACGTAATTCATTTTATTATAATGTTTTTTTGGTAAATATAATACTATATGAATAATCCATGGAAAAAGAGATGTCTAAACACTTTTGAGCGGTAGTGTATGTGAGATAGTGTTTAAGGTGGTGTTCTAGTCTAAAGGGCATTTCCTTTGCCATTCCTTTATAATGGAACCGATATATATGCTCAATAATGTTGGCGACACACAGCAGCCTTGTTTAACTCCGTTTGTTGGTATCTTCCACCCATATTTACCAATTAATTAAAGTGTCCGTGTACAAAGCCCTGTTCTAACATGTATTATAACAGTTTTTGGTGCGATACTCAACTTTTTTGATGAAGAAATTTTTTCAAAATTTTCCTATCATTATCTAAAATTAATATATCGAAGACGTGACATTGTCTCATTAGACCGCCATCTTAATCCGATTCCGCACCACGTAAAAGAGACATTAATTCCACCGCCGCCTCGTAAATTGACGACAATAAATATGAAGTTTGCATGCTCGGGGTCAAGTAATTGATACGAAACGAAATTGAATTATGCGACCAATGCGTTGGTAGAAGCGTTTACTTCCTCTGCCAAAGGTCAACTCTCTTAAACAACGGATTTCTCCCATCACCAAAACGGCGAAGTATACCGGGCTTGTACATACATACATACATACATATATCAAGGTTGATGGTCCTATATTTCGTGCTTCGAGCGATATCTTTACTACGTTTATATACTTTGCCTCCTTCGGCAATTTAAACTGACCTTAATGTATGATTTAAAGTGTGCGTGTACGGAGCTCTAAACTGGCCGATTCATGAAACGAACCGGAGAAAAACGAAATTAGCTTTTGTATGTAGCGCGTTGCACGTGATCCGATATCTCAGTTACTGTGTCAAAGGTTAAATACTCGACATAGGGGTTAATTGATAGAGAACACGTACCGATACAGATGAGTACACGTCTAGAGTCGCCTCACTCTAAGAAGATAAATACAAATAAAACAACATTCCATCGTAAACTAAGAAACTATTCAAAAGATTAGTTCAAATTTTTCAGCTTGGAATTTTGTTTAAATTAGACAAATTGTAACATTTAAATGACGTAATTTTTGCTTTTGTGATTTGATAGTTGTAGGTAGTTTTATGAATAAAAGAATATCGAATCGGAATTAGTGTATTTTTTTGTTGCCGAAATCCGGTTAATTATAAATAAAGTAAAAATTGGGTTAATTAATTAATTAAAAGATTACTGTGATTAATCAAGATAAATAAGCTAAAGAAACAGTATGGAGACACGTGGAATTGCACCAATGAAATTTGAAGGTAACTTTTAGGTACGAAAATTGGTTATTCTTCAAACAGAGATTTGAAAACTATCTAAAAGCGACAGATGTAATAAACAAATAAGAGAGTATGCAATATGCTCAACTATTGCACATGATTGGTGAGGAAGGACAAAACGAAAGTGTTGACCAATATATAACATATCTATAGAATAAGACGAAACAATGTGAATCTGGTAACCTGGAAGACAGCTTAATAAAATCTTGCATCACTTGTGGAGTCCGGGATGAAGCAATTAAACAAAGGCTATTGGAGGATGACGAGATGGCACTGGAAGCTGCAATAAAAATTTGTAAATCCATAGAGACATCGAAGATCCAAATACAAACGATGAGTATAACATCCGCAGGAAAAAATACTCCTATGAAGAAAGGAAGAGGACACCCCTCCAACCGCAGCCGCTGTGGAGCAAGAATGAACCTTCTGAATGCAGAGCAATAACAGCTACAAGTGCAATTTTTGTAAAAAAAATTGGTCATTATTCGAAATGTTGTTTTAAACGTAAAGCTATAAAAGCAATCAAGGTAGATACAGATGAAGAAAATGATTCAGAATCATCAGATACACAATTATTCCTAGGATCTATAGATAAAACAAATTCGAATAAAGACTGGCAAATTCAGCACAAAGTAAATAACTAATATTGTCTTTCAAGGCAGATACAGGTGCGATGACAAATGTTTTAAATACAGATTCATTAAACAAATTGAAAATTGATAAAGATGCTCTTTCTAAGGCAAATTGTCAGTTAACTACATATACTAATGAAAAATTGCCAGTGCTAGGTAAATACTCTTTAGATTACATGTGTCAAAATAAGTTGTATAATATTACATTTTATGTTGTTAATTCTAAAGCACTAAATAGATTAGGATTGCCTACGCGCAAAAATTTAGTCAAAAAAATGTCTTCAGTAAATAAACAAATAGAATCTGAGTTTAACGATTATAATAAGGACAGAATACAAAGATGTTTTCGCAGGTATTGGATGTGTGGACGAACCATACCACATAAAATTGTTGGATGAGGCTATACCAGTACAGCACCCACCAAGGAGAGTACCATCAACTCTGCGGACAATCTGGCAGTCTTTCCCGAGCTGTAGTAGAGATTAGTTGTAGGTAGTTTTATGAATAAAAGAATATCGAATCGGAATTAGTGCGTTTTAATAAAGCTAATTCTACAATAGTCAAACTACTACGACAGTTGGATCAATGCATTCTTATTTATTAGTATGGCGGTTTGTAAGCAACTAATTTTGCCATTTACCACACCACAATCTCCAAGAGGCTCTATGTCTAAAACCATATTCCCCCAGTTCTCTGTTCTGCATATCTTCTTTAATTCATTTTTTACAAACTCCTTCTTGGTCTTCCTTCTTTTCTTCTATTAACGGGCTTCTATTTTCAAAGCTTTTGTGGTAGTTTGTACTGGTCCATATTTTTCTTATTCTTTCACTTCTTTCATGATCTACTAATGTCCAGTGTCTCCACTACATCATCTCCGTAGACATTATTTGGTTTTCCATCTTATCTTATTCACTTCCATAGATGACACAGCTTTCAACAAAAGAGTGGAATACCCGAGTTTTTGTTTTCTTCGAAATGTTGTCACCACAGGATGTAGTTGTCTAATTATTTTTTTATTATTATTAAATTATTATTTTATTCTGTATGTCTATTTCATCTCTACCATCGGAAGTTAACGCAACTCTCTCAGTATTTATACACATTTGTCGTTTTTCTCATATCGTTATCCACCACTATCCTGTCTTACCCATATTAATCTCCAAACTCCTACCGTACTCTTCCCTCAATTTCCTGAACATGTAAAGAGGTAAAGAACGTAATTCAACCCATTAACGTATTCTTATTGTTAAAAATTATTTCAAAAAATGGTGGGAATTCGATCACCACGATTCACAAGTTGCATCCAAGTTTTAGTAATCAAAATTGCCGCAGTGTATCAACTGTAAAAGGAATTATCAAAAAACTTGTGGAAACTGGATTGATTGTGATGTCAGACCATGAGAAGGTCCGTTATCATGTTGATGGCTTCGTAAAAGAGTAAAATTGCCGAATTTGGAGTGACGAAAATCTGTGAGAAGGAAAGTCATTCCAAATGTGTCACTGTTTGGTATGAATCTGGTATCGAGATATGTCAATCCAATTTTCTGTCAAGCAGATGGTATGGATCTCAAATACATGTGGTTCCAACAGGACTTTCTCACTTGCCAAACAACATGTGAAAGAATGGCTTTATGGACGAGAGATTCCTTGTCCGTATAGTTTTCCACCTAGGCGATTAGAATTAAGATGGTCTTCCTTATTTGGTGTTTCTTTAAATTAAAAGTTTATGTTAACCAACCCATAATCATCAAAACCTTAGCTACATACGCTTACATAATTTTCAAATACATAAATACGCCACCATAGACAATACTAAATAGAAACCGATGTGAACGCTAAAAGTTTCGCCAACGCCATCTAGCATGAGGACAAGGAAATTCTCATCGAAAGTTGAATTTCTGTTCACTCGAATTTAATATTTTTACATCATAAACTGTATTCTCCTATCATTCACTTGGGATGTTGAGCTCTTGTAAGAAAAATAACGAGCACTCTGTTTCTTGTAAAATTTCTATATTCGTTAAAGTCTCCGTTATTTTTTCTACACGTATTCTACTATCCAAGATTCAGAATGAATAGAAAACTAAGATTATCTATAGTGACATCTAGTGTAGGGAAAAGCTATAACGATGTTAGATATATTCCTATTCAAACCTTGCCCATCTCACATGTAACTGTACGCCACTGAAAGAAAATAAAATAGGTGTGAACTTCGTCAATTTGATTGTCATTCCTTCAGGCGTACCAATACAATTAAAGCTTTTTGATTACATTGTAGAATTCACTTACATTTTTTTTAGGAATAAATCTGGTTTAACTCGTTCAAATTATTCTATTATTAAACGAATTTAAAATGAATATATAGGCTTCCACTGCCAGAGTCAGTTATTCTTTTTATTTCTTTCTATTTATTTTTATTTCTTTTGATCTCTTACTCTTACTTCATTTTTGTATATCATCATGACACGGTCCAATTCCGGAAATAGCTCCCTTATAACTAAACGAATTTATCTGAATTACATTATATATAATATTTATAAAATTTACATTATTTATTTCCCCCAATACCTATATGGAAAGAACACCAAGTAACTTTTAATTATAGCACTTTTTCGGCTAATCAAAAAAATCACCAGCCAAATGAACCACAGCTTCAACCTGTATTACAACTTAAACGATCAAGGTCAGATATTTTAGTACTTATGGAAGTGACATTCAAACAACAATGGTTACGATATTGTTAATTAACTATGACGGATTGTATTTCTCAAACGCAACAGTCTGAATTCTAACATTACCTAGGGAATAACGTCCCACATCGTTGTCAGATCGCTGTAGATTCGCATAAATTAAATTGAACTGCGGAGTATTTATTCGTTCGTTCGAAATGTTTAGATTTATTAAGTTTGCAAACATGAGAGAGTACAGAATGCGGTATCGCTTGGCTTAGAAAAGAAATTTGACTTTCTAATTAGCATGTGAGTATTGCAACGCTGTTTGCCTCTTGATGAGCGTGTGGATGTATCCAAAGAATGTCTGGCTATTGTTAGTAGATACTTACGATCGATTTCAGCATTATTAATTACCTATTCGAAGGCAAACACTTGAATATAAACAGTTACATAAATATCGGTCATAATATTTCATATGTTTAATTAATATGTTAATGTGAATTTATTGGAAACCTATCTCTTGCATGTTGCAGAAATTACACGTTTCATACTTCTCGTTTCTCGATATTACTGACGATTTAGCTTACGTAAAATCGCTAGAATCATTTGCATAAAAAGCGTTAAATACTTAGAAAGTATAGTTTTAATTGATATGAGTACGTACGTGTTAGTTTCCCGATTAGTTTTTTGCAAAATATATACCGTTCGAAACGAAATATTGATCGTATTTTAAAACGGTATAAAAAATATCAAAAACGAAATAAAGTCGATAACATGGAAATCCTACGTTATCAGACATGCCACAAATTCTCAACGGCCACAGATGGCGCTACGAATAAGGTATACAGGCATCACTGATTTGAGGATAGAAAACCTTATACCAACGAAATTTTATTATAAAAAATAAAATACTAGCAATATTAAATGGATTAAAGTTGAGTTAAAAGTGCCTTTTTAACAAACCGTTGATTTTTTAATATGAATTACTTCAATAATCTTTAAATATTTAAAAATATCGTTTGGACGAAACAACTCGTCTTCATTCACATCGCCTAAATATCTAAAACATCACCTTGACAAAAATATGTAAAAAATTGGTGGTTTAACTCCTGGATCCTTGAAGATACATACATTAATTCTTTGTTACATCTAAAATCAATGATATTAGGGATAAATGTACAGGTGTACTATTGCAGATACAACACCTTTCTTTTTACTTGCCTGATATTTCACGTCAGATTTATACAAATATTACGTAACCGAACGTTATCCTTATTCAATTTACGCAAGTAACTATAAAAAATTAGGGTACTGACTTAAATTGCTCGCGTAATAAGTGCGGTTCGACAGTACATTGAACCACGGAAGACTTGGTAAAGACCAGTTTTCCCAACGTATTTATTTTCTCTTTATGTAAAACCGTAATCTGTTTACTACCCATAGACATACATTCGTAAGCAAACATATTTAAGAAACGGTCCCGTATTCATTAGCAACGACATAAACATATTCGCACCACACCCTTTTCACCTATTAAAACCGTAGCAATGCTACTATGAAACCGTCATCCGTTCTACGCGATCTGTGTCAATGGATCCCTTAAGGTAAAATAAATTCGGGATGAGATCATTCCTTTCATTCTTCGCATTCAGAACTATGTCAGAGATTACAAGCAGAAATTTAATCAGAATGAATACGACAATGGTTAGCGATTGGGTGTGGACTGCGATATGATATCATGTGTATTTTAAAAAATGAAAAGATTGTAGAATTTGAGCCTTCATGGACGTGTTCAAGGCACTGCAGTGTTTTTCCGCTGGTATTATTCGTTTTCATTTGAAACTTAAAGTACATGGAAATTCTTTATAAAAACAGTTGGTAGTAAAATGTTACTAAAAGAGTGAATTTTATTTTATCGAAATCACTTGTGTGATGTTCACGTTGAATATCGTTTTTCGAACACATACATTAAAATACCAATTAATCAAGTCTAATTTCAATTTTTGTTTAAACAATTTGATTCAATACCTATTAATTTAAGGCAAAATTCCATTTAATATTTGTATAATAGTAACTTATTTTTATTTGGGTTAAGTTTACTTGGAATTTACTAGTAGTAATACCAGTTGTTCAGAAGCCCGAATATAAAATCTTACTTTAATAATCAATTATACCTATTTTAGGATTAAATTCTTCATTTCTTTCCATATACTGATTACAGAGTTTATACTTTATTAATTTTAAAAACAATATTAAATTCTAAACCCTTCGTCTTGATTAGGGATATTTCAATCTTAGCAGGTACAGAAAAAATATCTACTATCTTGTGGCAAATAATAATACTAACAGCATTCCAATTTAATTTATGGAAAAATCAGTAGCTTAAAATTATATTGAAATGCCATGAATCAAGTCTAATCTCAACTTTTGATTTAAGAATTTGATTTAATATCTACCAATTCGAGACAAAAATCCATTTAATAATTGTATAATAGGGACTTACTTTTTTTCTTCTTCTTCTTCTTAGTAGGTGTGATTTGGTTTTCATTCCTCTGGAGGAATAAGAACATTTTTAAAACTAGATTCGGGGACTTACTTTTATCTAGGTTAAGTTTACTTGCATTTACTAATAGTGATGCCAATCGTCCTGACGTCTGAGTATCAAATGTTACTATAATCATAAATTACATCTATTTTACTATGAAATCCTTGATCTCTCGTCATATATTGGTCACATACCGTGAACATCAACTTTTTAAAATAATATACAGCTATTTAATCATAATATTAAACCTCAAGCCCTCCATATTTCTATTTTAACAGATAGATAGAAAAGAATTATCTACCATCTTGTGGCGAACAAATGTATTAACAGCCTCCCAATTTAATTTATGGATTTTAGAAATAAATACCCTAAAATTACATGAAAATACTGTCAATCAAGGCCAATTTTAACTTTTATTTAAAGAATTTGATTTAATACTTATTAATTTAAGGCAAAAATCCATTTTTGTGTAATAGGAACTTACTCTTGCTAGGGTTAACTTTCTAATCATTTGTTAGTACTACCAATCGTCGAGAAGTGCCAACCTAAAATTTTACTGTAGTAATTAATGGGTTATTTTAAAGTTACATTCTCGATTTCTCTTCGTATATTTGTCACAACGGTTATACTGTGATATCAATTTTTTAGAAGTAAAAAAAATTATCTCCCATTTTGAGGCAAACAATAGTACTATAATAGCATTTCAACTTAATTTACGGAATTTACAAATAAACAGCCTAAAGTTTCCCCATAATTTATGATTAATATCGAAAGAAAATTCAAATGCATAAAAAAATTTATTACATACAAAAATTTATAGAACATTACATTAAATCCTTAAAACCATAAAACATCAAAAAATAAGCTTTCAAACCATCTATTTAATTCTTTTTCTCACTGGAACCTTTCTAGATCTCATCTCGTATTTATCTGCTTGGTTTTCATCGAATTTAATTTCAATAGTCGCTTCTGGACTTAGAATATCAGCTTGTTTATTTGACCTAGTCTTTCTAGGCGAATAATCTTCCAACAGAAGTGGGGAATCACTCAGAGAAATGTCCAATTTCTTTCTCTTCGCTGTCAGTTCCTCGCTGTTTTCACCTTTCTCATCGATAATTCCTGTATTGCTCAAGATATTCTCATCGCCTTCTTGCGAATGGGGATCTATACTTTCAATGCAAGTAATATCGCTACTGTAAATGTCTTTGTTTCCCTCAGTTAAATCGACCGAGGTATTAAGAAATTCATCGCAAAAGCTTCTTTCGGATTGAGAAGGTGGTTTCGCCTTCTTCAGGATGGTTCGCTTTTTGATTGCATCGAGTTTATTTTTGTGAAGATTCTTCGATTGGACCTCCATCTGCAAAGCGGCCTCCTCTTCGAGAGGATCTTGCAGTACCGGTAAACTGCCTTCCCTAACAAATTTCATCTCACGTTCTCTTTTCTCATTCTCGATTATTGCCTCTAGAATGCTCTGATCAGCGGAGATTTCATCCATCTTTAAATCTTTTGGTATTAGATCAAATTTTCCATCGTCGATAGGCTCGCCCTGAATTGTAATGTTCTCGATGGGATTTACATATTTAGCGATGGGATCTTCCTCAATTTCTGGTTGAGGAATACTATTGTTCTGTACGGGATCTTTGATATTAATCGTTAATTGTTGGACTTCGCCAGCTCGACCGTGCTCATCGATTACTTGATATTGTAATGATTCTCGGGTTATGTTCTGCAAAACTTCATCAGTTAAACTTACGAAATTTCCATCGCTTGTCTTGAACATGATCTCAACATTCGATGGCATATCACCACCTAATATCTGCTTCAATTTCTCGGCAGCACTCTCTGGCATCTTCTGCGCATTATTCAAGTTATCGTACTGAAGGAGGGTATTTGCCAATATCGGTTTACCAACATTTATCAATTGAGCCGAATTATTTAAAACTGACTGGTTTATATCCGCATAATTAACAACTTGTAACGGAACATTTTCCAACTGATTCAAATTATCCATAAAAGGCTCCTCACCATGCGGAATAAAATTCTCAACTGTCGTTTCTGTGCATGATTCTTCAATTACGAAAGAGCTAATTTGATCGGTAGTTGCAAGTTCCTTTTGCAAAGCTTCGAGAGCCAATCGACTTGCTGCTGCTTCTTTTGCACATGCCTTTTCTGCTTCTGATCTCATATATTTACGTTTTAATCTCCTGTGGAAAGCAGGATCATTGTTAATATTAACTTTCTCCGTATTAGGTTGAGCGGGTATATTCAGATGGTTAATAGGGAAGTATGTACTGGAGTATTTAGGTTTTTTGCTTAGAAATAAAGGAGCAGGTATCTGGATGCTTTCATCTGGAAAATTATAAATGTAAGACGATTAAATTAGAATTTGACAATTCGGATGTGGAAAAGGAACATCGCAAACTACTCGGAATCGTACATCAAGCAGTAACAATAAAATTCAATACGAAACCTGCATCATAATGATCATCTGCAGCTAATGCTTGTATTCCTCTAATCTGAAACAGCTTAGAGGCAGCTACCATATACTTAAAATTCTCTTCAATAACGTTAGTTTCTCCGCAATACATGAACTCCACTATAGATTTGACAACCGTAAAATCTAATCCATTAATGACAATTTGTTCTATCGTTGGATTCTTTTCTAACTGTTCCTGAAAGTAAGCGATAAGAATTGAGTGTTAAGCAATGAATCCAGATATTGTATTACTCTAAAATAAGGGCTGTTAGCGGCTAAAACACATTTATGAGCGTGTATCGTACTATTTCCACATCTTATTGCTAAGTCGACCAAACTTTGATGCTCCATCAACGAGCACAGTACAGAGCACATCATTCTCGAATGGTCGTCGTATTGTACACAGTAACGAGTCTTCGACGTTTCTAATTCCTTTTTTAAATTCATTATTGCATTGGAATAAAACCGGCGTAAAAGTTCGAATATTCTGAAGACGATAAGAAACAAAATAATGATCAGAGTTAAATTAGCTGATTATCGAATACCAATATAAGGTAACTATAAGGAAAAGTAACTGTTTAGGTTCATTTAACTTTTAGTTTTCTTTAATATTTTGAAACGAAAAGAAGATTCCAAAACTATAAATTATTTGTGTCTAGTTGTGGCTTATTAAAACTAAACAAAAAATTTCATATTATAAAAAAATTTGAAAATTTTAAATTGAATTAAATCTAAGGGAATTATTAGTTCTAATGTTATATAGAATATAAAAGAATATTTGAAATAATGAACATTATATTTTTAAAAGAAATGATCTTTTGTAAGTATTTGCTTCTAATGTCGCTAACATCTTTTCAATTATCATTTACTAAGAATTACTAAATCCTATTATAAAACTATACATCTTATTCGGATTAAAATTCTTTATAATTCGCGCGTAAATCTTTGCCACAACTTTATTTTCTGTTCATTTACATACACCTGCGTGTACCTTAAGGTAAAAACGAGTATAAACAAAAACTAATAAAAGAAGTTGCTTTTTGACTTTACTTACAAAAATATGGTATTTTACATACACGATTCGATAAATTTTCAAATTCATCTTTACGAAATAAACAGAGAAGAAATAAGTAAACCAGAATTTTTTAGTTGATAGTATTCGTAATAGGACTGAAGTCCCAAGTAGACTTTCTTAAATTTCGCAGGTTGTTCCGTTTGCGAAATTTAAATATGTTTGCTTATAGTGTTTCATATCATTATTATTTTTTTTTCAATTGCGGTTATTATGTTTGTAAATTATTTATTATTTTCCGTTCTTAGATAGATAAATCTTTCATAGACATTGCAAGACTTCACTATACTGTTTGCTCCTAATATGACTGGCATTTTTCGAAATGTCACCCAATTTTTAAATTTTCCGGGTGGAGTGAAAGTCACATACGCAAATATAAAGTTTTGTGGCGGGAGTACTACTTTAAATAGGGCGGGAAATTTCGTCGTTTGACAGCTACCATTTTTAAAAGATTACTAAATATTGTTATAAACTCTGTGTGTATGTAAATTTCTTTATTATACTTGCTATGTGAAAGACAAATTTAGCAAAAATTTGTCACATTCGAATTTAAACTCTCTGTAGTAAATTTTATATCGGATTCCTTCCACATACAGCTGTCTGTCCGTTTATATGTACACTACCGCTCAAAAGTGTTTAGGCACTCTCACTGACAGCAAAAATGTATAAAAACTCAGCAAAAATGTTAATAATATTTATTTTTTATGTACAGATACACGTACATGAATAAAAATATATTAAATAAATGTGATAATTAAAACGTTAAATTTTGCTTTCATCTATATGACCTCCTCTTGATTTAATAACTGCAGCACACAATCGAGGCATTGTCGCAATAAGTTTTACCCAGAGTTTCTTGTGTTATTGAGGTCCAACTCGATTGCAATTTGTTCCACACGTCAGTAGCTTCCTACAGTAACTTGATTGGATTCAAGTCGAGGCTCTGGGGAGGCCGTTCCATAATTTTGAGAGTTCCTTCCTCTTCTAAATGGCGTAAATAGTCTTTACATAATTTAGAGGAATGTTTTGGGTCATTATCTTGCTGGAAGATAAAATTTTGACCCAAAAGTCGAATTCCGGAAGGTATTGCGTGGTTGTTCAAAATTTCGCGGTAGCCCTTTTTTTTTAATATACCGTCAATTTTCACAATGTCCCCTACACAAGTGCCAGCAAAACAGCCCTAAATGATGATAGAACCTCCACCATGCTTCACGGTAGCAGCAATACACTCTTCTCTGGCACCTTCACCCACAGATCTTACGAATATGCGCCTTCGGGTTCCGAACAGCTCAAATTTGAACTCATCCGTCCATAGGACGTTGTTCCACTCTTCTATGGTGCAGTGTTGGTGTTCACGAGCCCATTTAAGTCGCTTTTGCTTGTTTTGTTTGCGTAGTAATGGCTTTTTCGGTGCAATACGTCCATGGAGCCCGGCTTTCTGTAGGCGACGTTTGACTGTAGAAACACTGACTAGTTTTTGGCGACCAACATTTAATTCTGCGGTGATTTCCGGAGCTGTTTTGCGTCTATTTAACTTGCTGGTAACCACTATTTTGCGATCATCTGCAGATGTTGTCGCTTTTGGCCTTCCACTCCGTTTTTTATTAAGAAAACTGCCAGTTTCCTGATATTTTTTTACGTTATAGTCAATCGTAGTGTGGTGTATTTTCATTTTTTTGGCAATTTGTCGATTACTTATGCCACTTTTACGGTAAGCTATTATAAGCGCACGTGTTTCCGTACTAATTTCTCTTCGCGGAGGCATTTTAAAAAATTCTCGCACGATATTTCGCTCACGACGTGAAGAGAGTAAATACCACACTGCAACTGACCATAGGTTACAGATTTCACTATAATCTTCTAGGAAGGTAATTTAAACATTATTACCTACAATCTAACAGATGACTAAATTTACCCAGTAAATTCAGAGGGATTGTTTTTGTAATTGTACCGCAATAAATAGTTTATGATAATCCGACCAAGTGCAGGTAAATGATAGTAAACCTTATGCGATATAATGGGTGTTTATCTTACTGAACTACATTTTAAATACGTATTTCATTTTATAATGATGTTTTTTTGTTAAAAATAATACTATATGAATAATCCATGAAAACAGGTGTGCCTAAACACTTTTGAGCGGTAGTGTACATACATGAAAGTAATCTAAGGTAGAAACGAACATATGGAAATAAAAGAAACAAATTGCTCTTTGACTTTATTTGCGAAAAATAAGATATTTTACATATACAGTCGAATAAAAACTCGAATTTGTCATTCAAAAACAAGCATTAGATAACAAATATTAAGTAAATAAAAACAATACCAATTATTATTAATTATCTATTTACGTATTTAATTTACTTCGTGATTTTGAGGATCAAATAATAATTATGATATGTTAATATCATTAGACATTAATTTATTAGTTATCATGTTTGTGAATGACAAAGTTATATTGGTTATAAATCGCAATATACGAGGGATATTAATTAAGTAATCACAATGCTTAAGTACATAAATTACTTCAATAAATAATACTAAAAAAATGGAATGTAGGATATTTGACTGGAAGTTTGTTCACTAAACTATTAAATAAGGCTAAATTTTTATCGTATTTTTCGTATAAAAAAAATAATCTTAGCGTGTGAATTTTAATTTTATAAGAAGTAAGTGGCAGATAAACAGTTGGTTAAAATGATTTGGCACGCTAGACGTTCTTATTTGAATCAATATAATATGTACTTACTTTGACACAAAATATCTTACAGAATTTTTAAATTTCCATTTCATGCAGCCATGCCGCATCCAAGCTGGGAAAAAAAGAAAAATACATTGGGTATGGAGGGGTTAAGATTTCTTTTACGTTAAAAAAAATGGCACCGTAAAAATACCATATAAGAAGCAGAATTATTTACATTAAATTCATTAAGTAAATAAATATATACTTTTGTGTACATCTGAGATTTCTTTTTTTTTTGTTCATTTTATTACATTATATAAAATCACAGATTAACTTTTTTTCAGACAACTAGCCGTTATATATTTATATATACCTTTTTGTTGTTACGCCCAGGAGACCAATTGCATTTATTTTATAGAAGGCAAAAACATTAATGATTAATTTCAAGCTTGAAGAATGTTAGATGTTTTCGAGTTACCAAGTATAGATTACAGTCTTTTGGCTTAATTGCGCATTTGGAATGTATTGCATTGTAATTGTACGGTAATATACATTAGAAATGTCCATTCGTATAAATAGACATTTTCTATGAATGTAACTGTACACTGATGATTATTTTCTTTTAAGTTATTATTTAAATCTTTTTTATTTGAATAGGAGGGATAATATTTTGGTCTTTAATGATAAATAGCCTTGGTTTTAAAATAGTCATTTTGTTATAACTCATTTGTTTTTGATTGTTTGTTTTAGGGATCTTAATTATAAATTAATGGTTACCATTTTTAGTATCACAACAAGGAAATACACAATTAGGTGTTAGTTATTAAAAACTAATTTGATTAAAAAAAATACATAAAAATAGATTGTGTATCGATAAAATTTTAGATGTAACTTGTAACCTCCATTTCATCTAAAATTTTTAGGATATCAGTATATATTGTTAATAATATATGTAAAGGAATGGATTAATTATTTTTAAGTACATTTCGTCAAAGATTAGAGTAAAGTAGATACTATGTAGGAGTTTTGAGGTATTTCTTTTTTTCTTTTGTTTACACACAATTTGCAGATGACGTGTACAAAAATAGTAATACTTAAGCCTATCTTGTTTACTGTTTTTAAATTATAGAGGGTGATAATAACGTAGTAACGCACTAAATTCATAACATACTTCGCTGCCTTTATTGAGAATCCACTGCATTGTTGACATAATAATGTCTATGAGTGTTAATTTTAGTTGAGAATCGCTTTAAATTAGCAGAGAAAAGATATTTCCACTTCAAAATAAGATCTAATGATTATCTGTTTCATTGCGGATTATCAAGCAATGCTATTTATGAATTTTGCGCGTTTTTATCCACCCATGTTTATGTATATAAAGATTAGTCTCTTGTTTTTAGTTAATCTGTTAGTAATTATTCACTTTTGTATACTTTAAGGTTAAAAGATGTTTTCCATTTATAGAATTGAGAAAATGTTTGCTTTACTAATTATTTTCTCATGAGGAAAGAGGGACAAGAGAATTGTAAATGTACAATCATGGACACTATAATAGTAACGGCGGGGGGTGATGTAAAATTAAGTTTTTGATATTGCTGTCGTTATGTTGTACAGGATGTCTCATTTTCGATATTTTTACAGGGTGATATAGAAGTTTCAGTTGTTTTCACATTTGTTATAAGTCAAACGAATTGTATGCGTGAATCACGTAAGTGCTGTACATGAAAACTGTTTTTTAATTTGTGAGCTAATCATTGTAAGTAATTAACCACTGATGTTAATAGAATAAGAATAAAGGAATGCATTCGTAGAGTACTAATTATATATAGTGATTTATAACATTTCAACTGTAAATTATGCATTTGTTTTCGCCGTTTGACATATTCAAACAAATTATGGGATTTAGAACATATATATAATAATTAGAGTGACCTCGGATTGCACTTAATGTATACGTTTTTCCTGTGGTTTCTTGAAACCAATAATGAATTAGACATCATTTGTTTGGATTCGTAAAAGGATTTTCGTTCAGGATATACTGCAACGATTCTAACTATTCCATTAGTTTTACCAGCCGTCTTAACCATAATAAAGCATGCAATATAACCTCAACTCTTCCTGAAAGCCAACCCGCAATTTTGACACAAGAATGGGGTCCTGATATCGATGAGTCGGTTTCCATAAATTTGAGCATGCGCATTGATGGTATTAAAGAAATTCGTCGAGAAGCTTAGGATAACTTCCTAATATACAATTTCGTTATTATATTACGTAAAGTGACCTTGTAATGTTCTTTTTAATTATTGAACATGTAATAACAGTAATAACTTAACAATTATTGACTACCGTCCGTAGAAGTTTGACCAAGGGAGAAAGTTTTACAATACTTTAATTTAATAAGCTTTATTGCATTCAACGGATGATAATCTTAACAAACATTTATCTTAAATATATCTCAACTTAAGTAATGAAAGTATGACGAAGAAAGAAAGTAATTAAGCATTTTATGGCCCGAGCAATTTGCCGATACCAAGAAATAGGTGACTTAAAGGATTGCAACCGCCTAGGTCCCTCACGAATAACCACCCCCAGTAGACGATGGTCTATTACAACTATCAAGTAAGCGAAATCGTGGAAAAACAGCATCAGAAATAGAATTCAATCGCGGACATCAGCATCCGATTTCAGTTACCACCGTCAAACGCCGGCTGGCCGAAGGAAATTTACACTGTCGCAAGGCAGCTCGTAAAGTATTGCTACGCGAGGGTAACCGACTGTTAAGGCTACAGTGGGCCCGGGAACACCGGGATTGAATGGTAAAACAGTGGAAAAATGTTTTGATGGACTGAAGTGAGAGTGTTTCTCAGACGTTCGGCTAATGATGGATTATACCGAGAATAAAACACAGTAGCGGTTCAGTTACAGTTTCGAATTGCTTTCTTTTGCTTAGGAAGAAGAACGTTAAATCGAATCGCAGGAATAATGCAATTCCTTCTGGGCTGCGACTAATCGGGGAGAATTTTGCCCTTATGCAAGATAACGGTGCGAAACGTACATCCAGAATATGCAAACAGTATCTGAATGAGCAAACAGATATTTTACAAGTTATGACGTGGCCATCACAGAGTCCAGACCTCAACCCTATTAAATTACTGTGGGATGAACTTCATAGAAGAAATCGAAGTGTCGGTTCTACTTCGAAAGAACATCTTTGGAATATCCTTCAACAATAATGGAACAACACCGCAGGCAATAACCTCAAAAAATTATTCGAAAGCATGCCGCAAGTTGTAATTAATCCAGAAGGTGGATTTTTTGACGAAACGAATGTCTAAGAATGTTGTTAACAATGAATAGGAAAAAATAAAACTTTTCGTTAGATTTTGATAGTTGTTATTCTTAAGAGTGATATATTTTTGTTACTTCGCCAAACGGCAGTGTATATCTGGAAAAATGTTTATGGTATTAAAAGCTGCACTTTATGTAGATTATACTATATAAAATTAAATAACATTGAAATGTTAAAAAAATGTGTTGAAAGTATACAGGATGTCTGAGTAGAATGTCGTTTTTTCAGCATAGTTTCGTTATTATAGTAAAGAACCAAAAAATGATCACGCAAATGATTTCTAGGAATAAAACTGGGTATTTGACTATTTTTGTGTTTGTTATTATTGTTATAACAACTGAGAATTAGAGTACGAATGAAATCGGAAGAAAGTAATCTGAGCGAACCACGTGACATGAGAATATAAAGTCCGTTCTAAAAACATTGGATATAGAGACATATGATTGTCAAATATATATCTATAACCTTACTAAAAATGATACTTTGCACACTAGTTTTATTTTATAATTTAAGTTCATATCTGTTCTATAATTGTAATGTGGAATGATTTTAGGTGTGTCATCTGGAAAACTATTACACATTGAACTTGTCATAATATTTTGTTTTATGTTGATCGACAGTCGATATTTGTAGGTAGAGCTTTACAGGATAAATGTATATCTGTTTCACTCGATTTCATAATGCTATCTCTTTTTAATGAGCAAATTGGTTTCTATGCAGGTTTCTTTAGATTTTAATAATACTCCAGTAAATTTTGTCGTGACATATCCTCAACAGATTTTCGAGCACCTAATAAAAAAGTCGAAAATGCGACAACCTGTTGTTATCGTGTTCTTTTGGCCTTAATTCCTCAATTACCATCGAATATTAAATGAAAAACGATCTTATATACGATACGTATCTTCATAAGAGGAAAAATAACGGAAATAAACAGCTGAAAAGTATGCGGAATGTGATCCACAGCCATAAAAGACGACTTCGTCAGTCGCAGGAGAAGAGAAACTCGCTTTCCGATAGCAATACTTCTAAATCTGATTGGACGGTATGTATATTAGAATCGATATCATCCGGGTTTAGCTGCTTTGGTGCGGTTTTATTCACTTGCAAGGGACTAGTGGCGATACCAGTCGCGATTACCGGCTGCTCGCTCGGTTTGACGGTGTTCTTCTTGAACTTGGGTTCGCGATCTTTCACCGTCCGAACTAGCACAGCGGTCCTGGTATTGTTCGACGTTTTAGGTTTCGTCGCGGAAGCGTTGGACGTCGTCTTGTCGGGCTTCTTCAACTTAACACTAAATTTAAACGGCGGCTTATAAACCACCTGCAACCGAACCTTATCCTTATCGTTCGGTAGGTTCCCGATACTGTGGGATTTGCTTTTATCACTTTTAGGGCGAATGGTAGGTCTCTTATGCGGGCTACGGTTAGTTTTATCCGTTAAACCGGCGGGAGTCGATTTGGACTTAGGGAGGGCCGCGTGATGTGATTTCAACAACCAATTCTGCACCTTACCGACTGGGTCTGTCACTTCCGGAGTCACCGGATTATGTATAACTTCCGCCGTGATCAAGCCCTTCTTACCATCTTGATCATTCTGCGCTCCGCTGTAATCTATCACTTCCTTCTTCTTCTTTTTCTTCTTGGACACGTTACTTTGCTGCGATCGCTTAACTTTGCTTGGAGGAATCTCTATGACAGCAGCTGAATCTCCGATCTTCTTACGGTTATCTTCAACGCCTACAGCTGCAGATACCCTTTTCTTCTTCTTCGGGGAAACCTTAGATTTGCCGGGACTGCCGTTGTGCTGTCGCTTAATCTTCTTGCCGTTTCGTACCTTCTTCTTTAGAGGTAATTTCGAGCGTAGTTGAGGGTGGACGGTGACTTGACCGTCAGCGTTTGGTAATTTGACGGTTTCGGTCGGCTTTTGACTGTGCATGACCGTGACTGACTTGAGTTTGCCGCTTGGACGTTTTCCCAGGAACTTCGTGCTGAATACCTGTTAAAATAATTCATATAATCAATATTGTGGTACATGGATTTTTTTTTTAGAATTTTGGGGGAATCTATAAGAAGCTTTGGGATTCTGACTTCTACCTAACCCTAAATTATCAAAACGAAAAAAATTCATGTAAACACGTCATAAAATTACAAGCTTTATCTCTTGGAAATAGTGCCATAGGAAATGAGACCTTTGTTAATGATATCCCCTTTTGATCCCTCAATAAATAAATTATCTCTAAATAAAACAAGAACAGATCCTCCTGGAAAATTTAATTTAAAATCTTTCTGATTGCCAAACGAAAAGCATTTGAAAACACCTACAGGGTTCGACTTTAAATTGAGTGTCACGTGACCACTGAGTTCTTTGTGCAATCTACTTTCGAAATGTTTTCTTCCAGGCCCGATAATTAATAATCAATAATTCTTATACGTGGAATTCTAAGAATTTCACAAGTTTTCCCACTGTAACAGAGTATAAGGAATATACAGTCCGCGACAAAAGTATGGGACACTACATTTATTAAAGAAAATTCATTGTTTTGTTAAGCATATCAAGTTTGGGTATTTTCTCTATACATGATAAACAAATTACACTAGCTCTGTCACTACTTGAGGCAAAAATACGCGATATAACGATAATTTTTGGGTAATAGACGAAATAAAGGTGAGTTAAAATTATAGGACATGATTTAATTAAACTTTATAAACATGTAAAATAATAATTTACTCATTTACAAATAATTTCTTATAGTGTGTTGTACCACCTCGCTTCTTTACTACTTCAAGCATTCTCTTTCTTTTCCGTTATATCCTATACCTGCCCATATCATTATACTAGCACCACCCATCTGCCTACGACTCAGAACTACTGCCTTCTTTCTTAGATCGTGCCAGTAACACTGATAGTCACCAGGACCATCTGAATTGAACTATTTCTCATCAGTAAAAATGATATTTCGTCAACGTTTAGGCCAATGTAAACCCGCGGTTGCAAACCCTAATCTGGCTTCTTTGTGCTGACGCGTTAAAAGAGGTTTTGTTTGCAGTCGTTTTCGTTTTGAGCGAGATGTTGCTTTCAGCAGACGTTGAACATTTCGCATATTGGTGTTTCGCAATGCCAATACCAAAAGCTACTACAATCAACCTTATACGTTTGTAACACAGGTTGCCTACTGGAATTTTTCAATATAATTCTTATTTTCCTTAAAATTTATCAGTGGCCTATACTATTGTCGCGGACTGTACGTAACAAAAATGTAAACAAAGGCTTGAAATTTGTCCAAAAAAGAAATCCGAGACAATTCTCGATTGCAATAAAATAAAAGGAGGTGTGGAAAATATGGACAAAAGGATACTAATATACTGTGAAAAGAAGACACTAAGATGGCGTTTTGTAGTTATTTACAACGTGCTAGATATCAGCGCTATGAATATGTAAACAGCTAAATTTTAAGAACGAATTAAGAACTTTCTCTTGTCATGAGGGTAGGGGTAGATGTATCGGAAGGAATACGTCATAGTATCGTTACAACTATGCCTTGCTTACAAGGTTCGAGTGATATTAGCGACTTCACCCGGGGTCGCATCGTTGGCCAGAGTGAACGCGGCGCTTCGCAACGTGAAATAAGTAAATTTTTAAATATTCCGTTGTCCATAGGTAACCGTGTGATTACACAATTTAAATATAAGGAAAAAATAACAGCGGAGCCGAGACCTGGTCGTGCCGGACCTTCTGAAAGAAGTAAAAGGGTGCTTGTGCGCGAAGTGTTAAGAGAACCGCGAAAAAGTACAGCCGAGCTTGCGGCAACTTCACAGAAAAGTCAGCGCACCGTTCTGCGATACCTCCACAGTGTGGGGATGTATAAAAGGGTGGCAAAGAAAAAACCTCTCCTTACGGTGTTTCAAAAACGGCACCGAATGGCTTGGGCAATCGAAATGTGAACGAAGCCCGAAGAGTTTTGGCGGTCTGTCATTTTTTTTAGACGAAAGCAAATACTGCCAATTCTGTGATAGTGGTCGTACGTGGGTATGGAAACGTTCGTCACAGCAACTTGACGACAAATTTTTGCATCAGACGGTGAAATACGGCGGTGTGAATATCATGGTGTGGGGCGCCATATGGTATGGTGGAAGATCGCAATTAGTAATCTGCGACAGAAATATAAATGTGGCAAAATATATCCAAATATTAACAGAAGGACTACTACCGATATTCGACAACGCCATTTTATCAAAAGAAGACGCCACTTTTATGAAGGATGGAGCACCCTGCCACAAAGCAAGAACAACAACCACATGGAACAGGGGATTCGGATTTTACCATGGCCAGGCCAATCACCAGACATGAATCCGATAGAGAATGCTTGGCACATAATCCAGACAAATATGGCGAAACGACCCCAAAAACCCAGCAATAAGGAGGGACTCGTGGCAGTTGTCACAGAAGAGTGGTTAAATATTCCAGAAGACACCATTAATCATTTAATAGATTCTATGCCACGACGACTCGCAGCACTTCACGCAAGTAAAGGTGGATCGACAAAATATTAGTCTAATTTAAAAATTTTAAAATATTTTGTATATATAACGAGAATAGTATCTTTCTTTTAATTAGTAGGTGTCTATTTTATTTTGTCACTCTAGTGTATATTAGGGAAGTTACCCTACATTGAAAAAGAGAAGGAGCTTCCTAATCGCTCTAGAAAAGGAAGTAGCAAAATACAAGGATCCCAAGAATGAACATGAAGCTGACTCATTTACTAGCAGGGAGACACCAAGAAAGAAGAAGAGATGTAGTACTTGTTCATCTACAAAACAACAGAAAAACAAGAACAACTACTATCATTTTATACTAGGGCTTCAGTTTATTCTAAATGTTTTTCCTATTCTTAAGTGAAATCAATGTGAAATAAAATAAAGTTGAATCTATTCTTATTCGTAAATTATCATCCAGTTCCAGTGCAAACACATGCAACTGTATGAATCCCATGGACCCGTACAGTAAGTAGTAACATTGCGATTTATTGGTAGACTGAGGGTTAACTGCAAGTTAGATGATTATTATTTTCTTAAGTTTCTCATCAAGTACTACAAATACTTCTCAGTTTTTGTAAAATTAGTGCTGCTAAGCCTACATTTGGAAGTGTTCGCAAAGCAAAAGGACCATATTATCAGGGCTTTAGATTTGATACTTCAAAGCAATCAATATTACGCAAATTTAAATACATTTCTCATCACAAGCTTACTAAAAACTCACGTCCATTTAAATAGTGAATCGTTATTATAATTTTGATCTATGGGAATCGAAATAAAGAAATTACTTGATGATAATTTGCAAAGGATGTTCTATGACTTATACCGGGAGTTTCCAAATTTACAAGTTTGTGCTTGATCTTTGCAAGGTAAATATAACACCAAAAGATAATATTGGTGGTACTAAATTTTACATGGGATTAGGTAAAAGTATCAATTGGAAAAGATTCCACTGGAACGACGACGGATTTGCAAGAAGCCGTTGAGAAGTCGAAATGAGAAAATGCCATATAAGTAAACTAATCTACTCAAACCAGACACGACGGATTTATAGGATTAGAAAATCATAAGTGTTTTGAATTTTATAAAAAATTTGAAGCCGCTACAATGAAGACTTGATTTTTTAAAAGTTCTCACAATGTTTAAAAAATATGTTGCAACTAAACGTTATGGGGTTCTTTCTGGCATCTATTATTTCGACACCTGTTGATTAAAATTGTTTAGGTCTACTTAAAATATTCAAAGCATGGCTGATAGAAACACAATTTAATGAAATTTATATAAACGATATAAATAAGCAACACATGGCCTGAAAAGTCCCGCGCCTAACACATAGATGGCGCTAGTTTTATTGCAGTCACCTTTCTCTCAGTTAGTACTAACCTTCAACAGCTGATAAAATTTCATGATATTCTATTCATTAGTTTGTGAGTTATTGTGCTAAGAGTCACGCTACTTTTGTTATTTTCAAAACAATGGATCAAAAACAATTTCGTGTTTTAATTTTACACTGCTTCTTGATGGGAAAAAATACCGTTCAAGCGCAGCAATGGCTTGAAAAGTGTTATGGGGACCCCGCTCCATCAGAAACAACAATAAAACGTTGGTTTGCTGACTTCAAACGTGGTCGTAGAGACGCCGATGATACAGAACGCAGTGGACGTCCAAATGAGGCGAAAAGAAAACATAAAAAAAATCCACAAAATCGTTTTGAATGTTCGAAAAGTGAAGTTGCGTGAGTTAGCTGACATCGTAAAGATATTAAAAGAACGTATTGGCTTTATATTGCATGAGCATTTGACTATGTGAAAACTCTGTTCAAAGTGGGTGCCGCGTTTGCTCACTGTTGTCCAAAAACAAGAACGTGTTGATGATTCTGAGCAGTGTTTGGCCATGTTTAAACGTAACAAACCGGAATTTTTGCGTCGATATGTGACAATGGATGAAACATGGATCCATCACTTCACTCCGGAATCAAAACGATCGTTATCTGAGTGGACAGCAACTGGTGAACCTCGTCCAAAGCGCCCGAAAGCACAACAATCGGCTGGAAAGGTTATGGCCTCGGTATTTTGGGATGTGCGTGGTGTAATATTCATCGACTATCTTGAGAAAGGAAATACCATCAACAGTGAATATTATATAGCGTTATTGGAGCGTTTGAAGGCCGAAATTGCAAAGAAACGACCGCATATGGCAAAGAAAAACATTTTGTTTCATCAAGACAACGCACCGTATCACAAGTCAATCAAAACAATGGCAAAACTACATGAGTCGAACTTCGAATTGCTCCCACATCCACCGTATTCGCCAGATTTGGCTCCCAGCGACTACTGGCTGTTCGCAGACCTCGAAACAAATGCTCGCCGGTAAGGAATTTCGCACGAATGAAGAGGTTATCGCTGAAACTGAGGTCTATTTTGAGGCAAAAGATAAATCGTTCTACAAAAGTGGTATTGAAAAGTTAGAACGGCGCTGGAATGATTGCGTTGCTCTTGATGGAGATTACTTTGATGAATGAAGCTGATTTTGAACCAAAAAAAACCGTGTTTTCTTTGTTAAGCCTGGGACTTTTCAGCCCATGTGTTAATAACGTCCTTTCACGTTTTAGCTTATTTGCTTCAAATTATAGAAAATAAAAATGGATAAATTCTAATTTTAATTCAGACCGAGGAAATAAATTGGTTTTAATTTGGCGATAAATTATTCAGCCCCTGGATGATCATCCGGAAAGTAAAGAAAGTTTTGTTTTCAGACCTGAGGGCGAACCCACCACCACCGACCCACCATTGACTTTGGTACACATCTGCTTCAATTTGGCAGTAGTTACAATCGAATACGGTTGACTACTATTTCGCTGTGCGTCTTTAAAATGTGTAACAATATTCACGATCCCGCCAAGTGTGAGGTGCGCAGTATTATCTGCTCTTTAAACGCGCAAATTTATAGACAGATAACCGAGGTTTACGGTAATGTGATGAACCAAGTATCAATTCGGAAGTGGCGTATCATGTTTAATGGCGGACGGAAAAATTTTTAGGATGAAGATCGCACGGGCCAGCTGTCAGTGGTGACTGATCCAGATCCAAGAAAATAGGCGTTTCACAATTAGTGAACTGCATTCATTTTTACCAGAAATTTTAAGAACTAGTTGCAATGGTTGTTGGGTTCCGCCGTGTCACTAGGTTTTTGTCCCTAACGTTTCGCGAACAATTGCGGTTCGCATTTTCAAAGGTACTTTTGAACCTAGTGACACGGCGGAACCCGACAACCGTTACAACTACGTCAAACGGCTGTGAAAGTTTGAGATACTATTTTAAGAACTGTATTGTATGGAATTGTTAGTGGAAATTTGGGCTATAATAAAGTGTGTACCAGGTGGGTTCCCCGAATTTTCTCAGACCAACACAAAACTAAACGAATTGCAGCTGCATTGACATTTCTCAATCATCACAAGGATGATGATGATGATGATGTTTTGAATCACATTGTCAACGGTGATGAGACTTAGAACACACCCGAAACAAAGCGCCAATCAATGCAGTGGTATCGTCTGCAATCCTCAATGAAACCGAAAAGAACAAAACAAATTATGAGCACCAGGAGGATTATGGCTGAGGTGTTTTGAAATTCTAAGGATGCACAGCTGCTGTAAGGCGCTATTCAAAACAAATGGCGCGGAATTTTAAATGGTGGAGTCATCCTTGTTTACGATAATGCACGTCCACATGCAGCGGGAGTGTCACAGGACTTGCTTCAGCGGTTTGGATGGGAAACTTTTTAACATCCGCCATACAGTCCGGACTTACGCCCAAGTGATTTTCACCTATTCCACAAATTGAAAGATTTTGTGAGTGGACAACGATACAGAGGTGATGATGAATTCAAAGAAGCTGTTATTCAATGGTTCAACAACTTGAGGCATAGAAAAGCTGATAAAACGGTACAATAACTACCTAAATTTGAAGTTTTTCACATGATTATCTCTAATATAATATTCCAAGAGCTTACATGAGTACTCTTCCGATTATTTACTTAGATTATTTTAGACTATCACAATGAAGAAACTTTTTTTATAGTAAAAATTTTATGATTATTAATGTAAGGCACGTATTTTGATAAAAATTCGGAAATTCCCGATACAGGTCTTTTACAATAAATACGACAACATGACCAATACTTACCAGCAAAGCAATCACAGTTAAGACTATCAATAAAACAGCGTACCAATAGTCCATTACCCATCTCTTAAAGCTAGCGATACTCTCCTCGGACAGCAGCATCTTCCTCAACGTAGCGAGAGGTCCCGATGGGTCAACCTCACGGCACATTTGAAACACATCACAATATCCATTGTAATCGTTACAGGGAGTGCCAGGTTTTGAGTACATATCAGGGATCTTATAAGGTGCCTCGTTCCACTCGAAGGAAGACATGCAAGGCTGATTATCGCCTGGTAATTTGCAGCAGAGCTCGCAAGCTTTCGTTTTGGGATCGTTTTTACCGGGGATGCACTGGCACGATTCTAAACCGAAGGCTAGGCATATAGAACCAGTGCATTCCTATGGGAATTTAAAGGAAATGTTAGATATTTATGAATTTGGGAGTTTACGGGTACTTACCCCCATAAAACATACGAATTCTTTATTGCAAATGGTTTTGTTTTCTTTATTAACGGACGGTGGACATTTCGGACTATTTCCGTTGCATCTGCTAGCGTCACGGCAACCATTATCCTCGCGGCAGATTCCGTTGAACTTCAGTTGGCATTGGGACGTGCAGCAAGGACCCTTAATAAAGATTAGCTTTCGTTATACGAAGTATGTGACAACACTGCAGCAGACTAGAGTCGAGTACATGTGAGTGGAGGGTGTAGGTATGCAACCAGAACTAGCGCACGCTATTCAGTCTAATATTAGTGGCGTGAACAGGAGGTGCTTAGCGTTAAATTCCAATACTACATTACATATAAAATGCAGGCAGATGTCGAGCAGTGATATGCAATTAAATTTTGCATTAAAGTGGGAAGAATTGCTTCGGGGATACTATAAATGATAAGAATAGCATATGGAGATGCTGCGTTATCGTGAGGCACAAGAACATTACAGTAGGAAGAGAAATCTAGTAAAGGAAGCTATAAGGGAAGACAAAAATAAAAATATATAATACTACAACAGTCCCAGTAATAACGTATCCATGTGAAGGATGAAGACAGAACACCTACACAAGAAAAGAAGAGGGAGACCTAGGAGGAAATGCATGAATGAGATAAGAGAAATGGGTAGATGAAAGGGAAAAACGTAGAAGAAATGAAAGCAATGGCAAGAAATAGAAAACAGTAGAAAAATGGGTACAAAAAGAACAGGAAGCCACATCCAACACCTGAAAAGGCATAAGGATGTGGGAAGAAGATTTACCACCGTCCAATTCCGAGGACAATTCATTTATTACCAAAACCATCTTATTAAGATTTTTCAAAACGAAATTTGATAATGAACGCATCACCAAATTTTAGAGAGGAATATACTAGATTCTTTTGGAAGAATTTGAACCGTTAGATTGTAAATAGGTATATCAATTATTTTCTTATAATTTTTACCTGTGAAGGACTGCATATAGCGTTCCCACGTAATCTACAGGGTGGTTCATCAATAGGGGCATATCTTCTTTGCGGAAAACAGCACTCGTCTTTGCAATCTTCTTCCCAACCGCAATCGCATTCTTCACCATCTTCGACGACACCATTTCCACATAGAGATACCTGAGGTTCTGTAGAAAGAGAGGTTAAACTAATTAAAACATAACAACTGCACTTTTTGCTTGAAATAGAAAAGAATCTGAATAAATAAAATTTGTATTCTTTAAACATCTATTTAGGTCAAATGATGCTGCGTGGATTGGAGAAACCTACGTTGTAGTTAGTCTTTTACTTCCTACATCGTAGGTTGATGCTGTTATTTGCATAATCGTAACGGTGTTTCTTTTTTTACCAACGCAAATTATAATACAAAAATAGTACCTATTAATATCTTTGTTCTAAACCGATTATAGTTACAGTAAAAAATATCGAACATATAAATTCTTTGTTTTAGAACGTTATTTTCTTACCAGTGAAACATCCTTTTGGAGACCTTGCTTTGAAGTTTAGTACAGGATTGATACTCTTCAAACTACACGGTGAAAAGTGGTTATTGTTCTTCTTATCGCCGGATGTAGCTCTTGCGAACATGATGTAATTACCATCCTCACCACCTGGTGTACATATTTCGGGATCATGCTAAAGATTGTAGACAAATAGGATTAGTTTGAAGCTAGGAACTGAAGTGATTTGATATCGAATGATGCAGTATTTAAAAGTTGGATTTTCATCTCTTAGGATATTAACAGATACAGGTATTTAGTGATTGGAATGAATTATGGTACATGATTATGAACAGCTGGTGTGAAACATTACGTTTTCAATTAGATTTTTATGACTGTTGCAGTCTTTCACTTACATTATTTAAAATTTATATTGAGGAACCTTTAAGTAATTGGAGAAAGAAACCCAGAAAGAATTGAAGTTAAAATGGAAGATCACTGTTTAACACGTGTTTGTTTCGGTCAAGTAATTACAGCGTGTGATGAAGAGGATATAGATTATATGTTTAGAAAAGGTGAGACAGGAATACGAACATTGGGCATTAACAATAAACATCACAAAGACCGACTATATGAAGGAGGGGTATAAAGACGAAGATGACCACCAGCACTTGCAAATTAGAGAAATAAGAAGAACAAACCAGTACAAATACCTAGGAAAGTACATCGAAAATAGACATACGAAATAAAATACAAGGGGAAAAAGCAATCCAGGCCTTAAATTCCTTCCTGTCGTTCAAAGGATTAAGACTGGAAACAAGGATAAAAATATATAAAGCCGTCGTGGAACCAATTCTAATATATGATGCAGAGAGCTGGCAGATGACAAACAGAAATAAAAGGAATGTAGACACTATCGAACCAAAATTGCAACATGCAAGAAACGACGAAGAACAGGACGAATTCACATTCACGTTAAGAATGCAGTAAATAGCACTACGATCGGCGGCTGTATTACAATGGTGAAATTTAAGCCATTAGCCTCTGTCTACTGCCAATATGCTTCGTTTGAGAATTTTTCGAAATGTCCTGCAACTGGATGTACTACCCCTTCCTCGGCCATACCGAACCGAAGCTGTAGTCTCGTAATACTAGAGTAAAGATTATTTTGTTTGTATAATTGATTGTATAGTACTTTGAATTGTTAAGTGATTATATAAAGGTGCTTTGAAAAGAACTATTTTTACCACAATTTGTTTATAAAGATAAAAAATATAATGAAAGACTGCAGGAAACAACGATACCAGAATGATAAGTAAATTTGACAACTGACAGAAATTTCATACGAAGAAATTGCATCTGTTTCTCCTGTGTGAATATCCCTCGCCGATTAGCCAATGGCAAACCCGTATTTTAAAGCCTATTTATTCTAACGCTGCATTCTTAACGTGAATGGAGTATAATGGGGATAGAATCGAAACAAGACAGCTTATATGGTATGGCTATGTACAAAGAATAAGTGAGTGTAGATGGCCAAAAAAGGCACTAAATTATACACCACAAAATAGAAGGAGAGGAGGAAGACCAGCGACATCATTGGGGGATGAAATCGAGAAAGCCATGAGAGACAGAGCAATGAAAGAAGAAGTTTAGAAAAATAAAGATGAAGCGAGATCGAAATGAGAGATGCGTTACAGGCCGAAGGATCCCAATCAGAATCGTGACTCTTAAAGATTAGATTAAAAAGCAAAAAAACAACTTAGAAAAGGCTACGAAAGAAATAAAAACATTGGAATGCTAAAAAAGCAAAGCAGCAAAGATATAAAAACGCAAATAAGCGGAATACTATAAACAAAAGCGTATAATTTTATGTGTAGTTCTCAAAATGTTGGTGTTACGCAGAAAAATTAACTTACTAAGTTATGTCAATTTTTTTTCTAAAACTGGTCTTATTTAACGAGTAATATTATCTACTCAAAATTATCTGATGAAGTTGTGAGTCACCCCGTATAGGAACGAACCTGCTGTTTATAATGAAATATCCTTGAGTACACGTATTCAACTGTTCTGTAAACATTCCACATGACTTTCTAAGAAGTCAAGTCATCTCTGGAAATGGATTCGTACGCAATACTTCATCCGCAAAACAAATAAAGGAGATAAATTCCAACTTCAAACAAACAAGAAAAAAAAAGCGGCGTGCATCTGTACTACAATGCTAGCTTTTGGTTTTTGTATATTTCATCGTTCCCCACATACAAATATGGGATACGCATTTCCCCACGGACCGAGGAACAGTTTTTTTTTTTCGTACCGTTCGTTCGTCGAATGAAAAATAAAACAGAACAAATTCGCCCATCCTCACACCTACACACGTCATCCGTTAAAGGTAGGTAACGCGGTACGGGACGGGTGATAAGAGGTAAGGGGTTAAGGTGGATGGGACGAGCGTATACTCACCGGTGATCCGAAATTATGGCCGATTTCATGGGCTAGCGTGACGTGCGATACGGCCGGCGGTACGTGTTTGCCATAATTTAACAATGTTACGATCCCGGTGTTTAACGACTTCATGCTGCCTCTATAATGCTGTAAATTAAATCCGTTAGGAAGATGGAAAGGTTTGGCAGTTTTCGTATACCGAGTGTTACGCTATGTGTGTATAGTTTTTATGAATGATCGTGCAAAGTTGTTTAGTTTTGCAGATTATTATGGAATCTCCGGTCAAATATTTGATTTTTTTACGTAAGAAGATGCGCGTAGCACCAGTGATTCACTGTAGGTATTGTACGTAGATCTACATATACACTATCGCTCATAATAGTATGGACACTTTCTATTTCATGCAAAATTTAACGCTTGCTTTAAAACTGTAAACAAAACAATTATAAGAAAAGTATTTATTCATCAAGAATTTATTGCACATGTGTACACAAAAGAATACGTAATAATAAACATTAGAAATCATAAAGTTTTTCGTCCTCAACGAAAGTAATTTATTTTAAATATCAGAAGTAGATCTAGATATATAATGACAGACAGTCAGTCAGAGTGACAGAATTTAAGTGGCTTTGTGTAGTCTTCACGGATACATTTATCGAGAGGTAAATAAAAACGGTGTTAAAACGACGTAATTGAATTATTTGTGTATTTCTGTGGTCCTTCGAAATATAATCATTAAAAGAAACTAGTATTGGAGCAACCAGTTCGATACAGTCCACACATCGTTGATTTAGCTCCGCACATATAAACATTTGCTTCTTCGAGCAGGATATTCAGTGCCACATCCGAATCAGTATATACTAAGCAGCATCACAGAAGACAAGATTAGTACAAGATACAAGTTGGACAACAAACCACACGACAGGTCTCCAAATCTTATCGTCAAATACAAACGAGGCAACATAAAAGCCGCCTTAACAGGATTCTTAACCTACATGGATTCAATTCGTGAAACTCAATTCGACTCCACATCATTACAAACACGATTAGCAAAGGCGAAGGAAACGTGATCAAACTTTCAGGATATTCAAACACAGATTGCAATTTTAGAAGAAAGTGATAACGACCAAGAATAAATAATTGAATTTTGAGGAAACTTTTTTCGACACCATAACACAATCCGAGAAAATCCTATCTCCATCTTCGACAAGCCATAAAGTAAGTTATACTTTCTTGTCGTCGAAAAATCCGTCTCTTGATTTAATAACAGCTCGCACAATTCGAGCAGTGTATCTTCAGGAATATTGTTCCACTCTCCCTGCAATACCGTCCAGGGATGGGTTTTGGACATTCTCTTCTAACTCGTCTGTGCAGTTTGCCCCATAGAAGCTCTATCAGATTAAGATGCGAATTCTGGGGAGGCCAAGTCATTGTTTTTAATATTTCTTCATTCTCTGCGTTAGCGAATTGTTGCTTATTAAGCACAATCCGAGTGGTAGACTATTTTCTTCTAATATCTCGCGATAATTCTTGTTCGTCATTATTCCATCAGTTCTCACAAGATCCTCTAAATAGTCCCATACAAGAATGGAACCAGCATCTTCCTTTATTCTTGGTGTAATGCACTCAGGAAGCTTTTTCTCGTCTTTTGGGCGCCTGACTTCAGATTTGGAGTCAGCAGTCCATAGTACGTTTCCCCATTGTCTAGTCTTTGTGAATGTTAGTCCACTGAAGACGTTTTGGTTCGTTTCTACGATGTAGGCTTATGTGATGTAGCTTTCGTGTAGCAATATGGTAGTGGAGGTGTGCTTCGTTTAAACGACGTTTCACTGTGCTAACGGATATCCTTATGTTTCTAGCTCGATTCATTTTGGGAGCCGTTAATCGTCTATTTCTCTTACTAAGCAAGTCACTGTTAATGTAATTTATGCATAGTTTATGGGGTAAGTACCATATCTGCAGAAACTCAGTAAAGTTTTAGAATTCGGGTTTTATTTATAGTGTCATAAAATTTCTTCCCCTATGTTACTTAAGATTATTTCACGATTTTGAAAAGTAATATTCCAGTTTGGTTATTTATCAACTTAGTAAATTATGTACGTCTTTATAAAATTATTACATGAATAAAACTACTTCTCCTTTAGAATATTTTGTTAAAATTTAAAGTGTCCATTTTATTATGAGCGGTGGTGTACATATGTTCACCGGTGATATACACTAGGGTGACAGAATAAAATAGACACCAGGTAAAGAGATATAAATATGTAAACACCTAAATTATAAGAACGAATTAAGAACTTTCTCTTGTCATTAGGGTAGGGGTAGATGTATCGGAAGGAATTCGTCATAGTTTAGTATCGTTACAACTATGCCTCGCTTACAAGGTTCGAGTGATATTAGCGACTTCACCCGGGGTGTCGCATCGCTGGCCAGAGTGAACGCGGCGCTTCGCAACCTGAAATAAGTAAATTTTTAAATATTCCGTTGTCCACAGTTAACCGTGTGATTACACAATTTAACTGCAAGGAAAAAACAACAGTGGAGCCGAGACCAGGTCGTGCCGGACCTACTGAAAGAAGTAAAAGGATGCTTGTGCGCGAAGTGTTAAGAGAACCGCGAAAAAGTACAACTGAGCTTGCGGCAACTTCACAGAAAAGTCAGCGCACCGTTCTGCGATACCTCCACAGCGAGGGGATGTATAAAAGGGTGGCAAAGAAAAAACCTCTCCTTACGGCGTTTCAAAAACGGTGCCGAATGGCTTGCGCAATCGAAATGCGAACGAAGCCCGAAGAGTTTTGGGGGTCTGTCATTTTTTCAGACGAAAGCAGATACTGCCAATTCAGTGATGGTGGTCGTACGTGGGTATGGAGACGCTCGTCACAGCAACTGGACGACAAATTTTTGCATCAGACGGTGAAATACGGCGGTGTGAACATCACGGTGTGGAGCGCGATATGGTATGGTGGAAGATCGCAATTAGTAATCTGCGACGGAAATATAAATGCGGCAAAATATATCCAAATATTAACAGAAGGACTACTACCGATATTCGACAACGCCATTTTATCTAAAGAAGACGCCGCTTTTATGGAGGATGGAGCACCGTGCCACAAAGCAAGAACAACAACCACATGGAAAGAGGAACAGGGGATACGGATTTTACCATGGCCAGGCCAATCACCAGACATGAATCCGATGGAGAATGTTTGGCACATAATCCATCATAAATATGGCGAAACCACCCCGAAACCCCAGCAATAAGGAAGAACTCGTGGCAGCTGTTACAGAAGAATGGTTAAATATTCCAGAAGACACCATTAATCATTTAATAGATTCTATGCCACAACGACTCGTAGCACTTTACGCAAGTAAAGGTGGATCCACAAAATATTAGTCTAATTTAAAAAATTTAAAATATTTTGTATGTATAACGAGAATAGAATCTTTTTTTTAATTAGTAGGTGTCTATGTTATTCTATCACCCTAGTGTACTTATAGTATACTACGTTTTGATTATAGAAGGTAACAGGGGTCTCCAAACTACGGGCCCATTATAACAAGCGGGAAGCTTATTTTGATTACATTGTAAAATTTATAATGTAAGTAAATCATACAAAATAACAATCAGATGTTTCTATTTAACAATAAATGAAATTAAAGATTGTAATTATGATTAATGAGATTTATGTAGCTGTAATTTTTCACTGACAACTGTTTGCAGTTGTGAATGACTTTTACTACTGGAAATTATCTATAACAACTTCAACTGCTCATCAGTTAACTTGGATCTGTAAATATTTTCATTTTGGAAAATATTTTTTCCCACAAATACTCCGAGAATTGAAATTGCCATTACAAAGATTATATTTCGTTTCTACATTTCAAATTTAAACAAAGCAACTCCGCGTATTTTGATATCAAAAGCGAGAATACCCGAAGTTTATTATGTCACACATCATCACCTATTACAACCGTTATCTCCGCAGAAATAAAAATAAATATCGAAAAAATCCAATAACACCGAACAAGAAAAAAAAAAGAAACGGTTTCCCGTAGCCTGACGAAGTTTCATACGCGCCTAGAATATCCGAGAGATTCTTTTGTACGTGACAACCGCACCGAAATACCGTCAATTGAGGCCATACGTTGTGACGATATCCTTTACCAATTTGTTATTATCGATTTCCTCGGCTTGAGGAAGAATCTCTCTGCCGCTGGGGCGGATAAATAAGCGCCATTATTCTAGCTTTACGAGCCTCCCCAATTGCTAGCGTTAAGTGATATCGCGGTGGGGGATTTATGGATCCGCGTAATTTTGCCACCTGGTGTAATAGATGCTTGTATCGAGGGAGTACCTCGATAATAGTTTGTCTCCTAAAAGTCTTTAACTTTGCCAAATTGAAGCGTAGGTGAGGTGTATGTCACTTCAAACACCGTTAAGTTTGCAGCAAGTTATCTGCCAAGGATGCAAAAATCTTCATTAAATAATAATGCGATATCCATGGCATTAATAATTACTACGTCATCTATTTATGGTGTCCGTTATATTGACTGACGAGTACACAAGTTCTTGTCAAGTAATGCCAGTGATTGTTAAGGCTTTCTCTTTTATTTTACAGAAACATATTTCTGTTGTACTTACCTTGATAAGCACGCATTCAAATCTAAAATATATGAATAACAAGTGCTCTACAGTTTGATTTATCCCAGGTTAAATGGATATCTCTCACCATTCCAGCACGGATTTATTTCTGGCTGATCGATTTTGACGAATTTAGCTCCATAACTTTGGCTTTTCTCCATCTCTATTACAACTAACGGCTTCTTATTTAAAAAATACGATGGGCTACGTATACTATAACGGGTTCGCATCATTACATTATGAGATGGTATCTGGTGCACCTCAAGGATCCAACCTTGGCCCATTACCGTTCATATTATATATGGATGACCTACTTACTTCGTTATCTTGTCCAGCATTAGCTTATGCTGATGTCTTAAAGATTTATTCCATTGTCACTGATGTGGATAGTTCTATTCTTTTGCAATGCGATTTGGATGTGGTGACTAATTGGTGCGAGCGTCATCCATTGCAGTTTCTTGGGAAATGCTATAAGGTGACATTCACTAGAAAATCATCGCCTTTTGTATATTCAAACCGGCTTCATGACACATTCTTATCTAAAGTCGACATTTTCTGCGATCTTGGAGTGCTGTTCGATGTCCAGCTCTCATTTGTTCCGCATACTAATGAACTGCGTGAAACGGTATACGAAACACTGGGTTTCTTGATTAGAACTTATAAGGAATTTACGGACGCTGCTACGATTAAAGTGCTCTACATGACATCTATCGTAAGCAAACTGGAATATTCCAGTTTAATTCGGTTTCCGATTTATTCAAATCGTAGACTTTTTAAGTTTGCTGCTTACAAAATAATAAGTTACCCCGAACGTGGTTCAAATCTTGGTGACACTACGGAAAAACTTAAATTGCAGCCGATGTCAATTAGAAGAGAAAAGCCGAGTGTGAGATTTCTAGTTAAACTATTGAATAATAGTATAGATTGTCCACATTTTACCGCAAAGATTTACTTCAACGTACCGCGTTCATCAGTACCATTTTATTTACCTACAGCCAGGACTAACGCATTTATGCGCTCGCCTATCTAGATTATGTGCCAGTGTGGAAATAAGTATCTCGAGTTAGAGTGATTCTGTTCTTGTGTAATAATTATATTATTGTGTTTATATCTATTTAGTTATGTTATCATTTTTATATAAGTTGGTTGTAGATTAATTGTAATGTCCTTTTTGTCCTATAATTGGATTTTCCTGTTGGATAATAAAGTGATGTTATTACTATTATTATTATTAAAACAATTACATATGCCGAACTACAATAACTTCGTCGGAACAGTGACAAAATTCAGCCCGTACAATAATACCATCATGCCGAAATTTATAGTATCACGGAAAATGGCTTGCAAAATATTCGGCTCTGACAATCTCATCGAATAAAGAATGCCCAAAGCTTAGATTGTGAACTTCGTCGGAGATGCGGATACATCGATAATACAGCTCCACTATACTGAGTGATTTTAAATGTTTGAGGACAGTTTAAATTTCGCGCCTTGCTAAATTTTTGTTACGTTGGCGATTTGGTTTTGAATTCGTAATCAGTAGCGTAGCAAATAGATTTTAGATGGGTGATAAAATATTGACAACAGATCTTCAAAAAATCAATTTCATATTGATTTTCTAAGCAGAAAATTAATGTAAATGTGATAAAAAAAATGGAATGAAATATAGATGATTTTAAATAGCTTTTGAATTAATACAAATATTTCAATTTGAGCACTACATATTTAAAAGCAAACCATTCCGTTTTTTTGTATAATTTTATTGCAAAAAAACAATTACATTGTAATGTATGTTCGAAATGGCCTCCATTTGATTCAAGACATAAATGTATTCGTCTCTTAATATTGTCAAACAGTCGCTGTAATTGGTTTTGATCGATATTACGAATTTCCTGCTCTATGGCTGCTCGTAGTTCTTCCAAATTGTGAAGTCGATTTTGATGTATGTTATTTTTTAAATGCCCAAACAGATAAAAATCTAAAGGGTTTAGGTCAGGTGACCGTGATGGCCAACGATCGCGACTAATAAGACTGTCACCAAAATACTCTTCTAGATATTCCAATGTATTATGCGCTACATGTGCTCCATCTTGTTGAAAATACCCCCTTTCCAATTCATCGTCATGTAATTGGTTTATAAACACTTCCAAAATTTGAATGCGATATCTTTCCGCATTGATATTTTCATGGAAACAAATAGGGCCAATTATGCGACGTTTAGACATTGCCACCCAGACCCCAATTTTTTGTGGATGTAAAGAAGTCTCAACAAAATTATGAGGGTTTTCTGTAGCCCATGTCCTGTAATTTTGGCTGTTAATATAGCCTGACAAGTGAAACCAGGCCTCGTCTGACATGAATGTTAAATCTAAAATATCATCATTATGAAGATTTTCATTAAACCATTGACAATATTGAATTCGTCGTGGAATATCAATTGGCAATAATTGCTGTGTTACGGTTACTTTATACGGATGCATGTGTAGATTTTTAACCAATACTTTTCTCGCAGTACTGAACGATAAACCTAAAATAACGAAAATGAAAAATACTACATCTTAGAAATAGAAAAAAGCATCATATCAGTTTGTGCTGCTAATTTGCGAATTGACTTTTTAGGACTTGCCTCTATCCGTTGTCTAACATCACCAACAGTCTCTTCTATTAACACTGTTGGTCGTCCAGTTGATTTTCTTTTGCAAATGCAGTGTTTCCCTTCGAATCGTTCAATAATTCTGTGTCTGTGATTACAAAACACTTCGTATGGTACGACAACATCCGGATAATTTTCACGAAATTGGTTCACGTATGATTGCAATGAATCTTCGTGATGAGTGCCACTGCGATAATGCGCTTTTAAAATAAAAGCGTCTTGCTCGGCCGTAAACGGACTCTTAAAACTAACAACAATTAAGTTCACTTAATTTAATAGAAATGCATAAAAACATACCTGGAAAATAACACTGATAAACAGTAGCTCTAAGAAGAACAGATTATAAGTAAAAATGAAGCAAATAATAACGAATAAAATGAATATAAATAACGAATAATAAATAACGTATCGCACAGGCAGTTGACAGGACCGATACTCACAATGGCCACTCTTAACATATCAAATCTCCTAGAATCCACTGCGCGAAATTTAAACTGTCCTCAAACATATAAAATCACTCTGTATATAGATAATTATATAAATAGACTAAGTGACTGTATTTCTACGGACAAAATACTTACACACAATGTACTTGTAGTCATTCATGCATAAAGGGAGAAGCCGTACATTATTTTCCTTTGTATATTTTATTAAAATTTGACCTTCGCAATGAATGCAGTTTGCACTGATGTTATTGGTAACACGGACGAAATGCACATTCGCTAAATAAACTTTAGTTCAATTTGAAGTGAAAGTGGTTGCTTTTGTTTACGATTATAACATTTTTTTTTACTTCTATAAGCTCGCTCACTATATTAGATCAATATAAAGCCCGAAAGCGAAAGTAAAACTACTAATACAACATTTCAATTTAAAAAAGTAACAATTATAACGTTCGTTAAATATATAAAAGTTATTTCTTACATGTGAAATACTTAAAGTCAAGAAAGGCCGGACCCAAGTATTTTAGAGAGCAAAAAAAAAACAACAGAGAAGCGATATTAAACATTGATAAATGCAAAGCTAAGGACGGCTCAGAACTTACCCCGTTCTTTTCACAAACACCTCCAGCATTTTTCAAATCGCCAGTCCATGCTAGACCCAACGTACCCATCTCGAAGTCTCTGTAAGTGAACATGTAGGCAAGACAGAAGGCATCGTAGTCTTCCTCTGGAACAAAGGAGAGGAAAATTGAGGCACCAGTGTGGTTAACACGACAAACATTTTTCCGTAAGATTATACGGGATGAGATCAAATAAAATAATTTAAACGATGATGATGGCTTGTGCCATGGCTTATGCTAAAAACAATTTATACAAAAGCAACAACGTAACTTTCCTATAAACAACCCTAATATACTTTCATATTCACTTATCCGTATTTCTATAGCTATCCAGCAACTATGTATAGTGCTTCCTTTGACGCAAGCGATCATCTAATTTACCGTCCCATTCAAATGATAGGGGGAGAGATTCCTGTAAGAATTCGATAAACAGGGTAGAAACACTGCTTAGCCGATATTGCACAAGCAAGGGCGGAAAGGAGCAGATTTGTTTCGGGTTCGTAATTGATTTAGCTTACTTAGAAAAATTCCCCGCGGACCTACAGCGTGATGGCGCATCCTTTCAATTTAGGATACGAACGTGACAGATACGGAAAAACACCATCGTGCATGTGCGCTGCACCCTCGCAAGTTCGGCCTTTCTATTTACCAGGGTAGGGAGAAGGGTGGCGTCTGGGAGGGTCGAATATTCGCTTTGTCAATAAAGTGGCGAGGAATTTTATGATGCCGGAGGGTTCTATCCATCGATGTGTGTTGCTAGATTTACGTTGGTGAAGTTTATAACGTTGTTTCAGTCGCGATTTATAACCATGGCGTAATTCCATGTTTAACTAATAGAGTGTATGCATATGGTACATGGTGCATTAAAATTTGCAAAATTATCGTTAGGATTTGGTTTTTAACGATTTTTTTTTGTGTCATTTTCAGAATAAAAACGAAGATATATCGCATAATAAACCTACGATTTCGTTGTAATTAAAGTTTTTAAATTCCTGAAGATATCAGTCACGGTAGGATTTGAACCCACGACCTCTGCGTTACCGGCGCATTGAATGTGAGTTCAAATTGCTTTTCACATTCAGCCTCGTGGTGTAATAGTAGTACAATGCACTGGTAACACAGTGGGTGTGGGTTCAAATCCTACCGTGACTGATATTTTTTCAGGAATTTAAAAACGTTAGTTAATTGCAAGAAAGTCGTAATTTTATCATTACTAATACGGTGGTTTAATATTGGTATTAATGTTAAATATATCGGATATATTCTGCTAAAGTGAAGTCTTGTAATGTTTATTCTTTTGTGTGAAAAATACTGACCACTATAGCAAATATATGAGCCAAATTAGCATTTAACTGAAGAAATGTAAATATGAAATTAAATTTTGAATGTGAGGGATTACAACAATAACGCGGTAATTCTACCTGAGCAGCTAATTTTCAAAATCCAACAAATTCAATTTGAGAAAATTTCAGGTCCTGCAATTCCAAGACAATTATCTATGTCCTTTGATGGAGAATAGAGCCATGTTGATGAACTATACCGATGACACTTCTTTGGTAGTTGTGGGATCTTCATCTGAGACAATGGCTTCAAGTACTTGACGTTACTTGAACAATGGTTAACAGCTAATAGCACAATTCTTAATCACAGTGAAACCAACGTAAGCGAAGGAAATGAATTATTCTGAGCTTCTATGATGTACAACATTCAGCACGTCTTTTGGGCCTTTCTGTGGATGATTGTCTCAAGTGTAATAGTCATATATGTAGATCTAGTTTGTAAGAGAGTAAGTACCTTCTGTTATTGTATACGAATATTACGTGATGTGATTGAGGTCATCTTTTGGTGAAACAGTAGATAACTCGATCGTACTTTGGTTAGTCAAAAAAAGTCCTGCGTTTAATGTTACGCCTCAATTACAATCAATCTTGCAGAGGGCATTTTAGGGCTAACAGGTTTTTGACTATGTTTGCAATCTATATTTTCGAATGTTTAGTGTTTTCATTCAAATATAAAAAAAATTGTTTCAACATAATACTTTTCTTCCCACCCACCATACTAGACACAAAATAAATTACTGCTACCCCAAACACAGGTCACAATTGATTGAAAGAAATCTAGGTTATATGAAATTAAAATTTTTCAATAGTTTACCCCATACAAACTACTAAGAAGCAATAAAGCATTATTATTATGCTTCCGCAAAGGTTTTACTTTCGAAACGACAACAGACCTATGAAAATTGATACACCTTTTAGTACATCAGTTAGCAAACCGAAACGAGTCTTCTTGTTTGTCCATTTCAAACTGCAATAAATCTACGTTTTCGTTCCAAAATCGTATCAATTTCCGTAATATCCTTCCACATTCGCGACAAAATCTAAAAGCAAATAAATCGGAACTTTGCGTCGAAATCGCTAAAATTATCCATCTCCGCTAACTCCAAAGCTTACGCCGTTAATTTCTTAGCTTTCTGAACGTACTTAGTAACTTTTCCAGACTAACGAAGAATATTCTGTCAAATTACTCCTTTCTTCCTTTCGAATATAAGCCGAAGTAATACCCGAAGGTATTATACTGCATTATAGTGTCGTTAGTTTCTAGAATGAAGTGCATAACGTCTTAGAATTATGAAAAGTTAGCTGCGCAAGATGCAAATTCCGAAAATTCCGAAAGTACCGTCTTGTTATGCGAAGCTATTAATCAAGGCTTGCATATTTTTAACGATTTCAAATGGCAACAGTGGCGATATTCTCCAACGAAGAGAATTATTTATTTCTGGTGGCGGCGCTGGTGCAGCGAGAGTACAAGAGAATAATTTGATTGCATTATTTGAAGCTGTAGGAGCAATAATGCGAGAAAATAATACGGGAACAAATACCTGCGGAATGGTGTGGTTGTAAGCGCAATTCTTGAGGAGAAAAATGTAAAATAGTATGCTCTGAAATTCTTAATAATTTCCTGAATATTTTTTGAAATATCGTCAAATGAAGTTCGTTATTGTGTTAACTTTACTTAAAATCCTTTTTGTAGTATTTATTTTGTGATTTTTATTGGTGTATATACACTTTCGTGAGTAATTGTAAGCTCAAATACTACATCGAAAACTGTAGAAATAAAAATAAAAATCGAATTATTTCTCGTAAATTCCAGAAGTGTAATTTGCTTTATTCCTTACTTTTTACTCACAGTCTATCTCGGTAAGAAAATATTTTTCATTTTTACATTATCTCTACTATTAATACAAAATTAACACAATTGAACGAGTAGGCAAGCAAATAGTGCATGACATAGATAATAACGCGAAAATTTAGTCTCCCCTGTCATGCACATGCTTCGCCGATGATGTAACAAACCCCTTCTGAATAGGTGCTTCGACCCTGTTGTACACGATGCCATATTGTCGATAATATTCACGCTAAAATGCACAGCGGTAAATACCAGGATTTCCATGTTAACGAACCAAAAAAAAAAAACGGAAAACCATACAAAATACATTGTTCCATGGCACCTAGTCGACAACACACGTAAATATCGTGATATTGGGTACTAAAAAAGTATTTACGAAATTAAGCGGATTACGATTATAGTAGTAAGGAAATGGTCGTTATTTTATTTTATGTTTGACTTTTAACGATCGCTGAAATAAGCGATTCATAGCGGAGCTACTCCGCGTGTAATTTTAATTGGTGTAATGCGGGATCGTAATAATTTATGTCTACAAAGTATACCAAACTTAGCTTGAGAAAATTAGTTATACTCCTACATAGTGTTAGAGTAAGATAGTAATATTTGTTATAAAATAAACGTTTTATTTTAATAAGGTTAGTGGATATAAAGGTTTACTAATAAGAACGTCATAACTTTAAAGTGTAACGAAAGCAACGCCAGCTAGAATGAAGTCGCTAGACTATCAGAACTACGAGGGCGAATCAAATATGAACCAGACTTTTCTTTTTAATGCCCTCTAGGTGAAGTGAATAGCATAACGTTTTGATATGTGTTTGGGGGGGGGAGGGGGGGGGGTGTAAGGTGAAGGGAAATAAACAAAATTCATTGGGAACCATTGGAACATCCGCCCTACAGGCCCGATCATCTGTCACCATTGTTACTACCAGGTGTTCGGGTCACTTAAAGAACAACTGGGAGGTTATGTTTAGGCGAATTTGATAACAGACACGACTCCATTCATTCTTTGATGGCGTAATTAAAAAATTTTCGGTACGGTAGGAAAAATGTGTAAATAAAAGAGGAGATTATGTAGGAAAATTAGGTGCATTCAATTTCAATTACTGTACCAATAAATGTTTTAAATCAAACTCTGGTTCATTTTTGATTCGCTCCCGTAAGATCCAACGATGACTAGAAATCATTAGAATTTATCATGAAAATATCATGCTCAGTTCGAAAGAGTTTTCCTGCAATTGCTTTTCCTCAAATAATCAATTTACCGCCTCGTTGAAAAACTTAAACGAATACGCTGAGTGACCTAAGTCTACATTTGTATCACCGGAGAACATCTCAGATAATTAACACATGGGCTGAAAAGTCCCGGGTCTAACACATAGATGACGCTAGTTTTATTGCAGTCACCTTTCTCTCAGTTAGTACTAACCTTCAAAAGACAGCTGGTAAAATTTCATAATATTCTATTCATTAGTTTGTGAGTTATTGTGCTAAGAGTCACGCTACTTTTGTTATTTTCAAAACAATGGATCAAAAACAATTTCGTGTTTTAATTTTACACTGCTTCTTGATGGGAAAAAATACCGTTCAAGCGAAGCAACGGCTTGAAAAGTGTTATGGGGACTCCGCTCCATCAGAAACAACAATAAAACGTTGGTTTGCTGACTTCAAACGTGGTCGTAGAGACACCGATGATGCAGAATGCAGTGGACGTCCAAATGAGGCGGTAACACCAGAAAACATCAAAAAAATTGACAAAATCGTTTTGAATGATCGAAAAGTGAAGTTGCGTGAGTTAGCTGACATCGTAAAGATACCAAAAGAACGTATTGGCTTTATATTGCATGAGCATTTGACTATGAGAGAGCTCTGTTCAAAGTGGGTGCCGCGTTTGCTAACTGTTGACCAAAAACAAGAACGTGTTGATGATTCTGAGCAGTGTTTGGCCATGTTTAAACGTAACAAATCGGAATTTTTGCGTCGATATGTGACACTGGATGAAACATGGATCCATCACTTCACTCCGGAATCAAAACGATCGTCATCTGAATGGACAGCAACTGGTGAACCTCGTCCAAAGCGCCCGAAAGTACAACAATCGGCTGGAAAGGTTATGGCCTCGGTATTTTGGGATGTGCGTGGTGTAATATTCATCGACTATCTTGAGAAAGGAAATACCATCAACAGTGAATATTATATAGCGTTATTGGAGCGTTTGAAGGCCGAAATTGCAAAGAAACGACCGCATATGGCAAAGAAAAAAATTTTGTTTCATCAAGACAACGCACCGTCTCACAAGTCAATCAAAACAACGGCAAAACTACATGAATTGAACGAATGAAGAGGTTATCGCTGAAACTGAGGCCTATTTTGAGGCAAAAAATAAATCGTTCTACAAAAGTGGTACTGAAATGTTAGAGCGGCGCTGGAATGATTGCGTTGCTCTTGATGGAGATTACGTTGATGAATAAAGCTAATTTTGAACTAAAAAAACCGTGTTTTCTTTGTTAGGCCCGGGACTTTTCAGCCCATGTGTTAGGAGAAGAATATTGCATCATCATATCCACCTGAAGCTTGCTCAATAACTCAAACCTCCAGATCATCATGTGACTTTCGCAATTCGGATTCTGGAGCAGATGGAAGTTGATGTAGATTTTGGCCCAAAATCTTTTCGAATGAAAGGCCTTTCTAGCTTACAACTAGTGGATTCGTTAACAAACAAAATTGCAGGTTTTGAGTTGGTAAAAATTCTCAAGTAATTCACGAGTTACCTTCGCATGCTAAAAAAGTCAGGGAGTAATGAAATAAGTGGTCCTAATTTTTCTGAAGACAAACAGAGAAGTCAATAACCACAACGATTGTAAGGACAGTATGGATATAGACTCTCATTGCCGATGAGAATCCATATGCTCTTGAAATGCTGCGTTTCAAATAAATTATTAATTTGTGTTGTGTGGAGTTTACTGGGATACCTCTAAAGGGAAATCAATGTCAATCGGAAATAGGATATTAGGAATGTGATAACAGAATGAGTAAAGACGTGAGTTTTTAAAAAAAGCCAAATTCCACCTTAACCATTTTGCGTAGTTTCTAGAACAGCATGTTATAGTAATTATCGTGTTTACAGTTTTCCATCTTTAGTGATAATAGGCCTTCTGTTTCTGTATTTCTTTGATTCCAAGGGAGAACCAAAGGGGGTAGTGCGTCTTGCAGTTTGAGCCATTTGTTGTAAAAAACCTGTGCACTGAAGTTAAGATTTTGTTGACTCTTAAGATACAACCGAATGGTTGTAGATAAATCAGAGTAGAGGTTATACTAATTTGCTTTTTAAAAACTATATTGAGTTAAGTTATTATTGGAAGGAAAAGGAAATAACTTTCTACATTTTGGAAGATTTAGCATTGGATACAGTAATACACAGAGTGAGATGGTAATTGTCTTCAACCAAGAGACCATGTAAACCTTCCACTTCAGATATTCAACAAAACTAAAACTCTATTATTTACTCCCGAAATACGATTGAATTGGCGAGGATTTAGACTTAATAAAAAATAAAAATAAGCTTAATTTACAATCAAAAGCGCTAGATAAAATTGGATAAATTAAAATTTTATCCAAAATAAAGATCTCAAACAAGTCAAAGATATGCTCAAAGAACTCATAATCCATATCAGATGGTAATAACCAGCTTCAAAAGGAATATCTTTTATACATCGTCCTCCAATGCTCAGATAAATTTTCATATTAATATGCGTACTACGAAAGACAGGCATTAAGCTATACGGATCGATATCCTTAACATCCACCTATTTACCATAACCTAATAAAGCAAGTGCATGGCATTATTTACTGAGAGATCGCGGGACAGGATAATAGATAATAGACAGCGAAAGAGATCAGCCAAGACAAATAGATTAGAAGGAGATGGAAATAGAAGAGAAGCTACGTCGCATGTTAGCTTGTCTAGAACAGACGTCGGAGCTAATTTACGGTGACCGACTAACTGCTGTGAGACGAGCTTGAAACTGATCAGAAATTCTACACTGAATATGTAGGATATCAAATGTAATTAGGGCCTTGCAAAGGTCGTCGAAATATTCGAGGTAATAAGGGCCATCCTAATAATGTTGAACGCTTTATGTTGTTGGCATAATGTCGGAATGAAGTGAATTAGTATGATGTAATTTGGTTCTAAAATCTAAAAGTAAACAAATAAAATGCACCTAAATCAAGTAGGCAATTATATATATATACATATATATATATATATATATATATATATATATATATATTTATAATTACTATTATTACTATTATATATACATATATATATATATATATATATATATATATAAATGTATATAAATGTTTTTAAAATAAATAAGAAACTTTAAACTTAAGAAAAAAAGTGTATTTCCTTTAGATACAAAGTATAATATATGTACATAGATACATAGATGTAGTATGTAATACAAAACAATGAAATGAATAGTCACTTTAAGGACGCAAAAATTCATATATTGTTGTTTGTCTTCTCTTTTTCTTTAAAATGGTGCCTTGAACGCGTATTTCTAATTTAGAAAGAAGCTCCAAAGACTGTATCTCCGTGATTTTTGACAAAACTTTTGAGCTGCTTGGTCAGGGTAATGGCTTTACCATAATTTGGGATAGCTTCTGTTGGCACTGGAACCTCATCGACATCAGAATCTTCCGAAAGTTCTTGTATTTCAGCTGGATTTGCAATTTCTTATTCTGAATCTGGATCTTCAACATACAAATCTTCATCTACGTTCAAAAAATCATTATGGTTTTCATTATACGTCAATTTCAATAAATTCTTATTTTTGAGGATATCTGAAAGTACACTAAGAGGCAAATCATCTTCTAGGTCAGATGTATCAGTCTCAGTTAACTGGTCTTCACTTTGCATATTTACATGATTAAATCCTGTCAAAATAAACTGCATCCAGTGGTGTAATTTTCTTTATTAACTCAAAAGCTGTACCAGCAGTTTCAATGTTTACTAGCAGATATTTCTTGACTTCGGTAATAAGTTTTAAAATTCTTTATAATCCCTTAGTCAAGTGGTTGACAAGCTGATGTACAATTAGGGGGTAGAAATAATATTTTTATATTATTTAGGCGAACGTCTTTCGGATGAGATCCCGCATTGTCTAAAAATAACAAAATGTTTCTTTTTTCTTTAGCCATTTTCCAATCTAGGTCTTGCAACCACTCTGTCATAATTTGTCCTGTCATCCTGTTTTTCCTGTTTTTCAATTATTCAATTCTTTTTATTACATCAATCAGTTCTTCTAGTGTCATCTTCTGCTTTATTTTCGCTTTCTATAACAGTCTCATTACGTACATTTCCTTTGCTGTCGAAATATTCTTTCCATCAGGAATAATAATAGTAATAAATATTAAAATACGTTAAAAAGCTTAAATAATTCATATAATATTTCAAAAAATAAATAAGCCACGTACACGCATACAAGAAACCCCTTTTTACTGGTAGTAAAAGTCCCATAATTCATCAATGGAAGGTACCCGAGCAATAGCATTGTAATTTAAGCTTGACTGGTCATTTAGCGGTCATGGCATACTCAACCTATCGTAGATATACGTTTTTTTACCGTAAATCGCTTGAGAACATTTAAATTGTGAACGTTCTGCGGACAATTTGATACGTATTTTATTACCTTAGACTGGCGCTGAATTGTACTAGTAGATATCCAAACCTAGTAAAGATTATTAAAAAAAATATATTCCTAAATGATGATTGGTCAAGTTTAATGTTTTAGTACATTCTAGACTTGATTGATATGTCAAAGTTTTATAAAGGCTGTATTGCAAGGAATTCCTCCTCAGTTTGCTGAAGTAAATTGTTCCTGACATATTTCGGTGTCATGTCGTAAGAATTCTGCTTCAAAGTAGCTGAAAACTGGTAACATACTCCGACTTCTCAGGAAGGTATGTAAATAGAATTGTTTCTAAATGATTTAGTGCAATTATGATCTTTTCAAGAACAAATACAATTCCCATACATTTTATTTCCGTTTAATAAAGATGTGTATTGTCTTACAGAATTTAAATGTCAGTAACTTCATCCCGTATATATGTAAGGGACCATGGTAATATTATTGTCATAATAAAATGTGTTTCACTATATATTAAAAAAAAAAGGGATAAAATAATATGTAGTGCGGACATTTCTCCATCGGAAACCGTCTAATTCGTCCGTCCGAACGGCGTCGTTAACGGGCGACACGACAAAACGTCGAAAGATGTCGTTTTCGGGGTCGATTTTTTCGCGTTTTTTTGAAGCCCCGAAACTTCAAACGCCCGTATCTCTTAAACGGTTAGAGATATCGAAGCGTGCTAAAAAAATTCTTGTTCGGCACGTAAAAATCTACCGGATAGGATGATTAAAACGGTAATTTTCGGACCTCGAAATTTTACCGAAATTTCTCGACCGAATCTCCGTATCTCCGTTATGCGTGGTCGCAGCGCGACCGTTCGGTGCTCATTCGAAAGATCTCGACGCGTACTTTCGAACGGCGCAAACCGGGATCCTCTATCTATAACCGTTTAGGAGCTACGGCGCTTCAAAGTTTCGGAGTTAAGCATTTTTGGAAATTTCGAAACTTTAAACGCGATTTTCTCCTTAACGGTTAGAGATAGAGAGGCAAACTTTTTTTTATCGTAATCTACGCGAAAATACGCGTCTTTTGATATGTCACTCGACCCAATTCGAAGCTCCTTTAAGGAGTTGAGTTTTCCACCCCCTCAACTTTCAAACGTCCATATCTCCTAAACGGTTAGGGCTAGAGGGCTGGAATTTCACAGGCGTAATACACCCATATATGGTCACGTTCCGGTAGGGTCAAAACCCCGAAATTCCGACCCTCGATTTTTCGGGTCGAAAAAATTTCATCGTTTTGGTCAGAAAAAAATGCGACGGTTCTGCTGCGCGTTAACGGGAAGAGTTAGGCGTTCGCCTATCGGCGCGTCGTAAGGACCCTACGAGGGTTCTAAACAGGCGAAAGAAGGACGCCCTAGGTCAACGCGTTCCGACGCTACAGCGCTTCACAGTTGGGATTTTTTTTCTTTCTTTTTCAACTTTGACGGGCCGTAGCCGCTAAACGGTTAGAGATAGGGCGTCCGAAGCGGTCGCAATCGATTCCGCGGACATTTTTCTATCGGAAACCGTCTAACTCGTCCGTCCGAACGGCGTCGTTAACGCGCGGCACGAGAAAACGTCGAAAGATGTCGTTTTCGGCGTCGATTTTTTCGCGTTTTTTCGAAAGTCCCGAAACTTCAAACGCCCGTATCTCTTAAACGGTTAGAGATATCGAAGCGTGCTAAAAAAATTCTTGTTCGGCACGTAAAAATCTACCGGATAGGATGATAAAAGCGGTCATTTTCGGACTTCGATATTTCACCGAAATTTCTCGACCGAATCTCCGTATCTCGGTTATGCGTGGTCGCAGCGCGACCGCTCGGTGCTCATTTGAAAGATCTCGACGCGTACTTTCGAACGGCGCAAACCGGGATCCTCTATCTATAACCGTTTAGGAGCTACGGCGCTTCAAAGTTTCGGAGTTAAGCATTTTTGGAAATTTCGAAACTTTAAACGCGATTTTCTCCTTAACGGTTAGAGATAGAGAGGCAAACTTTTTTTTATCGTAATCTACGCGAAAATACGCGTCTTTTGATATATCACTCAACCCCATTCGGAGCTCCTTTAAGGAGTTGAGTTTTGCACCCCCTCAACTTTCAAACGTCCATATCGCCTAAACGGTTAGGGCTAGGGGGCTGAAACTTCTCAGGCGTAATACACCCATATAGGGCCACGTTTCGGTAGGGTTAAAACCCCGAAATTCCGACCCTCGATTTTTCGGGTCGAAAAAATTTCATCGTTTTGGTCAGAAAAAAATGCGACGTTTCTGCTGCGCGTTAACGGGAAGAGTTAGGCGTTCGCTTATCGGCGCGTCGTAAGGACCCCTACGAGGGTTCTAAACAGGCGAAAGAAGGACGCCCTAGCTCAACGCGTTCCGACGCTACAGCGCTTCAAAATTGGGATTTTTTTTCTTTCTTTTTCAACTTTGACGGGCCGTAGCCGCTAAACGGTTAGAGATAGGGCGTCCGAAGCGGTCGCAATCGATTCCGCGGACATTTTTCTATCGGAAACCGTCTAACTCGTCCGTCCGAACGGCGTCGTTAACGCGCGGCACGAGAAAACGTCGAAAGATGTCGTTTTCGGGGTCGATTTTTCGCGTTTTTTCGAGAGTCCCGAAACTTCAAACGCCCGTATCTCTTAAACGGTTCGAGATATCGAAGCGTGCTAAAAAAATTCTTGTTCGGCGCGTAGAAATCTACCGGATAGGATGATAAAAACGGACATTTTCGGACTTCGATATTTCACCGAAATTTCTCGACCGAATCTCCGTATCTCGGTTATGCGTGGTCGCAGCGCGACCGCTCGGTGCTCATTTGAAAGATCTCGACGCGTACTTTCGAACGGCGCAAACCGGGATCCTCTATCTATAACCGTTTAGGAGCTACGGCGCTTCAAAGTTTCGGAGTTAAGCATTTTTGGAAATTTCGAAACTTTAAACGCGATTTTCTCCTTAACGGTTAGAGATAGAGAGGCAAACTTTTTTTTATCGTAATCTACGCGAAAATACGCGTCTCTTGATATATCACTCAACCCCATTCGGAGCTCCTTTAAGGAGTTGAGTTTTGCACCCCCTCAACTTTCAAACGTCCATATCTCCCAAACGATTAGGGCTAGGGGGCTGAAATTTCTCAGGCGTAATACACCCATATATCGCCACGTTCCGGTAGGGTCAAAACCTCGAAATTCCGACCCTCGATTTTTCGGGTTGAAAAAATTTCATCGTTTTGGTCAGAAAAAAATGCGACGTTTCTGCTGCGCGTTAACGGGAAGAGTTAGACGTTCGCTTATCGGCGCGTCGTAAGGACCACTACGAGGGTTCTAAACAGGCGAAAGAAGGACGCCCTAGCTCAACGCGTTCCGACGCTACAGCGCTTCAAAGTTGGGATTTTTTTTCTCTCTCTTTCAACTTTGACGGGCCGTAGCCGCTAAACGGTTAGAGATAGGGCGTCCGAAGCGGTCGCAATCGATTCCGCGGACATTTTTCTATCGGAAACCGTCTAACTCGTCCGTCCGAACGGCGTCGTTAACGCGCGGCACGAGAAAACGTCGAAAGATGTCGTTTTCGGGGTCGATTTTTTCGCGTTTTTTCGAAGCCCCGAAACTTCAAACGCCCGTATCTCTTAAACGGTTAGAGATATCGAAGCGTGCTAAAAAAATTCTTGTTCGGCACGTAAAAATCTACCGGATAGGATGATTAAAACGGTAATTTTCGGACCTCGAAATTTTACCGAAATTTCTCGACCGAATCTCCGTATCTCCGTTATGCGTGGTCGCAGCGCGACCGTTCGGTGCTCATTCGAAAGATCTCGACGCGTACTTTCGAACGGCGCAAACCGGGATCCTCTATCTATAACCGTTTAGGAGCTACGGCGCTTCAAAGTTTCGGAGTTAAGCATTTTTGGAAATTTCGAAACTTTAAACGCGATTTTCTCCTTAACGGTTAGAGATAGAGAGGCAAACTTTTTTTTATCGTAATCTACGCGAAAATACGCGTCTTTTGATATGTCACTCGACCCAATTCGAAGCTCCTTTAAGGAGTTGAGTTTTCCACCCCCTCAACTTTCAAACGTCCATATCTCCTAAACGGTTAGGGCTAGAGGGCTGGAATTTCACAGGCGTAATACACCCATATATGGTCACGTTCCGGTAGGGTCAAAACCCCGAAATTCCGACCCTCGATTTTTCGGGTCGAAAAAATTTCATCGTTTTGGTCAGAAAAAAATGCGACGTTTCTGCTGCGCGTTAACGGGAAGAGTTAGGCGTTCGCTTATCGGCGCGTCGTAAGGACTCCTACGAGGGTTCTAAACAGGCGAAAGAAGGACGCCCTAGCTCAACGCGTTCCGACGCTACAGCGCTTCAAAATTGGGATTTTTTTTCTTTCTTTTTCAACTTTGACGGGCCGTAGCCGCTAAACGGTTAGAGATAGGGCGTCCGAAGCGGTCGCAATCGATTCCGCGGACATTTTTCTATCGGAAACCGTCTAACTCGTCCGTCCGAACGGCGTCGTTAACGCGCGGCACGAGAAAACGTCGAAAGATGTCGTTTTCGGGGTCGATTTTTTCGCGTTTTTTCGAAAGTCCCGAAACTTCAAACGCCCGTATCTCTTAAACGGTTAGAGATATCGAAGCGTGCTAAAAAAGTTCTTGTTCGGCACGTAGAAATCTACCGGATAGGATGATAAAAACGGTCATTTTCGGACTTCGATATTTCACCGAAATTTCTCGACCGAATCTCCGTATCTCGGTTATGCGTGGTCGCAGCGCGACCGCTCGGTGCTCATTTGAAAGATCTCGACGCGTACTTTCGAACGGCGCAAACCGGGATCCTCTATCTATAACCGTTTAGGAGCTACGGCGCTTCAAAGTTTCGGAGTTAAGCATTTTTGGAAATTTCGAAACTTTAAACGCGATTTTCTCCTTAACGGTTAGAGATAGAGAGGCAAACTTTTTTTTATCGTAATCTACGCGAAAATACGCGTCTTTTGATATATCACTCAACCCCATTCGGAGCTCCTTTAAGGAGTTGAGTTTTGCACCCCCTCAACTTTCAAACGTCCATATCTCCCAAACGATTAGGGCTAGGGGGCTGAAATTTCTCAGGCGTAATACACCCATATATCGCCACGTTCCGGTAGGGCCAAAACCTCGAAATTCCGACCCTCGATTTTTCGGGTTGAAAAAATTTCATCGTTTTGGTCAGAAAAAAATGCGACGTTTCTGCTGCGCGTTAACGGGAAGAGTTAGACGTTCGCTTATCGGCGCGTCGTAAGGACCACTACGAGGGTTCTAAACAGGCGAAAGAAGGACGCCCTAGCTCAACGCGTTCCGACGCTACAGCGCTTCAAAGTTGGGATTTTTTTTCTCTCTCTTTCAACTTTGACGGGCCGTAGCCGCTAAACGGTTAGAGATAGGGCGTCCGAAGCGGTCGCAATCGATTCCGCGGACATTTTTCTATCGGAAACCGTCTAATTCGTCCGACCGAACGGCGTCGTTCACGCGCGACACGAGAAAACGTCGAAAGATGTCGTTTTCGGGGTCGATTTTTTCGCGTTTTTTCGAAGCCCCGAAACTTCAAACGCCCGTATCTCTTAAACGGTTAGAGATATCGAAGCGTGCTAAAAAAATTCTTGTTCTGCGCGCAAAAATCTACCGGATAGGATGATAAAAACGGTAATTTTCGGACCTCGAAATTTTACCGAAATTTCTCGACCGAATCTCCGTATCTCGGTTATGCGTGGTCGCAGCGCGACCGTTCGGTGCTCATTTGAAAGATCTCGACGCGTACTTTCGAACGGCGCAAACCGGGATCCTCTATCTATAACCGTTTAGGAGCTACGGCGCTTCAAAGTTTCGGAGTTAAGCATTTTTGGAAATTTCGAAACTTTAAACGCGATTTTCTCCTTAACGGTTAGAGATAGAGAGGCAAACTTTTTTTATCGTAATCTACGCGAAAATACGCGTCTTTTGATATATCACTCAACCCCATTCGGAGCTCCTTTAAGGAGTTGAGTTTTGCACCCCCTCAACTTTCAAACGTCCATATCTCCCAAACGGTTAGGGCTAGGGGGCTGAAATTTCTCAGGCGTAATACACACATATATGGCCACGTTCCGGTAGGGTCAAAACCTCGAAATTCCGACCCTCGATTTTTCGGGTCGAAAAAATTTCATCGTTTTGGTCAGAAAAAAATGCGACGTTTCTGCTGCGCGTTAACGGGAAGAGTTAGACGTTCGCTTATCGGCGCGTCGTAAGGACCACTACGAGGGTTCTAAACAGGCGAAAGAAGGACGCCCTAGCTCAACGCGTTCCGACGCTACAGCGCTTCAAAGTTGGGATTTTTTTTCTTTCTTTTTCAACTTTGACGGGCCGTAGCCGCTAAACGGTTAGAGATAGGGCGTCCGAAGCGGTCGCAATCGATTCCGCGGACATTTTTCTATCGGAAACCGTCTAATTCGTCCGTCCGAACGGCGTCGTTAACGCGCGACACGAGAAAACGTCGAAAGATGTCGTTTTCGGGGTCGATTTTTTCGCGTTTTTTCGAAGCCCCGAAACTTCAAACGCCCGTATCTCTTAAACGGTTAGAGATATCGAAGCGTGCTAAAAAAATTCTTGTTCGGCACGTAAAAATCTACCGGATAGGATGATTAAAACGGTAATTTTCGGACCTCGAAATTTTACCGAAATTTCTCGACCGAATCTCCGTATCTCCGTTATGCGTGGTCGCAGCGCGACCGTTCGGTGCTCATTCGAAAGATCTCGACGCGTACTTTCGAACGGCGCAAACCGGGATCCTCTATCTATAACCGTTTAGGAGCTACGGCGCTTCAAAGTTTCGGAGTTAAGCATTTTTGGAAATTTCGAAACTTTAAACGCGATTTTCTCCTTAACGGTTAGAGATAGAGAGGCAAACTTTTTTATCGTAATCTACGCGAAAATACGCGTCTTTTGATATGTCACTCGACCCAATTCGAAGCTCCTTTAAGGAGTTGAGTTTTCCACCCCCTCAACTTTCAAACGTCCATATCTCCTAAACGGTTAGGGCTAGAGGGCTGGAATTTCACAGGCGTAATACACCCATATATGGTCACGTTCCGGTAGGGTCAAAACCCCGAAATTCCGACCCTCGATTTTTCGGGTCGAAAAAATTTCATCGTTTTGGTCAGAAAAAAATGCGACGTTTCTGCTGCGCGTTAACGGGAAGAGTTAGGCGTTCGCCTATCGGCGCGTCGTAAGGACCCCTACGAGGGTTCTAAACAGGCGAAAGAAGGACGCCCTAGGTCAACGCGTTCCGACGCTACAGCGCTTCAAAGTTGGGATTTTTTTTCTTTCTTTTTCAACTTTGACGGGCCGTAGCCGCTAAACGGTTAGAGATAGGGCGTCCGAAGCGGTCGCAATCGATTCCGCGGACATTTTTCTATCGGAAACCGTCTAACTCGTCCGTCCGAACGGCGTCGTTAACGCGCGGCACGAGAAAACGTCGAAAGATGTCGTTTTCGGCGTCGATTTTTTCGCGTTTTTTCTAAAGTCCCGAAACTTCAAACGCCCGTATCTCTTAAACGGTTAGAGATATCGAAGCGTGCTAAAAATTCTTGTTCGGCACGTAAGAATCTACCGGATAGGATGATAAAAACGGTCATTTTCGGACTTCGATATTTCACCGAAATTTCTCGACCGAATCTCCGTATCTCGGTTATGCGTGGTCGCAGCGCGACCGCTCGGTGCTCATTTGAAAGATCTCGACGCGTACTTTCGAACGGCGCAAACCGGGATCCTCTATCTATAACCGTTTAGGAGCTACGGCGCTTCAAAGTTTCGGAGTTAAGCATTTTTGGAAATTTCGAAACTTTAAACGCGATTTTCTCCTTAACGGTTAGAGATAGAGAGGCAAACTTTTTTATCGTAATCTACGCGAAAATACGCGTCTTTTGATATATCACTCAACCCCATTCGGAGCTCCTTTAAGGAGTTGAGTTTTGCACCCTCAACTTTCAAACGTCCATATCGCCCAAACGGTTAGGGCTAGGGGCTGAAACTTCTCAGGCGTAATACACCCATATAGGGCCACGTTTCGGTAGGGTTAAAACCTCGAAATTCCGACCCTCGATTTTTCGGGTCGAAAAAATTTCATCGTTTTGGTCAGAAAAAAATGCGACGTTTCTGCTGCGCGTTAACGGGAAGAGTTAGGCGTTCGCTTATCGGCGCGTCGTAAGGACCCCTACGAGGGTTCTAAACAGGCGAGAGAAGGACGCCCTAGGTCAACGCGTTCCGACGCTACAGCGCTTCAAAATTGGGATTTTTTCTTTCTTTTCAACTTTGACGGGCCGTAGCCGCTAAACGGTTAGAGATAGGGCGTCCGAAGCGGTCGCAATCGATTCCGCGGACATTTTTCTATCGGAAACCGTCTAACTCGTCCGTCCGAACGGCGTCGTTAACGCGCGGCACGAGAAAACGTCGAAAGATGTCGTTTTCGGGGTCGATTTTTTCGCGTTTTTTCGAAAGTCCCGAAACTTCAAACGCCCGTATCTCTTAAACGGTTAGAGATATCGAAGCGTGCTAAAAAAGTTCTTGTTCGGCACGTAGAAATCTACCGGATAGGATGATAAAACGGTCATTTTCGGACTTCGATATTTCACCGAAATTTCTCGACCGAATCTCCGTATCTCGGTTATGCGTGGTCGCAGCGCGACCGCTCGGTGCTCATTTGAAAGATCTCGACGCGTACTTTCGAACGGCGCAAACCGGGATCCTCTATCTATAACCGTTTAGGAGCTACGGCGCTTCAAAGTTTCGGAGTTAAGCATTTTTGGAAATTTCGAAACTTTAAACGCGATTTTCTCCTTAACGGTTAGAGATAGAGAGGCAAACTTTTTTATCGTAATCTACGCGAAAATACGCGTCTCTTGATATATCACTCAACCCCATTCGAGCTCCTTTAAGGAGTTGAGTTTTGCACCCTCAACTTTCAAACGTCCATATCTCCCAAACGATTAGGGCTAGGGGGCTGAAATTTCTCAGGCGTAATACACCCATATATCGCCACGTTCCGGTAGGGTCAAAACCTCGAAATTCCGACCCTCGATTTTTCGGGTTGAAAAAATTTCATCGTTTTGGTCAGAAAAAAATGCGACGTTTCTGCTGCGCGTTAACGGGAAGAGTTAGACGTTCGCTTATCGGCGCGTCGTAAGGACCACTACGAGGGTTCTAAACAGGCGAAAGAAGGACGCCCTAGCTCAACGCGTTCCGACGCTACAGCGCTTCAAAGTTGGGATTTTTTTTCTCTCTCTTTCAACTTTGACGGGCCGTAGCCGCTAAACGGTTAGAGATAGGGCGTCCGAAGCGGTCGCAATCGATTCCGCGGACATTTTTCTATCGGAAACGGTCTAATTCGTCCGTCCGAACGGCGTCGTTAACGCGCGACACGAGAAAACGTCGAAAGATGTCGTTTTCGGGGTCGATTTTTTCGCGTTTTTTCGAAGCCCCGAAACTTCAAACGCCCGTATCTCTTAAACGGTTAGAGATATCGAAGCGTGCTAAAAAAATTCTTGTTCGGCACGTAAAAATCTACCGGATAGTATGATTATAACGGTAATTTTCGGACCTCGAAATTTTACCGAAATTTCTCGACCGAATCTCCGTATCTCCGTTATGCGTGGTCGCAGCGCGACCGTTCGGTGCTCATTCGAAAGATCTCGACGCGTACTTTCGAACGGCGCAAACCGGGATCCTCTATCTATAACCGTTTAGGAGCTACGGCGCTTCAAAGTTTCGGAGTTAAGCATTTTTGGAAATTTCGAAACTTTAAACGCGATTTTCTCCTTAACGGTTAGAGATAGAGAGGCAAACTTTTTAATATCGTAATCAAAGCGAAAATACGCGTCTTTTGATATGTCACTAGACACAATACGAAGATCCTTTAAGGAGTTGAGTTTTCCACACCCTCAACTTTCAAACGTCCATATCACCTAAAAGGTTAGGGCTAGAGGGCTGGAATTTCACAGGCGTAATACACCCATATATGGTCACGTTCCGGTAGGGTCAAAACCTCGAAATTCCGACCCTCGATTTTTCGGGTCGAAAAATTTCATCGTTTTGGTCAGAAAATGCGACGTTTCTGCTGCGCGTTAACGGGAAGAGTTAGGCGTTCGCTTATCGGCGCGTCTTAAGGACTCCTACGAGGGTTCTAAACAGGCGAAAGAATGACGCCCTAGCTCAACGCGTTCCGACGCTACAGCGCTTCAAAATTGGGATTTTTTTTCTTTCTTTTTCAACTTTGACGGGCCGTAGCCGCTAAACGGTTAGAGATAGGGCGTCCGAAGCGGTCGCAATCGATTCCGCGGACATTTTTCTATCGGAAACCGTCTAACTCGTCCGTCCGAACGGCGTCGTTAACGCGCGGCACGAGAAAACGTCGAAAGATGTCGTTTTCGGGGTCGATTTTTTCGCGTTTTTTCGAAAGTCCCGAAACTTCAAACGCCCGTATCTCTTAAACGGTTAGAGATATCGAAGCGTGCTAAAAAAGTTCTTGTTCGGCGCGCAAAAATCTACCGGATAGGATGATAAAAACGGTCATTTTCGGACTTCGATATTTCACCGAAATTTCTCGACCGAATCTCCGTATCTCGGTTATGCGTGGTCGCAGCGCGACCGCTCGGTGCTCATTTGAAAGATCTCGACGCGTACTTTCGAACGGCGCAAACCGGGATCCTCTATCTATAACCGTTTAGGAGCTACGGCGCTTCAAAGTTTCGGAGTTAAGCATTTTTGGAAATTTCGAAACTTTAAACGCGATTTTCTCCTTAACGGTTAGAGATAGAGAGGCAAACTTTTTTATCGTAATCTACGCGAAAATACGCGTCTTTTGATATATCACTCAACCCCATTCGGAGCTCCTTTAAGGAGTTGAGTTTTGCACCTCAACTTTCAAACGTCCATATCTCCCAAACGATTAGGGCTAGGGGGCTGAAATTTCTCAGGCGTAATACACCCATATATCGCCACGTTCCGGTAGGGCCAAAACCTCGAAATTCCGACCCTCGATTTTTCGGGTTGAAAAAATTTCATCGTTTTGGTCAGAAAATGCGACGTTTCTGCTGCGCGTTAACGGGAAGAGTTAGGCGTTCGCTTATCGGCGCGTCGTAAGGACCCCTACGAGGGTTCTAAACAGGCGAAAGAAGGACGCCCTAGCTCAACGCGTTCCGACGCTACAGCGCTTCAAAATTGGGATTTTTTTTCTTTCTTTTTCAACTTTGACGGGCCGTAGCCGCTAAACGGTTAGAGATAGGGCGTCCGAAGCGGTCGCAATCGATTCCGCGGACATTTTTCTATCGGAAACCGTCTAATTCGTCCGACCGAACGGCGTCGTTCACGCGCGACACGAGAAAACGTCGAAAGATGTCGTTTTCGGGGTCGATTTTTTCGCGTTTTTTCGAAGCCCCGAAACTTCAAACGCCCGTATCTCTTAAACGGTTAGAGATATCGAAGCGTGCTAAAAAAATTCTTGTTCTGCGCGCAAAAATCTACCGGATAGGATGATAAAACGGTCATTTTCGGACTTCGATATTTCACCGAAATTTCTCGACCGAATCTCCATATCTCGGTTATGCGTGGACGCAGCGCGACCGCTCGGTGCTCATTTGAAAGATATCGACGCGTACTTTCGAACGGCGCAAACCGGGATCCTCTATCTATAACCGTTTAGGAGCTACGGCGCTTCAAAGTTTCGGAGTTAAGCATTTTTGGAAATTTCGAAACTTTAAACGCCATTTTCTCGTTAACGGTTAGAGATAGAGAGGCAAACTTTTTTCTATCGTAATCTACGCGAAAATACGCGTCTTTTGATATATCACTCAACCCCATTCGGAGCTCCTTTAAGGAGTTGAGTTTTGCACCCCTCAACTTTCAAACGTCCATATCTCCCAAACGATTAGGGCTAGGGGCTGAAATTTCTCAGGCGTAATACACCCATATATCGCCACGTTCCGGTAGGGTCAAAACCTCGAAATTCCGACCCTCGATTTTTCGGGTCGAAAAATTTCATCGTTTTGGTCAGAAAAAAATGCGACGTTTCTGCTGCGCGTTAACGGGAAGAGTTAGACGTTCGCTTATCGGCGCGTCGTAAGGACCACTACGAGGGTTCTAAACAGGCGAAAGAAGGACGCCCTAGCTCAACGCGTTCCGACGCTACAGCGCTTCAAAGTTGGGATTTTTTCTCTCTCTTTCAACTTTGACGGGCCGTAGCCGCTAAACGGTTAGAGATAGGGCGTCCGAAGCGGTCGCAATCGATTCCGCGGACATTTTTCTATCGGAAACCGTCTAATTCGTCCGTCCGAACGGCGTCGTTAACGCGCGACACGAGAAAACGTCGAAAGATGTCGTTTTCGGGGTCGATTTTTCGCGTTTTTTCGAAGCCCCGAAACTTCAAACGCCCGTATCTCTTAAACGGTTAGAGATATCGAAGCGTGCTAAAAAATTCTTGTTCGGCGCGTAAAAATCTACCGGATAGGATGATTAAAACGGTAATTTTCGGACCTCGAAATTTTACCGAAATTTCTCGACCGAATCTCCGTATCTCCGTTATGCGTGGTCGCAGCGCGACCGTTCGGTGCTCATTCGAAAGATCTCGACGCGTACTTTCGAACGGCGCAAACCGGGATCCTCTATCTATAACCGTTTAGGAGCTACGGCGCTTCAAAGTTTCGGAGTTAAGCATTTTTGGAAATTTCGAAACTTTAAACGCGATTTTCTCCTTAACGGTTAGAGATAGAGAGGCAAACTTTTTTATCGTAATCTACGCGAAAATACGCGTCTTTTGATATATCACTCGACCCAATTCGAAGCTCCTTTAAGGAGTTGAGTTTTCCACCCCTCAACTTTCAAACGTCCATATCTCCCAAACGGTTAGGGCTAGAGGGCTGAAATTTCTCAGGCGTAATACACCCATATATGGTCACGTTCCGGTAGGGTCAAAACCCCGAAATTCCGACCCTCGATTTTTCGGGTCGAAAAAATTTCATCGTTTTGGTCAGAAAAAATGCGACGTTTCTGCTGCGCGTTAACGGGAAGAGTTAGGCGTTCGCTTATCGGCGCGTCGTAAGGACCCCTACGAGGGTTCTAAACAGGCGAAAGAAGGACGCCCTAGCTCAACGCGTTCCGACGCTACAGCGCTTCAAAGTTGGGATTTTTTTTCTTTCTTTTTCAACTTTGACGGGCCGTAGCCGCTAAACGGTTAGAGATAGGGCGTCCGAAGCGGTCGCAATCGATTCCGCGGACATTTTTCTATCGGAAACCGTCTAATTCGTCCGTCCGAACGGCGTCGTTAACGCGCGACACGAGAAAACGTCGAAAGATGTCGTTTTCGGGGTCGATTTTTTCGCGTTTTTTCGAAGCCCCGAAACTTCAAACGCCCGTATCTCTTAAACGGTTAGAGATATCGAAGCGTGCTAAAAATTCTTGTTCGGCACGTAGAAATCTACCGGATAGGATGATAAAACGGTCATTTTCGGACCTCGATATTTTACCGAAATTTCTCGACCGAATCTCCGTATCTCGGTTATGCGTGGTCGCAGCGCGACCGTTCGGTGCTCATTTGAAAGATCTCGACGCGTACTTTCGAACGGCGCAAACCGGGATCCTCTATCTATAACCGTTTAGGAGCTACGGCGCTTCAAAGTTTCGGAGTTAAGCATTTTTGGAAATTTCGAAACTTTAAACGCGATTTTCTCCTTAACGGTTAGAGATAGAGAGGCAAACTTTTTTTTATCGTAATCTACGCGAAAATACGCGTCTTTTGATATATCACTCAACCCCATTCGGAGCTCCTTTAAGGAGTTGAGTTTTGCACCCCCTCAACTTTCAAACGTCCATATCTCCCAAACGGTTAGGGCTAGGGGGCTGAAATTTCTCAGGCGTAATACACCCATATATCGCCACGTTCCGGTAGGGTCAAAACCTCGAAATTCCGACCCTCGATTTTTCGGGTTGAAAAAATTTCATCGTTTTGGTCAGAAAAAAATGCGACGTTTCTGCTGCGCGTTAACGGGAAGAGTTAGACGTTCGCTTATCGGCGCGTCGTAAGGACCACTACGAGGGTTCTAAACAGGCGAAAGAAGGACGCCCTAGCTCAACGCGTTCTGACGCTACAGCGCTTCAAAGTTGGGATTTTTTTTCTCTCTCTTTCAACTTTGACGGGCCGTAGCCGCTAAACGGTTAGAGATAGGGCGTCCGGAAGCGGTCGCAATCGATTCCGCGGACATTTTTCTATCGGAAACCGTCTAATTCGTCCGTCCGAACGGCGTCGTTAACGCGCGACACGAGAAAACGTCGAAAGATGTCGTTTTCGGGGTCGATTTTTCGCGTTTTTTCGAAGCCCCGAAACTTCAAACGCCCGTATCTCTTAAACGGTTAGAGATATCGAAGCGTGCTAAAAATTCTTGTTCTGCGCGCAAAAATCTACCGGATAGGATGATAAAACGGTAATTTTCGGACCTCGAAATTTTACCGAAATTTCTCGACCGAATCTCCGTATCTCGGTTATGCGTGGTCGCAGCGCGACCGTTCGGTGCTCATTTGAAAGATCTCGACGCGTACTTTCGAACGGCGCAAACCGGGATCCTCTATCTATAACCGTTTAGGAGCTACGGCGCTTCAAAGTTTCGGAGTTAAGCATTTTTGGAAATTTCGAAACTTTAAACGCGATTTTCTCCTTAACGGTTAGAGATAGAGAGGCAAACTTTTTTTTATCGTAATCTACGCGAAAATACGCGTCTTTTGATATATCACTCAACCCCATTCGGAGCTCCTTTAAGGAGTTGAGTTTTGCACCCCCTCAACTTTCAAACGTCCATATCTCCCAAACGGTTAGGGCTAGGGGGCTGAAATTTCTCAGGCGTAATACACCCATATATGGCCACGTTCCGGTAGGGTCAAAACCTCGAAATTCCGACCCTCGATTTTTCGGGTCGAAAAAATTTCATCGTTTTGGTCAGAAAAAAATGCGACGTTTCTGCTGCGCGTTAACGGGAAGAGTTAGACGTTCGCTTATCGGCGCGTCGTAAGGACCACTACGAGGGTTCTAAACAGGCGAAAGAAGGACGCCCTAGCTCAACGCGTTCCGACGCTACAGCGCTTCAAAGTTGGGATTTTTTCTCTCTTTCAACTTTGACGGGCCGTAGCCGCTAAACGGTTAGAGATAGGGCGTCCGGAAGCGGTCGCAATCGATTCCGCGGACATTTTTCTATCGGAAACCGTCTAATTCGTCCGTCCGAACGGCGTCGTTAACGCGCGACACGAGAAAACGTCGAAAGATGTCGTTTTCGGGGTCGATTTTTCGCGTTTTTCGAAGCCCCGAAACTTCAAACGCCCGTATCTCTTAAACGGTTAGAGATATCGAAGCGTGCTAAAAAATTCTTGTTCTGCGCGCAAAAATCTACCGGATAGGATGATTAAAACGGTAATTTTCGGACCTCGAAATTTTACCGAAATTTCTCGACCGAATCTCCGTATCTCGGTTATGCGTGGTCGCAGCGCGACCGCTCGGTGCTCATTTGAAAGATCTCGACGCGTACTTTCGAACGGCGTAAACCGGGATCCTCTATCTATAACCGTTTAGGAGCTACGGCGCTTCAAAATTTCGGAGTTAAGCATTTTTGGAAATTTCGAAACTTTAAACGCGATTTTCTCCTTAACGGTTAGAGATAGAGAGGCAAACTTTTTTATCGTAATCTACGCGAAAATACGCGTCTTTTGATATATCACTCGACCCCATTCGGAGCTCCTTTAAGGAGTTGAGTTTTGCACCCCCTCAACTTTCAAACGTCCATATCTCCCAAACGGTTAGGGCTAGGGGGCTGAAATTTCTCAGGCGTAATACACCCATATATGGCCACGTTCCGGTAGGGTCAAAACCTCGAAATTCCGACCCTCGATTTTTCGGGTCGAAAAAATTTCATCGTTTTGGTCAGAAAAAATGCGACGTTTCTGCTGCGCGTTAACGGGAAGAGTTTGACGTTCGCTTATAGGCGCGTCGTAAGGACCACTACGAGGGTTCTAAACAGGCGAAAGAAGGACGCCCTAGCTCAACGCGTTCCGACGCTACAGCGCTTCAAAGTTGGGATTTTTTTTCTCTCTCTTTCAACTTTGACGGGCCGTAGCCGCTAAACGGTTAGAGATAGGGCGTCCGGAGCGGTCGCAATCGATTCCGCGGACATTTTTCTATCGGAAACCGTCTAATTCGTCCGTCCGAACGGCGTCGTTCACGCGCGACACGAGAAAACGTCGAAAGATGTCGTTTTCGGGGTCGATTTTTCGCGTTTTTCGAAGCCCCGAAACTTCAAACGCCCGTATCTCTTAAACGGTTAGAGATATCGAAGCGTGCTAAAAAAATTCTTGTTCTGCGCGCAAAAATCTACCGGATAGGATGATAAAAACGGTAATTTTCGGACCTCGAAATTTTACCGAAATTTCTCGACCGAATCTCCGTATCTCGGTTATGCGTGGTCGCAGCGCGACCGTTCGGTGCTCATTTGAAAGATCTCGACGCGTACTTTCGAACGGCGCAAACCGGGATCCTCTATCTATAACCGTTTAGGAGCTACGGCGCTTCAAAGTTTCGGAGTTAAGCATTTTTGGAAATTTCGAAACTTTAAACGCGATTTTCTCCTTAACGGTTAGAGATAGAGAGGCAAACTTTTTTTTATCGTAATCTACGCGAAAATACGCGTCTTTTGATATATCACTCAACCCCATTCGGAGCTCCTTTAAGGAGTTGAGTTTTGCACCCCCTCAACTTTCAAACGTCCATATCTCCCAAACGGTTAGGGCTAGGGGGCTGAAATTTCTCAGGCGTAATACACCCATATATGGCCACGTTCCGGTAGGGTCAAAACCTCGAAATTCCGACCCTCGATTTTTCGGGTCGAAAAATTTCATCGTTTTGGTCAGAAAATGCGACGTTTCTGCTGCGCGTTAACGGGAAGAGTTAGACGTTCGCTTATCGGCGCGTCGTAAGGACCCCTACGAGGGTTCTAAACAGGCGAAAGAAGGACGCCCTAGCTCAACGCGTTCCGACGCTACAGCGCTTCAAAGTTGGGATTTTTTTTCTCTCTCTTTCAACTTTGACGGGCCGTAGCCGCTAAACGGTTAGAGATAGGGCGTCCGAAGCGGTCGCAATCGATTCCGCGGACATTTTTCTATCGGAAACCGTCTAATTCGTCCGTCCGAACGGCGTCGTTCACGCGCGACACGAGAAAACGTCGAAAGATGTCGTTTTCGGGGTCGATTTTTTCGCGTTTTTTCGAAGCCCCGAAACTTCAAACGCCCGTATCTCTTAAACGGTTAGAGATATCGAAGCGTGCTAAAAAAATTCTTGTTCTGCGCGCAAAAATCTACCGGATAGGATGATAAAAACGGTAATTTTCGGACCTCGAAATTTTACCGAAATTTCTCGACCGAATCTCCGTATCTCGGTTATGCGTGGTCGCAGCGCGACCGCTCGGTGCTCATTTGAAAGATCTCGACGCGTACTTTCGAACGGCGTAAACCGGGATCCTCTATCTATAACCGTTTAGGAGCTACGGCGCTTCAAAATTTCGGAGTTAAGCATTTTTGGAAATTTCGAAACTTTAAACGCGATTTTCTCCTTAACGGTTAGAGATAGAGAGGCAAACTTTTTTTTATCGTAATCTACGCGAAAATACGCGTCTTTTGATATATCACTCGACCCCATTCGGAGCTCCTTTAAGGAGTTGAGTTTTGCACCCTCAACTTTCAAACGTCCATATCTCCCAAACGGTTAGGGCTAGGGGCTGAAATTTCTCAGGCGTAATACACCCATATATGGCCACGTTCCGGTAGGGTCAAAACCTCGAAATTCCGACCCTCGATTTTTCGGGTCGAAAAAATTTCATCGTTTTGGTCAGAAAAATGCGACGTTTCTGCTGCGCGTTAACGGGAAGAGTTAGACGTTCGCTTATCGGCGCGTCGTAAGGACCACTACGAGGGTTCTAAACAGGCGAAAGAAGGACGCCCTAGCTCAACGCGTTCCGACGCTACAGCGCTTCAAAGTTGGGATTTTTTTTCTCTCTCTTTCAACTTTGACGGGCCGTAGCCGCTAAACGGTTAGAGATAGGGCGTCCGAAGCGGTCGCAATCGATTCCGCGGACATTTTTCTATCGGAAACCGTCTAATTCGTCCGTCCGAACGGCGTCGTTCACGCGCGACACGAGAAAACGTCGAAAGATGTCGTTTTCGGGGTCGATTTTTTCGCGTTTTTTCGAAGCCCCGAAACTTCAAACGCCCGTATCTCTTAAACGGTTAGAGATATCGAAGCGTGCTAAAAAAATTCTTGTTCTGCGCGCAAAAATCTACCGGATAGGATGATAAAAACGGTAATTTTCGGACCTCGAAATTTTACCGAAATTTCTCGACCGAATCTCCGTATCTCGGTTATGCGTGGTCGCAGCGCGACCGTTCGGTGCTCATTTGAAAGATCTCGACGCGTACTTTCGAACGGCGCAAACCGGGATCCTCTATCTATAACCGTTTAGGAGCTACGGCGCTTCAAAGTTTCGGAGTTAAGCATTTTTGGAAATTTCGAAACTTTAAACGCGATTTTCTCCTTAACGGTTAGAGATAGAGAGGCAAACTTTTTTTTATCGTAATCTACGCGAAAATACGCGTCTTTTGATATATCACTCAACCCCATTCGGAGCTCCTGTAAGGAGTTGAGTTTTGCACCCTCAACTTTCAAACGTCCATATCTCCCAAACGGTTAGGGCTAGGGGCTGAAATTTCTCAGGCGTAATACACCCATATATGGCCACGTTCCGGTAGGGTCAAAACCTCGAAATTCCGACCCTCGATTTTTCGGGTCGAAAAAATTTCATCGTTTTGGTCAGAAAAATGCGACGTTTCTGCTGCGCGTTAACGGGAAGAGTTAGACGTTCGCTTATCGGCGCGTCGTAAGGACCACTACGAGGGTTCTAAACAGGCGAAAGAAGGACGCCCTAGCTCAACGCGTTCCGACGCTACAGCGCTTCAAAGTTGGGATTTTTTTCTCTCTTTCAACTTTGACGGGCCGTAGCCGCTAAACGGTTAGAGATAGGGCGTCCGAAGCGGTCGCAATCGATTCCGCGGACATTTTTCTATCGGAAACCGTCTAATTCGTCCGTCCGAACGGCGTCGTTCACGCGCGACACGAGAAAACGTCGAAAGATGTCGTTTTCGGGGTCGATATTTTCGCGTTTTTTCGAAGCCCCGAAACTTCAAACGCCCGTATCTCTTAAACGGTTAGAGATATCGAAGCGTGCTAAAAAAATTCTTGTTCTGCGCGCAAAAATCTACCGGATAGGATGATAAAAACGGTAATTTTCGGACCTCGAAATTTTACCGAAATTTCTCGACCGAATCTCCGTATCTCGGTTATGCGTGGTCGCAGCGCGACCGTTCGGTGCTCATTTGAAAGATCTCGACGCGTACTTTCGAACGGCGCAAACCGGGATCCTCTATCTATAACCGTTTAGGAGCTACGGCGCTTCAAAGTTTCGGAGTTAAGCATTTTTGGAAATTTCGAAACTTTAAACGCGATTTTCTCCTTAACGGTTAGAGATAGAGAGGCAAACTTTTTTTTATCGTAATCTACGCGAAAATACGCGTCTTTTGATATATCACTCAACCCCATTCGGAGCTCCTTTAAGGAGTTGAGTTTTGCACCCCCTCAACTTTCAAACGTCCATATCTCCCAAACGGTTAGGGCTAGGGGGCTGAAATTTCTCAGGCGTAATACACCCATATATGGCCACGTTCCGGTAGGGTCAAAACCTCGAAATTCCGACCCTCGATTTTTCGGGTCGAAAAATTTCATCGTTTTGGTCAGAAAAAAATGCGACGTTTCTGCTGCGCGTTAACGGGAAGAGTTAGACGTTCGCTTATCGGCGCGTCGTAAGGACCACTACGAGGGTTCTAAACAGGCGAAAGAAGGACGCCCTAGCTCAACGCGTTCCGACGCTACAGCGCTTCAAAGTTGGGATTTTTTTTCTCTCTCTTTCAACTTTGACGGGCCGTAGCCGCTAAACGGTTAGAGATAGGGCGTCCGAAGCGGTCGCAATCGATTCCGCGGACATTTTTCTATCGGAAACCGTCTAATTCGTCCGTCCGAACGGCGTCGTTCACGCGCGACACGAGAAAACGTCGAAAGATGTCGTTTTCGGGGTCGATTTTTTCGCGTTTTTTCGAAGCCCCGTAACTTCAAACGCCCGTATCTCTTAAACGGTTAGAGATATCGAAGCGTGCTAAAAAAATTCTTGTTCTGCGCGCAAAAATCTACCGGATAGGATGATAAAAACGGTAATTTTCGGACCTCGAAATTTTACCGAAATTTCTCGACCGAATCTCCGTATCTCCGTTATGCGTGGTCGCAGCGCGACCGTTCGGTGCTCATTCGAAAGATCTCGACGCGTACTTTCGAACGGCGCAAACCGGGATCCTCTATCTATAACCGTTTAGGAGCTACGGCGCTTCAAAGTTTCGGAGTTAAGCATTTTTGGAAATTTCGAAACTTTAAACGCGATTTTCTCCTTAACGGTTAGAGATAGAGAGGCAAACTTTTTTTTATCGTAATCTACGCGAAAATACGCGTCTTTTGATATATCACTCAACCCCATTCGGAGCTCCTTTAAGGAGTTGAGTTTTGCACCCCCTCAACTTTCAAACGTCCATATCTCCCAAACGGTTAGGGCTAGGGGGCTGAAATTTCTCAGGCGTAATACACCCATATATGGCCACGTTCCGGTAGGGTCAAAACCTCGAAATTCCGACCCTCGATTTTTCGGGTCGAAAAAATTTCATCGTTTTGGTCAGAAAAAAATGCGACGTTTCTGCTGCGCGTTAACGGGAAGAGTTAGGCGTTCGCTTATCGGCGCGTCGTAAGGACCCCTACGAGGGTTCTAAACAGGCGAAAGAAGGACGCCCTAGCTCAACGCGTTCCGACGCTACAGCGCTTCAAAGTTGGGATTTTTTTTCTTTCTTTTTCAACTTTGACGGGCCATAGCCGCTAAACGGTTAGAGATAGGGCGTCCGAAGCGGTCGCAATCGATTCCGCGGACATTTTTCTATCGGAAACCGTCTAATTCGTCCGTCCGAACGGCGTCGTTCACGCGCGACACGAGAAAACGTCGAAAGATGTCGTTTTCGGGGTCGATTTTTTCGCGTTTTTTCGAAGCCCCGTAACTTCAAACGCCCGTATCTCTTAAACGGTTAGAGATATCGAAGCGTGCTAAAAAAATTCTTGTTCTGCGCGCAAAAATCTACCGGATAGGATGATAAAAACGGTCATTTTCGGACCTCGAAATTTTACCGAAATTTCTCGACCGAATCTCCGTATCTCCGTTATGCGTGGTCGCAGCGCGACCGTTCAGTGCTCATTTGAAAGATCTCGACGCGTACTTTCGAACGGCGCAAACCGGGATCCTCTATCTATAACCGTTTAGGAGCTACGGCGCTTCAAAGTTTCGGAGTTAAGCATTTTTGGAAATTTCGAAACTTTAAACGCGATTTTCTCCTTAACGGTTAGAGATAGAGAGGCAAACTTTTTTTTATCGTAATCTACGCGAAAATACGCGTCTTTTGATATATCACTCAACCCCATTCGGAGCTCCTTTAAGGAGTTGAGTTTTGCACCCCTCAACTTTCAAACGTCCATATCTCCCAAACGGTTAGGGCTAGGGGCTGAAATTTCTCAGGCGTAATACACCCATATATGGCCACGTTCCGGTAGGGTCAAAACCTCGAAATTCCGACCCTCGATTTTTCGGGTCGAAAAAATTTCATCGTTTTGGTCAGAAAAAAATGCGACGTTTCTGCTGCGCGTTAACGGGAAGAGTTAGACGTTCGCTTATCGGCGCGTCGTAAGGACCACTACGAGGGTTCTAAACAGGCGAAAGAAGGACGCCCTAGCTCAACGCGTTCCGACGCTACAGCGCTTCAAAGTTGGGATTTTTTTTCTCTCTCTTTCAACTTTGACGGGCCGTAGCCGCTAAACGGTTAGAGATAGGGCGTCCGAAGCGGTCGCAATCGATTCCGCGGACATTTTTCTATCGGAAACCGTCTAATTCGTCCGTCCGAACGGCGTCGTTCACGCGCGACACGAGAAAACGTCGAAAGATGTCGTTTTCGGGGTCGATTTTTCGCGTTTTTTCGAAGCCCCGAAACTTCAAACGCCCGTATCTCTTAAACGGTTAGAGATATCGAAGCGTGCTAAAAAATTCTTGTTCTGCGCGCAAAAATCTACCGGATAGGATGATAAAAACGGTAATTTTCGGACCTCGAAATTTTACCGAAATTTCTCGACCGAATCTCCGTATCTCGGTTATGCGTGGTCGCAGCGCGACCGTTCGGTGCTCATTTGAAAGATCTCGACGCGTACTTTCGAACGGCGCAAACCGGGATCCTCTATCTATAACCGTTTAGGAGCTACGGCGCTTCAAAGTTTCGGAGTTAAGCATTTTTGGAAATTTCGAAACTTTAAACGCGATTTTCTCCTTAACGGTTAGAGATAGAGAGGCAAACTTTTTTTTATCGTAATCTACGCGAAAATACGCGTCTTTTGATATATCACTCAACCCCATTCGGAGCTCCTTTAAGGAGTTGAGTTTTGCACCCCCTCAACTTTCAAACGTCCATATCTCCCAAACGATTAGGGCTAGGGGGCTGAAATTTCTCAGGCGTAATACACCCATATATGGCCACGTTCCGGTAGGGTCAAAACCTCGAAATTCCGACCCTCGATTTTTCGGGTCGAAAAAATTTCATCGTTTTGGTCAGAAAAAAATGCGACGTTTCTGCTGCGCGTTAACGGGAAGAGTTAGGCGTTCGCTTATCGGCGCGTCGTAAGGACCACTACCAGGGTTCTAAACAGGCGAAAGAAGGACGCCCTAGCTCAACGCGTTCCGACGCTACAGCGCTTCAAAGTTAGGATTTTTTTTCTCTCTCTTTCAACTTTGACGGGCCGTAGCCGCTAAACGGTTAGAGATAGGGCGTCCGAAGCGGTCGCAATCGATTCCGCGGACATTTTTCTATCGGAAACCGTCTAATTCGTCCGTCCGAACGGCGTCGTTCACGCGCGACACGAGAAAACGTCGAAAGATGTCGTTTTCGGGGTCGATTTTTTCGCGTTTTTTCGAAGCCCCGAAACTTCAAACGCCCGTATCTCTTAAACGGTTAGAGATATCGAAGCGTGCTAAAAAAATTCTTGTTCGGCACGTAAAAATCTACCGGATAGGATGATAAAAACGGTCATTTTCGGACCTCGAAATTTTACCGAAATTTCTCGACCGAATCTCCGTATCTCCGTTATGCGTGGTCGCAGCGCGACCGTTCGGTGCTCATTCGAAAGATCTCGACGCGTACTTTCGAACGGCGCAAACCGGGATCCTCTATCTATAACCGTTTAGGAGCTACGGCGCTTCAAAGTTTCGGAGTTAAGCATTTTTGGAAATTTCGAAACTTTAAACGCGATTATCTCCTTAACGGTTAGAGATAGAGAGGCAAACCTTTTTTTATCGTAATCTACGCGAAAATACGCGTCTTTTGATATATCACTCGACCCCATTCGGAGCTCCTTTAAGGAGTTGAGTTTTGCACCCCCTCAACTTTCAAACGTCCATATCTCCCAAACGGTTAGGGCTAGGGGGCTGAAATTTCTCAGGCGTAATACACCCATATATCGCCACGTTCCGGTAGGGTCAAAACCTCGAAATTCCGACCCTCGATTTTTCGGGTCGAAAAAATTTCATCGTTTTGGTCAGAAAAAAATGCGACGTTTCTGCTGCGCGTTAACGGGAAGAGTTAGGCGTTCGCTTATCGGCGCGTCGTAAGGACCCCTACGAGGGTTCTAAACAGGCGAAAGAAGGACGCCCTAGCTCAACGCGTTCCGACGCTACAGCGCTTCAAAGTTGGGATTTTTTTTCTTTCTTTTTCAACTTTGACGGGCCGTAGCCGCTAAACGGTTAGAGATAGGGCGTCCGAAGCGGTCGCAATCGATTCCGCGGACATTTTTCTATCGGAAACCGTCTAATTCGTCCGTCCGAACGGCGTCGTTCACGCGCGACACGAGAAAACGTTGAAAGATGTCGTTTTCGGGGTCGATTTTTTCGCGTTTTTTCGAAGCCCCGAAACTTCAAACGCCCGTATCTCTTAAACGGTTAGAGATATCGAAGCGTGCTAAAAAAATTCTTGTTCTGCGCGCAAAAATCTACCGGATAGGATGATAAAAACGGTAATTTTCGGACCTCGAAATTTTACCGAAATTTCTCGACCGAATCTCCGTATCTCGGTTATGCGTGGTCGCAGCGCGACCGTTCGGTGCTCATTTGAAAGATCTCGACGCGTACTTTCGAACGGCGCAAACCGGGATCCTCTATCTATAACCGTTTAGGAGCTACGGCGCTTCAAAGTTTCGGAGTTAAGCATTTTTGGAAATTTCGAAACTTTAAACGCGATTTTCTCCTTAACGGTTAGAGATAGAGAGGCAAACTTTTTTATCGTAATCTACGCGAAAATACGCGTCTTTTGATATATCACTCAACCCCATTCGGAGCTCCTTTAAGGAGTTGAGTTTTGCACCTCAACTTTCAAACGTCCATATCTCCCAAACGGTTAGGGCTAGGGGGCTGAAATTTCTCAGGCGTAATACACCCATATATGGCCACGTTCCGGTAGGGTCAAAACCTCGAAATTCCGACCCTCGATTTTTCGGGTCGAAAAAATTTCATCGTTTTGGTCAGAAAAAAATGCGACGTTTCTGCTGCGCGTTAACGGGAAGAGTTAGGCGTTCGCTTATCGGCGCGTCGTAAGGACCACTACCAGGGTTCTAAACAGGCGAAAGAAGGACGCCCTAGCTCAACGCGTTCCGACGCTACAGCGCTTCAAAGTTGGGATTTTTTTTCTCTCTCTTTCAACTTTGACGGGCCGTAGCCGCTAAACGGTTAGAGATAGGGCGTCCGAAGCGGTCGCAATCGATTCCGCGGACATTTTTCTATCGGAAACCGTCTAATTCGTCCGTCCGAACGGCGTCGTTCACGCGCGACACGAGAAAACGTTGAAAGATGTCGTTTTCGGGGTCGATTTTTTCGCGTTTTTTCGAAGCCCCGAAACTTCAAACGCCCGTATCTCTTAAACGGTTAGAGATATCGAAGCGTGCTAAAAAAATTCTTGTTCTGCGCGCAAAAATCTACCGGATAGGATGATAAAAACGGTAATTTTCGGACCTCGAAATTTTACCGAAATTTCTCGACCGAATCTCCGTATCTCGGTTATGCGTGGTCGCAGCGCGACCGTTCGGTGCTCATTTGAAAGATCTCGACGCGTGCTTTCGAACGGCGCAAACCAGGATCCTCTATCTATAACCGTTTAGGAGCTACGGCGCTTCAAAGTTTCGGAGTTAAGCATTTTTGGAAATTTCGAAACTTTAAACGCGATTTTCTCCTTAACGGTTAGAGATAGAGAGGCAAACTTTTTTTTATCGTAATCTACGCGAAAATACGCGTCTTTTGATATATCACTCAACCCCATTCGGAGCTCCTTTAAGGAGTTGAGTTTTGCACCTCAACTTTCAAACGTCCATATCTCCCAAACGATTAGGGCTAGGGGGCTGAAATTTCTCAGGCGTAATACACCCATATATGGCCACGTTCCGGTAGGGTCAAAACCTCGAAATTCCGACCCTCGATTTTTCGGGTCGAAAAAATTTCATCGTTTTGGTCAGAAAAAAATGCGACGTTTCTGCTGCGCGTTAACGGGAAGAGTTAGACGTTCGCTTATCGGCGCGTCGTAAGGACCCCTACGAGGGTTCTAAACAGGCGAAAGAAGGACGCCCTAGGTCAACGCGTTCCGACGCTACAGCGCTTCAAAGTTGGGATTTTTTCTCTCTCTTTCAACTTTGACGGGCCGTAGCCGCTAAACGGTTAGAGATAGGACGTCCGTAGCGGTCGCAATCGATTCCGCGGACATTTTTCTATCGGAAACCGTCTAACTCGTCCGTCCGAACGGCGTCGTTAACGCGCGACACGAGAAAACGTCGAAAGATGTCGTTTTCGGGGTCGATTTTTTCGCGTTTTTTCGAAAGTCCCGAAACTTCAAACGCCCGTATCTCTTAAACGGTTAGAGATATCGAAGCGTGCTAAAAAAATTCTTGTTCGGCACGTAAAAATCTACCGGATAGGATGATAAAAACGGTCATTTTCGGACTTTGATATTTCACCGAAATTTCTCGACCGAATCTCCGTATCTCGGTTATGCGTGGTCGCAGCGCGACCGCTCGGTGCTCATTTGAAAGATCTCGACGCGTACTTTCGAACGGCGCAAACCGGGATCCTCTATCTATAACCGTTTAGGAGCTACGGCGCTTCAAAATTTCGGAGTTAAGCATTTTTGGAAATTTCGAAACTTTAAACGCGATTTTCTCCTTAACGGTTAGAGATAGAGAGGCAAACTTTTTTTTATCGTAATCTACGCGAAAATACGCGTCTTTTGATATATCACTCAACCCCATTCGGAGCTCCTTTAAGGAGTTGAGTTTTGCACCCTCAACTTTCAAACGTCCATATCTCCCAAACGGTTAGGGCTAGGGGCTGAAATTTCTCAGGCGTAATACACCCATATATGGCCACGTTCCGGTAGGGTCAAAACCTCGAAATTCCGACCCTCGATTTTTCGGGTCGAAAAATTTCATCGTTTTGGTCAGAAAAATGCGACGTTTCTGCTGCGCGTTAACGGGAAGAGTTAGACGTTCGCTTATCGGCGCGTCGTAAGGACCACTACGAGGGTTCTAAACAGGCGAAAGAAGGACGCCCTAGCTCAACGCGTTCCGACGCTACAGCGCTTCAAAGTTGGGATTTTTTTTCTCTCTCTTTCAACTTTGACGGGCCGTAGCCGCTAAACGGTTAGAGATAGGGCGTCCGAAGCGGTCGCAATCGATTCCGCGGACATTTTTCTATCGGAAACCGTCTAATTCGTCCGTCCGAACGGCGTCGTTAACGCGCGACACGAGAAAACGTCGAAAGATGTCGTTTTTGGGGTCGATTTTTTCGCGTTTTTTCGAAGCCCCGAAACTTCAAACGCCCGTATCTCTTAAACGGTTAGAGATATCGAAGCGTGCTAAAAAAATTCTTGTTCTGCGCGCAAAAATCTACCGGATAGGATGATAAAAACGGTAATTTTCGGACCTCGAAATTTTACCGAAATTTCTCGACCGAATCTCCGTATCTCGGTTATGCGTGGTCGCAGCGCGACCGTTCGGTGCTCATTTGAAAGATCTCGACGCGTACTTTCGAACGGCGCAAACCGGGATCCTCTATCTATAACCGTTTAGGAGCTACGGCGCTTCAAAGTTTCGGAGTTAAGCATTTTTGGAAATTTCGAAACTTTAAACGCGATTTTCTCCTTAACGGTTAGAGATAGAGAGGCAAACTTTTTTTATCGTAATCTACGCGAAAATACGCGTCTTTTGATATATCACTCAACCCCATTCGGAGCTCCTTTAAGGAGTTGAGTTTTGCACCCTCAACTTTCAAACGTCCATATCTCCCAAACGGTTAGGGCTAGGGGGCTGAAATTTCTCAGGCGTAATACACCCATATATCGCCACGTTCCGGTAGGGTCAAAACCTCGAAATTCCGACCCTCGATTTTTCGGGTTGAAAAAATTTCATCGTTTTGGTCAGAAAAAAATGCGACGTTTCTGCTGCGCGTTAACGGGAAGAGTTAGACGTTCGCTTATCGGCGCGTCGTAAGGACCCCTACGAGGGTTCTAAACAGGCGAAAGAAGGACGCCCTAGCTCAACGCGTTCCGACGCTACAGCGCTTCAAAGTTGGGATTTTTTTCTCTCTTTTCAACTTTGACGGGCCGTAGCCGCTAAACGGTTAGAGATAGGACGTCCGTAGCGGTCGCAATCGATTCCGCGGACATTTTTCTATCGGAAACCGTCTAACTCGTCCGTCCGAACGGCGTCGTTAACGCGCGGCACGAGAAAACGTCGAAAGATGTCGTTTTCGGAGTCGATTTTTTAGCGTTTTTTCGAAAGTCCCGAAAATTCAAAAGCCCGGATATATTAAAAGGTTATAGATATAGAAGCGTGCTAAAAATTCTTGTTCGGCACGTAAAAATCTACCGGATAGGATGATAAAAACGGTCATTTTCGGACTTTGATATTTCACCGAAATTTCTCGACCGAATCTCCGTATCTCGGTTATGCGTAGTCGCAGCGCGACCGCTCGGTGCTCATTTGAAAGATCTCGACGCGTACTTTCGAACGGCGCAAACCGGGATCCTCTATCTATAACCGTTTAGGAGCTACGGCGCTTCAAAGTTTCGGAGTTAAGCATGTTTGGAAATATCGAAACTTTAATCGCGATTTTCTCCTTAAGGGTTAGTGCTAGAGAGGCGAACTTTTTGTTATCGTAGTCTACGCGAGAATGCGCGTGTTTTGATATATCACTCGACCCCATTCGGAGCTCCTTTAAGGAGTTGAGTTTTGCACCCCTCAACTTTCAAACGTCCATATCTCCCAAACGGTTAGGGCTAGGGGGCTGAAATTTCTCAGGCGTAATACACCCATATATGGCCACGTTCCGGTAGGGTCAAAACCTCGAAATTCCGACCCTCGATTTTTCGGGTCGAAAAAATTTCATCGTTTTGGTCAGAAAAAAATGCGACGTTTCTGCTGCGCGTTAACGGGAAGAGTTAGGCGTTCGCTTATCGGCGCGTCGTAAGGACCCCTACGAGGGTTCTAAACAGGCGAAAGAAGGACGCCCTAGCTCAACGCGTTCCGACGCTACAGCGCTTCAAAGTTGGGATTTTTTTTCTCTCTCTTTCAACTTTGACGGGCCGTAGCCGCTAAACGGTTAGAGATAGGACGTCCGTAGCGGTCGCAATCGATTCCGCGGACATTTTTCTATCGGAAACCGTCTAACTCGTCCGTCCGAACGGCGTCGTTAACGCGCGGCACGAGAAAACGTCGAAAGATGTCGTTTTCGGGGTCGATTTTTTCGCGTTTTTTCGAAAGTCCCGAAACTTCAAACGCCCGTATCTCTTAAACGGTTAGAGATATCGAAGCGTGCTAAAAATTCTTGTTCGGCACGTAAAAATCTACCGGATAGGATGATAAAAACGGTCATTTTCGGACTTTGATATTTCACCGAAATTTCTCGACCGAATCTCCGTATCTCGGTTATGCGTGGTCGCAGCGCGACCGCTCGGTGCTCATTTGAAAGATCTCGACGCGTACTTTCGAACGGCGCAAACCGGGATCCTCTATCTATAACCGTTTAGGAGCTACGGCGCTTCAAAATTTCGGAGTTAAGCATTTTTGGAAATTTCGGAACTTTAAACGCGATTTTCTCCTTAACGGTTAGAGATAGAGAGGCAAACTTTTTTTTATCGTAATCTACGCGAAAATACGCGTCTTTTGATATATCACTCGACCCCATTCGGAGCTCCTTTAAGGAGTTGAGTTTTGCACCCCCTCAACTTTCAAACGTCCATATCTCCCAAACGGTTAGGGCTAGGGGGCTGAAATTTCTCAGGCGTAATACACCCATATATCGCCACGTTCCGGTAGGGTCAAAACCTCGAAATTCCGACCCTCGATTTTTCGGGTCGAAAAAATTTCATCGTTTTGGTCAGAAAAAAATGCGACGTTTCTGCTGCGCGTTAACGGGAAGAGTTAGGCGTTCGCTTATCGGCGCGTCGTAAGGACCCCTACGAGGGTTCTAAACAGGCGAAAGAAGGACGCCCTAGCTCAACGCGTTCCGACGCTACAGCGCTTCAAAGTCGGGATTTTTTCTTTCTTTTTCAACTTTGACGGGCCGTAGCCGCTAAACGGGTAGAGATAGGGCGTCCGAAGCGGTCGCAATCGATTCCGCGGACATTTTTCTATCGGAAACCGTCTAACTCGTCCGTCCGAACGGCGTCGTTAACGCGCGGCACGAGAAAACGTCGAAAGATGTCGTTTTCGGGGTCGATTTTTTCGCGTTTTTTCGAAAGTCCCGAAACTTCAAACGCCCGTATCTCTTAAACGGTTAGAGATATCGAAGCGTGCTAAAAAAATTCGTGTTCGGCACGTAAAAATCTACCGGATAGGGTGATAAAAACGGTCATATTCGGACTTCGATATTTCACCGAAATTTCTCGACCGAATCTCTAAGAAATGAAATCGTGTATAGTGTAAATTGGAAAATTTAATGTATTCTATTATTCTGTCACTAGTTTGTTAAGTTTAATATGCAGTTAAGAAGATCCTTTTCTATTTAAATTTAAATTATTACAAGTCATGGATTGAAAGGGTGTGTTAGAATATATTTAGGTTGGTAATAGAGTAATCCCCGCCTCGTGGTATATAGAATGAAGTTGGCGCAAATAGCCTGTAAAATATGGAGATAGAGTAGACATGTGGTTACAGCAGTAGCATGTGTAGTAGGTTAAGAAAAAGTAAAACAGGTAAAGAAAACTAAAAAAAGTCTATTATTTAAAGAAAGACAAAATTAATATAAAAATACACAACATCCTTCAGTTTACATTCCAACTATGGATATGTAGAACGCCTTGCCTTAAACAATTTAATCCTCTAAGGAATGCCTAAGACTAAAATAAGATGGCAAAAAAATTAGAGGAATTTGGTTGAAGTATCGCGAAAAAACCCGTTTCCAACGGTATCGCGTGAGAAACAGTTTGGGAACCGCTGTATTAGAATAGAAAACGATTTATATTTCGCCGACACTTAAATCTTACAACCCATTCCCATAAAAGGAGCAATTAAGAATCGAAATAAATGATGGATTCCTATCTAATTTTGTAGGCGGACACATTTCGTTTCTTTCCAAATGAACCCCGACTCTTGACAGGCCGTGCGAAACGGCAAAGCTGTGTTTGTATTGACTTCAAAGTCGTTCGACGATAATCGCGAACCCTCTTCTTTCTTAAACGCTCCGAACTGATGGCATCGAGAAGACGAGAAAGGGTTCTAGCGGGTCCGGTCCTCTTACTATTGTGCCTGATATCGATGAAGGTAACCCCCGTTTTTTCAACATCGGTAGGACGTCTAAGCGAGCGTGCGAATTCCAGCAAAAGGCCGTCGCGGGACTTCGCAACGGAGACATTTGCATAGAGAAAGGTCCGAACGAGAGGACCGCCTGCGAGAATATCTACGTATGGGAGAGAGAGACGGCAGACTTCGTGAGGGCGTCGGGAGGACGACGGCAATCGGAAGAGGCTCGGAACGATCTGAACGCTCTCAGAGGAAAGACGGTTAGAGTGGTCGCCGATAACGTGAGTTCTACGGCTTTTCTACTTTCGACTCGGTCGTTTTACCGTTCTTGTACGTTCTTTTTCGATGTTTTCAGATGCTGCCTTACATAACGTCGAGTAACTATTCGAGGAAGTTGGGAGGTTATCTCGGAGATATATGGCATATTATAGAGAAGAGGTTGGGATTTAAGTACGTTTGGTTTGGTAATTAGTGAAAATTAGAGGGAAAATTTGTATATCTTTAAACTCGTAGCGATATATAATTTTCAGAAATTTTTTATGTAGTTTTGTTAGTAAACCTTTTTTTGCTTTAATAACTCTAATGAACTATGCTATTCATCGTAACAGTCGACTGTCTTTTTCAGCTTTTAAAGAATTTAGGTTTTCGAATTAAAACCGCGTTGTTCTTCTCATAATAGCAGCGTTACTACATGTAGCAGCCCAGAATAAAGTACGACAGGGCTTCAACTAGGAAACCAACGTTCTTTAAAAGAACACAAATACCACAGAAGTCTATAACAATATGTGTTTTTGAACCTTAAAAACTACATCGAAAAAGATATTACTATCTGATACAGCTATAATAGTGTATAAATTGATTTATAGCACAATAGGCTTCAGATATAGTTTGTAGTACTTTTCTTAATCAATTTTCGATCATTACTTTGTTAATGTGCTGCAATTTCCGTTTGTACGAGCTGTAAGAATGGGAAAATTTGAAATATATCTAGATGCTAGACGTGGTACTGGAAAGATTCGATATAAAAATTTAGCACTATGTTCATCACATAGACTTGAGACGAAAATTGTAATCCAGGCCGTTGTAATAATACATTCTGGCAGATGTCCTTTGACGGGTACAGTCCATCCAGTGTCAATGATGTAAATTTTACAAATCTTCGGTGCACACCATCTAGAGCAGCTAATTTTCTGCGGCATCTCAGTCTCCAACAGACTATCATCCCTAAAACCATCTTCGCCCAGTACTATTTTCTGAATAGCTTCTTTAATTTCCTTTTCTCAACTCCTTCTTGGTCTTCCTTTTTTCCTTCTATTAGCGGGCTTCCATTCCCAAATCTGTTGTGTTAGTCTATCCATTCCCCTCATGTGGTCATATCACAATAGTTGTTTCCGTTCTATTTTATGCATTGATGATGCGTCAATTTGGATTATTTCTCTTATTCTTCCATGATCCAATAAAGTCTTCTTATAGCAGCGTCTCCAGTACATCACCTCCACTGACATTATTTTGTTCTCCATCTTTTTATTCAGCGCTTACACTTCAAAAGAGTGGAACATCCGGGTTTTTGTTTCCTTCAAAATATCATCATTCTACATCACAGGGTGTAGTTGTCTAATCACATTTTTTTCCCATTATTATTTTATTCTGTATGGCTATTTCATCTCTACCATTGAAAGTTAACGTAACTCCTAGATATGTATACACATTTGTCACGTGGTATTCAGTCCGTCACTCTCCTCAATCGATTTAGTAGCCAGTCATTTTACTGTCTTTCTTATTCGAAGGTGACACGAAATAAGAAACACTGTACTTTCCTTTGCCTGTCAATTTTCTTTTAAAAGAGAGAATCTTATTTTCGTTTCTGACGAGAACTTTCAGTACCCTTACACTGCGTAACTGAAGTACCAAATCAGAAATTGAGTTAGACGAAGAAGCAATTGTTTGCTTGTACAGCCAAATCGAATTAAAATTTTGTACTCTGCAACGTTTACTAATTTGGTATCAGTTCTTTTATCATTGAAGCCAATGTACATGTTACTTAGTGTCTAGAAACAAGAAGAAATTTTGCGATCGCAACCAACAATATAATAAATTACCTCATCTATACGAAGCGGTAATAATATTTTACAGTCGCGCCTACGTACGCGATATTTAATTTCGATTCCAGTCGGTATATTTCCATTAACGCATACGGTTACAGCGCGCTGCATTACCCACTTAATGAAATTAGCGGTCCTCCACCCGAAGCGTGCGTTCCAATTTCGAACTCCCCCACCCCCGAAGTTGTTTCGTAATCGTATTAAAATCGCGACCGCTTGCGCGAACTAGCCAAAGCAAAACACTCGCGGCCGCATATATACGTACATACAACGTGCATACAGCGTTATACGTAACGTATGTTTCGCGCATCATCGGCGATGAAATTAGTTTACTTCGAAAACTATAATTGCAAAGCAGCGGCAGCTAATTTTACGCGAAATTAAACCGAGCGAACGGTACGATAAGCTCGTCTTATCGGAAACTTATATGCGAGTACTTCGGAAGGGTAGAAGATCGCAACCGATATTGGTTCTCATCGGAAGCGTAACCTAATGCGAAGATTTGGTTCGCTGAAGTAATGGATTGATGGATTTTATTCGTAGGCATAGATAGATGGCGCCACAGTACGTTTATTTAAATACTTAGTATTTCAATAATCTCATATTATTCATTGGAATTTTTAGATTGTTTTTCGGTTTTTTCTCCAATCCAAATAGTTCAGTACGACAATTAGATTAATATTGATATTAAAATGTAATGATCAAACCACAATTTCCTTGTAATTAACCAACGTTTTTAAATTTATGAAAAAATATCAGTCACGGTAGGATTTGAACCCACGACCTCTGGGTTATCGGCGTATTGTGCTACTACTACATCACGAAATCGACTGTGAGTTCAAATCAATTTTAATAGTTAGATGCCACAATATTATTAAACCACGGTTGGTATTAGTAATGGTGAAATGGCAATTTCCTTGCAATTAACCAACGTTTTCAAATTCCGGAAAAAATTTATCAGTTCAGTACAGTAATAGACTTGTTAAATAGAATAAAATCTAAAAAGGAGCTAGTATCGTAGTAATTCCTATCGATATGAAAAGGGCTTTTAATTCCATCGCAATGGTAAAATTGATAAAAGAAACTAACCAAAATAGGAAGAAAAGTCGTCAAAAACAACTTAATAAAAACATAGTCAATGGATAGAACCCAAACAACAAGAGTAGATAACGTTGAGAGTTAACTGTTAACTGCTGAAGATTGTATACCGCAAGGCAGTCATTTGCCACCAAACTTTTGCGTCTAACAGTAATATGGATGGAGAGATCTATGCATCTGCAGATGATATATATACAGTATAGTCTGGAAAGGATAAAGACAAGCTGCAGCAACAAATTAACGTTGATATACTAAAAGTAGAAAAATGCTGTCAAGAAAATCTGAACAATTAATTACAACACAACAGAATATACAGAAAATATAGAAGGCATTCTGTTGCTCGAGCATACTTACAATTATATCCAAGCAAACGACATCTTTTAATGTATCGAAATTATTTAAATAATGCGTTTTCTCGTAGATGGATAGGACACTCGAGAAATTAATACCCGACAAGAATTATGGTAACAGATGCAAAAGTCAAGCAAATATATTTTTAAGGATTAAGACAAATTTTACTTTATTTATTATAATTGTTGATTATTCTTATTTTGTGTTACGAATAGTTCAAATACACCCTGTATCTTCATTAGGAAGAATATTTTGTCTCAGTGTTTTAAATCATCATCCTTCGAGTCAATTATTATAGAAATACTTGAGTGAAAACAGAAATAATACAATAATTTGAACAACTGCTAACCAATCCAAATTTTCGATGGATCACCTTCAACTTATAAGCAATAGCTTATACATAATCATTCAAAACTATCTCCAAACGGCATCCTTTTCTTCCAGAAACGATATAACCTCAGTCAATTACGATACAGGTGTAGAACTTATGATCAATAAGAAGGCTGATATTATGTTAGCGGCTGCGATAGAGAAGCCCGGACAGGTGAATATCCAATACTCCCAACCTTATTTCTACAATTGGTACCATCTCTACATAAAACAACCGGAACCTAAAGCGTCTTCGAACTCCTACATAAGGATCTTCAAACTAAACCTATGGATAGCTGCCATTTCGCTGATATTAATAATGACTATCACGCTATGGTTCTCAGCAAGATGTGCACATCGAGTCGATAGGAAACAAAGCAGATTGTCGATTATCACGTGCATGATGGTGGTGTGTTCGGGATTTTTGAATCAAGGTATTTGTATATGCACCTAACTGGTTATAGGGTCATGATGAATGATCCTTGCAGGTGTGGAGGTTAGAATAACAACTTATTCGGCAAGAACGCAGATTTTCCTGGGATTAGTCATTGGTTTTTTATTATACTCAGCAATGAACGCCGTCTTAGTCGCTAGATTAGCTAGTTTCGAAGTGCAATTACCGTTTAAAGACCTTAATGATATCATGCATAAAAAGACCCATTCCTTGTGCCTAAGGACCAATAGCTTCGTTTTTAATAATTTCGTCTATAGCAACTTCACGGTAAATAGACTAATTCCACGTGGTTCTAACACTAACTTATGATGACTTTGATCTCTTTATAAAGAACGACAACAAAACACTCCTACCAGAATGGCATGGCATCCTCAACGGACCAGGCTGCTTGGATATCAACAATCAAACTAATTTGGCCAAAATCTTATGTAACGACGGCGTTATTTTCTTGGAAAACCGCGTCGTCATGGCAACCATAATCAAAACCTACGATCTACGTTGTACAATTACCTTTCCACCGCAAAAATTCTTCATGAAACCCAACTCCTTCATATTGTTGAAGGGTTTCCAAGAAAAAACGTTGATCAATTCCATGTGAGTACGCTTTCTGTCAGTTTAAATCCTTTATTAATGGACTTTAATAAGGACCACGTTTCAGGGTGAAGAAGCTTAAAAGTACTGGCATTTTAAGGCGATTGGAGAATAAATGGGTAGAGAGATACGAACCACCGTCAGCTAATTCTGGGAACGTACCTCAAGTCACCATAGAGCATATAAGTGGACTGTTAGATCTATATAGCGTGGCGATTTGTGGGAGTTTTATTATTTTGGCTATCGAAATTTTAAGATCTAAGTTTGCCCGGAGAAATGCAATACCTTTTAGGCATTAAGAATTGGAGAATTTAAAAGAAATCGGTGTTAATGTTGAAATGGGAGGTTTCAATTGTGGAATAATATAGATATACTTTAATGGATAATTTTTTGAAATTATTACGTACATGCAGTTTAAAGTCTTTATATATCTTTCAGTAATGATGTTAGCCATACAATTCTACAAAAACTATTGATTTTCCCGGTGAAGTAGTTTATATTTTGCTTCCTAGTTCGTCGCCGACAACAATTTGGTGTAAAAAGTCAATATCTTGTTGATGGTAGCGTATGAAATTCTAATATGTACCAACTTACAACAGCAAATACTGTAGACGATATAATGAACACTACTTTTGCACATTATATGATATGCGTTAATATAATATTATCAATTATTTAAGAAAAATATTGCTTATACTATTTTGCTTACCTGAAAAAAGCTCGAGGAACTTCTCAACTCCATAGTTGTTAGGGAACCGGTACAAAGGATCTTTCAACGCATCCAATGTATGTACCTTAATCCGCTTCACCATGAAAGTGATATTGTCCGTTTTTCCATCTTGATTGAAGTCTGGAATAAATGAAAACAAAGTTGCGAAAATCGAATTGGCATAGGTTCTGTTTCAGTTGGATTGCAAATAAATCATATTGCATAAAAAGAAATGAACACAAATGCAATTAGGCACTATATTTAAATTAAAAATCTACACAGAATATACTACGACCAAATAATACCTGGCAGTACAATTTATCTTGTTTATTTGTTTGTTTATTGGCTTAATTTCATTTTAATTGCACTATAACATGCAACAGGTTAGTAATTTATAATTTAGTATCTAATATGTATGGTGTTCGTTAAGTTGTTTTGCACGAGCTAATTGATTTGTATTCTTCTATGAAATGCGATATCCTTTAATGTAATGGTTACTTTCTAGGGAGTTATATGTTTTACTCTGTGAAATATTAAATTATATATGCTATTTTGAAGTTGGTTTATTTCAAAACAAACCTCTTATATGTCATTAATAATATCTATAAACAAATTTATGTACTGATATGTCTCTAGATGAGTTAATTTGCTGTAAAATATGAGTATCAAATAATGTCTATAAAATATTCAACAACAGAACAACAGAACTCGATATTAATTAAATTCAATTAAATTAATATGACCCCCCCCCCTCCCCCCCCCCCTTCTTATGGTACATCATTTTCCTTGTAATTCCGAATGTTAAAATTTAATCGAAAATTTTGATGGTTTCCGGTAAGATTCGAACCCACATCTTGTATTCCACAGAAGTGCATTACTCTCCCACTATAATATCTGCCAGTTGCAACATCATTACGCTATTTTGATTTAATTGATTCTTCTGCTAAGTGCCAGTTGCGTAGTGTAATTCGATTTCTTCAAGCAGAAGAGAATAGTGCAACCGAAATTCATCGAAGAATGAGCCGAGTACACGGTGAAAACCTTATGGCGGATGGTGTTGCGCGCGAATGGTGTAGGATGTTTAAAGAAGGCTGAGCTGATCTTCGCAATAAAGGGAGACAAGGATGCAAGTCTGTCGCATCAGAAGAGTTGATGAAATGGCTCGAGAAAAACGAAGGTTTACCATCGGTGAGTTAAGTGTGGAAAAAGTGTTCACTCGATTGTTTTCCAAAAATGTTGTCTGATGAATACATTTCTCACCCGTTATGACGTTAAAAGTGAATATTTTTTGAAATCAATGCGACTGGAGACGAGAGCCAGATCCAATATTGCACCCCCGGGCGGGGGCATTCAAAACAAAAGAAGAGGCAAGTCACTGGCGGCATCAATCTTCACGGTGATTGTGCAAAAAACTAACCATGTTTGTACATATCTTTTGGTAATAAATTCATTTTGTGATCTACACCTGTCTTGAGGTTGAAGAAAAAACAGCCCTCGAACCTTTAATGCCTTACTGTAGTATTCACAGGTATAGCAGTAAACTCCACTCACACAATCAACACTCAATCAACCGTGTTACCGACTGGTCGGTAACACGGTTGACAATGGGAGCCCACGTGCTCTCGAAACGCTGCGTTCCGCATAATTAATTAATTTGGGTGAGTGGAGTTTACTGCTATACCTGTGAATTGTACATCCACACAGTCCTTGCAATCGTCATTTGCCTTACTGTAGTAATAAAAGACGATTCTTTGAAAAAGACTAACATTTATTTAATCAAACATAATATAGTTTGTAATATCTTGACACTATAGAGCTAATCTAACAGTTTTGAAAACTTGAGTTACGTCATTACCTTTAGATCTTAGAGCAACTATTACATTTCCGTCATCGTTATTTTGTTCTTATAACAATGGGGATATCTCCAAAACGTTTTCAGAAGTGATTTCAGAATACAAAAACTTTCTTGACAGCTAATATTAGATAGCAGTCTGTATAATTTAGCCATTGCCATACTGACACATTTCCCTTTTAATAAAATCCAACGCGCATCTTTCTTTCCTTACACGTTTCCAAAATACGTCGATAAAATTGCAGAACCCGCAAGAGAATAACGGAAAAAGTTTATCAATCAAAAAATATACACTTCCTTGAAGAAGTTAGACGCGTACATCAAAGAAATACGAACTTCTAAACTGGGGATAGACGCGTACACATATACATGTATGCTGTTAGGTTCCTAAAGAGAGAAAGAAAAAAGAAAAATTGTTTTCTCTTGAGGGAAGTTCGCGAAGTGGTACGAAGGCTCCGTTCTTCATCGCTCTGAAATCGCTAATTGAAAGCTCCTTCCGCCCTTTCCAATAATAACTCGGCAACCAATGGAAACATTTCCAGTAGATCGAGAAGTGTATTTTTTCCGTTTATAAGAAGACGTTACAATTATAATGGAAATTAACCGTGCTTGATTTCGAAACAAAATAAAGACAAATAAATTTTATCGTATACAGTTCTAACATCTTTCTAGTTTGGATCGATTAGATAATTTTGGCGGAAGTGTTGCACTATGGCGGCGGAACACATTTTCTGGTTAAAATTTTTGAACCCTATATCAAGTGGTATCAAGAGTCTTTTGTAAGTAGGTCCTATTTAGCTGCACATGATGATCCGATACCGACAGATAGTGAGATATGGACCTGGAGATAGACATCATCCACAATTTTTTGCTAAATATTCTCTTCATCGAACTGTTGAAGATCTGATCTGGAAAACCATCTTCCATAAGAGCAATGAGAAAAAGAAGCAGTTTGTTTCTTTTTTGTCAAACCTTTATCAATCATCCCAACTATGTATTACGATTTCGTGTTGCGAATTTTGGAATTTGATGAAAAGAGATCAAGTTGCACATTCATCATACCCAGGGAAAATCTTCAAAGTGTTCAAAAATGTATAGGTTGCCGAAGATACATAAACAGGATATACCTCTACGACCCATAGTGAGTAGCATGAGTGGATCACCTACTGACGCCTTTGCCCTATATTTGGCAAACCAACTACAGCCATACGGCGAAAAGATGACCTCCTACACCAAGAATGTGGCCCAATTCATCAACATCCTACATCAACAACATGTGGAGAGCACAGATATATTAATCAGCTTCGATGTAACTTCGCTATAGACCCAAGTACCGATCAATGAAATAGGCGACATCATCAGAAACAAGCACCATCTGACAAACCTAATAGAACATTGTCTGAAAAATACCTACTTCACATACAATGGCCAGAGATATAGACAAATTGAAAAAGCGCCAATGGGATAACCGCTATCACCCATCATAGCCAGTGTCTCCATGGATGTTCCCAAAGCTATGGCTCAAGTATGTAGATGACACTTTGATCATATGGACATACGGCGAGGACAAGTTACAGGATTTCTTCTCATAACTCAATAGTATTCATCCAAAGATCAAGTTGACCATGAAAATTGAAAACCAAAATCAATTACCATCTTTAGACGCTTTAGTAATCAAGAAATAGGACGGTACCTTAGGGCATGCAGTATACCGAAAGGCCACTGATATCAAACGCTACCTTAATGTGCAATCACACTACCATCCCGCACGGTTACAAGGACTGGCGAAAATTCTAGTGTCAAGATTTCAACGGTTAGTTGACGGCGATCACATTCGAACCGAGAGCAGCGAGTGTTTCACCAACAACACCATAAACAGAGCCTTCCACGCGAGAACAAAGTCAATGGGCACCACCACCTATGTAACCAAAGCGTATCTCCCTTACATAAATGATACAACGGACAAAATAGGTAGGATATTACGGAAACACCAAATCCAAACCATATTTTCCACCGACAGAAAAATTGAGACAAATTCTGAATAATCCGAAGGAGAAAATACCACTGGGAGCTGAAGGAGTATACGAGATACCCTGCAGGAACTGCTACGTGTCCTATACAGGATAAACAAATAGAAGAGTAAGTGTCAGAAGAGAAGAACGTAAACTAGTGGTGCGAGCACAACAGACAACTTCAGCTTTGGCGCAATACGTACTGATGAAGAACCTGAACAGCCTGAACAACCTCAACAAGCAGGACGATGCGCAACATTATTATTATTAATTTGGTATTTAAGAAAACTAAAGCTCACAGCTGGTGATTTTGATCATTTTGAGTATCTGAGCACGAACTTTAACATTCTTTTTTAATAATTTTGTATATAGAACTTACGCGTTTATAGCTAACATTAATCAGATTCATTCCGTTCCAATCCCCTAGCATTTATTTAAAAAGTCAAGCTTCCTCGGCGTATAACCTAACAATAGATTCCAGATTAAAGCTCCTCAGCACGAACACGGAAAGTCAACGTACTTAACGGTAAAACTCTCAGTTCAAGGAGGAGAGACGGATCGAAATCCTGTCAAAAAGAAAAGAGAAGACAAGTTCCTCTTACCTGTCGACCTGTAAATCGAATTAACCCTCTGAACGTGCCTCGTCATCACTTCTATACAAGCTTCCTCGGTGCCGTACTTCTGAAAAAATTGATGATCCGCTTGCAGGTAAAGCATGCAGGTCGTCTTCTTCGGATCGATGACGGCGCGCTTGTTGACGTTCCTACCGAACACGAGACTAGACGCGTCCGTAAAAGTACGATTCGCCAGGTCGACTTCGATTTCGTCGATCGGCTGATCGTACGGCGGATTCGGCGGTAGCTTACTCTTCGGGAAGCGCTCCAATTCATCGTACGGATTCTTCGCTTCGCCTTCGAGCAGCCATCTTTTTGTTCGAGCTTTCGGATACGTGTGGTACTTCTTTTTCTCGTTCAGATGCAAGCGATGCGAAGCGCAACTGGCGCCCGTCCTTGAGATGTCGCGAACGTCCGTGCTTTTGTAGATGATCGAATGGAAGGGAGGCGATTTTTTGACGGCGCCGTCGAAGGCTACGTAACGACCGACAGGTTCGACGTAGAAATCATCCGCTGCGGTGAAAACGGTACCGTCGAAGAGACCGTCTCTAGTGATGATGCCGTGAACGGTTGCCGTGTCATCGTCTGGAAAAGAAAGATAAAAGGAAAATCGTAAGTTTACGAGATTTATTTTGAACACCGACTATTTGGCGCAGTCGGTAGGATTTCGCCGCTACGTTATGGGATAGGAATAAATTGGATACGTTTTGGCTCTTTTCACGTACGCCGCTGATCATTATGCGTGTGAAACAACAAAAATGAATTTACAAGGATTTTAAACAAAATTTTTCGAACTTATCGAATACATAATAATTTTAAATGGTAAGTTACGTAGTTTTAAATTAAATTTACTCTCTAGCAAGCCATGAATTTTTTCTTCTTTAAATTTAAGTCGATAGAATACAGTCCCTGTCCAATTTATTAGGGCCACTTGCTAAAATAGCGACTTTGTTAAAATATAAGTTTATTCAGAACTGTTTATAGACATCGCCACAACTCCATAACTAATATTTTGTAATGCTTCCTTTAGCTTTTATAATTGCTCTTATTCTTTTTGACATACTGATTTTGAAGCTAGTGAACACGAATTTTTTAATTTTTTCTTAAAAAGAGATACAGAACGTGCTGTTAAAATGTGATTAGTTTTATTACTTTTCTTTGTGGGAACTTGAATGACAAATATCTACTTTGAATTTGTCAAAAATATTCAGAATAGATTTCCCACAGAATAAAGTTTGTCCAATATAATTCTCTACATACAGCACAAGATAAACCTTTGGAACAACACACTCATTGATTGTAGATTGAAAGCTAACACAAACTAAACAAAAGTAATGGGTATATCAAAAGAGGAAAAAGGAATACACATACAACCTGGAAAAACAGAAATACAACGAGTTAGAAATTTCCAGTACTTCGGACACTTACAATACACGACAAAGGAGGACAAGAAGAAGAACTTAATAATAGAATGTAGAAAGCCAACAAGGTATATTAAGCCATGAACTCTGAAGATTTATAAACAGAAAATAAATAAGAAACCAAAAAAAAAATAACGATCTACAGAACAGTATTCAGACCAATTCTCACATTTGGATGTGAAACCTCAGTATTTAATCGTCAAGAAGAAAGTAAGATCCAACCCCAGAGATGAAATATTTACGAGAAGTGATAAATGCATCTAGAACAAATCAGAAGAGAGCTACAAACAGAATCATGGTGGAGATATCTACAAACGATAAACAAAACAATTCCGCTTAAGCAGGTCTAAGGTTATCGAAGTACCACAATCAATATTTTTACAGATAGTCAGGCAGCACTCGAAGCTCTATAAGCGTATATACTGAAATCAATTATACAGGGTGGCGCAGGAGAACGGAAAATTTTGAACGTTACAGTTGTCAGCACTGTAGTCCCGGCAGTTGTTCGTAACGTGGCACAATTGTTGTGAACGCATTGCTATTTAGTAATCATGGATCGTTGGACTGGTGCGGAACGTGCAGTAGCTGTGAGAGCGTTTTATAAAAATGGTGATAATGCGACTGCCGCGTAGAGAATATTTCGACAGCATTACCAGCTTGGACGTCATGGATGTGTCCCATCTGCGCATGCAATTACAACGTGGATGCGTAATTTTGAAGAAACAGGATCTGTCTTGAAAAAGAAAGTTCCAGGTGGCATTCGCACGGTACGTACCCCAGAGAACATTGAGGCTGTTAGAGCTGCAATCGAGAGAAATCCTCGCAGCTCCGTTCGACAGCATGCGTCTACGCTAGGGATTAAGCGACGAAGCTTACAAAGAATACTGCACGAATTACATTTCCATCCCTACAAGTTGCAGATTGTGCAACAATTACATGAACGAGACCCAGCGTCACGTATGGAGTTTAGTAGGCAGATATTGGCTAGAATTAACGAGGAGACGAATTTCGTTGGTAACGTATGGATATCAGACAAAACCCATTTCCACCTGAACGGTTTCGTAAACAAACAGAATTTTCGTTATTGGGCCCAGGACAATTCTTGTGAGTTACACCAGCGACCACTACATAGCGACAAGGTCACAATATGGTGTGCTGTATCATGTCATGGTGTTATCGATCCTTATTTTTTTGCACGTGAGGATGGTAGTGCAGCGACAGTAACATCCGCTCGATATGTTGAAATGCTTCAAACATTCTTTACACCGAGACTGTACGAGCTTAATCTTAACGTGGAAAACATGTGGCTCCAGCAGGACGGAGCCACGTGCACACACACTGCTCGACATTCGATGGCAGCAGTTCGTCAATTGTTTGGAAGATGCATTATTTCACGTGATCTTACTGTGTGCGACTTCTTCCTGTGGGGGTATCTTAAAGGCAAGGCGTACCGTACACGACCTGCAACAATCCATGAACTGAAGGAGAAAATTCAACAAGAAATCACTGCCATTCCCCAAGATTTGCTACACCGCGCATTCCAGAGTTTTCATAACAGGCTGTTAGAGTGTGAACGCCGAATGGGAGGATATCTTTCCGATGTCATCTTTCAAAAGTAAAGAGACACTTTTGGACATTTTGATTATAAAAACATAAATGGCATACTGCATACATGCACTCTCGTTAATAAATTACTAGTTTTATGAATTCATTCGTGGAAATGACATTATTTCAAAATTTCCCGTTCCCCTGCGCCACCCTGTATTAAGAGAACCAAACATTCTATTCAAAAGTTCATATGGAACTATAGAAATTTCGCTGGGTGTATTCTTCTAAACTAATGACATCCTTCTCGGTTCTGATTCTCCAAATATATTTTATTATAACGGAAAGAAACAAAAAAAAGGGGTGGGGAGGAAGAGCAAAAAGTCACATACCGCAGAACGCCCATTCGCACTTTCAAAAAACAGCACTTTTAACTTTCAACCGAGGGAAAAAATGAGATTCATCCTGCGTAAATGGCAGACGAACATCAATATTAATAAAGAGTGACAGGAGGCGCTTGTTACGCAGCAATCAATCCTCATTATCTAACTTCGCCGCTTATTCCGATAAAAATATAGGCGGTTAGACGGTTCGAGTCGATCTGATGATGGAAATTTAGCACATCCTATTTTTATACGCTTGCAAGATCGATACTGGAACGAGTTCTCTTCGAAGAAATTGGCTGTATAGGCAGTAGTTAGGATTATTTTTCTGAGTAAGTTAATCTACACGTATTGAGAATATAAAGGAGTTATGGAGATATGGTTAGAACCTAAAATTGTTTTAAGGATATTGTAGAATGCGTGAAACAACATTTTCGAGGTCGAAATTGCTTCTAAACGTTTTTAACCATTATTCTGTAAGAGGTGATTTGATGAAATCGATGGAGACAGGCGATATTTCACTCACCTGTGACATTTTATTTGAAAATGACGGTAGTATGCATATAAACATCTAACTCTTTGTTTGTTGATATTTCCTTAGTTAATCTTCCATCTATATCTTCCATAATATAGAGAGTATCAGACAATGATCATACCGACATCTGGTGTACCACTAGGGTCCAACCTGTATTCTATCATTTTCTTGGTCTTTATTAACGATATTGGCGAGACTTTGCATTGCCAAAAGCTACTGTTTACAGATGATCTAAAGATATTCTTTAAGATCGACTCCTTTGATGACTGTTTGCTACTGCAGGAAGATCTGGTCCATATTGACGCTTCACGTAAGTTGAACCATTTACGCCTGAATATTAATCAATGCAAGGTTATGACATGTAACTAGGGGAAGGATAACTAATTACATAGAGAATGAATATAGAATAAGTAACACAATACTTAAGCGTTGTTCTAGTGCAATAGACTTAGGCATTACTTTTGATAGTCAACTCAGTTTCATAAACCACATTAGTGATATGGTTGCCAGCGCTTACCGTATTTTCGGCTTTATATATACATATATAGAAACTGCAAAGATTTCAATAACGTAAACTGCTTGAAACTATTATATTATTCTTTAGTTCGCTCTAAATTGGAATATGGAGTATCCCATTTACTCTGTACATATTACAAGTATCGAGCGAGTTCAGGGACGATTTTTGAAATTTTTGATGTTTTCTACCGGCCGAATTTAGCCTGTTAGAGGTTATGAGTATTCACAAATGTTATCTCGATTTCAAATTCTGTCTTTAGAAACGAGACGTAAAATTTTAAGCTTGAAATTTTTATATAACCTCTTACACCTCTTACGGCCATGGAAATGAGATTCCTAAGAAGAATAGAAGAAGTAACTAGAAAAGACAGAATCAGAAACACGACAATCACTAATAGTCTGGGTATCAAACCAGTACAAGTGGTCAGAGAAGAGAGACAACTGGGATGGCTTGGACATCTACACCGAATGGAAGAAGATCGAATCACAAAAAGGATATTTGAAGCCAAAACAGAGAGCAAAAACAGAATAGGTAGACCCCGAAACACCTGGAAGGAGCAGGTGTATAGAACATTGGAAAAGAGAAGTATGGGATGGATTGAAGCCAAACAACTGGCTCAGAACAGGAACCTGTGGAAGATAAAAATAAGAAAATGAATAGTCCGACACCGCAAGGTATAAAGGACAGGATTAAAAAAATATACATATTAGTTTACTTTTACGTACGTATATGTACCGCGTCTACCATTTTGCTTTCACGTTTCCTCGCGTCTCACTCGAAATTTCTCCGTTCTTTTCCAAACAAGTCCTGCAGCAATCCGTCTAATTCGCAGAAGATATAAGATGCCGTTTCGGCGACGTGCAAAACTTCTTAGTACGCGAGGGAGAGGGGAGGGAGGAAGTTTAAATTAACGAGCGTCTGAATGAGGCGTTATTACCGTCGAAAACTAAATTTAAAAGCTCGGCCGTTAGCTACCATTTGCTCCGCTTCCGTAGCGACAGCGAGCGGCGTTTCAAGATGGAAAAGTTCGTATCTAAAACGCCGCGGCGTCAAGTAAATAGAGATTAAGACGCCGAACTGGAAGGTCAACCAACCGCTGTTTTGAACGCTGCAGCGGAGTGCAGTTTAAGCAAACATTCGAACTGCATACGGAAGGCGAGGAACTTTTCTATTGGGAAAGTTGACTTGAAAAGGTCGAAAGTTCTTCAGCGCCGAACTCATTAGGAAATCGACTGTAATAGGGGAAATTTTCATTTAATTTTACTTAGGTTTGTAAAGGAAATGACTTTAGACAGTGCAAAGTTGGGATGCAAGTGTTGCTTGATCTTATCGTGGTTATGGTACTAACAATTGCATGAAGATGTGGGACGAAGCATTAGCAACAATTATGCAAGTAACTTGGTCGAATAGCATCCACCATACAGAAGCTGAAATCATACGATGGTGGGAAAGAGAAATTGGATTAGATCGTGACGAAATTTCTCCTTTTACTAATTTAAATGATGATGATTCAAGCTGCGAGAGTGCTATTGAAAAAAATTAGCGTTAATCTTATTTTAACGTGTTTGTTTACGTATTTTCCGTAATTTCATTTATTACCGTTACGAAGCAAATATTTTTATAACGTAATTTTAATTAATTACATGTTTTTTTTTATTTAATTCATAGAGAATTTAAAATACTATTAATAAAACATGTTTTCCTTTAGACGAGATATATTTACTTTTTGTAGTTTGAACACTTTTACGTATTATGAGATGCTTCTTACTAAATTCTGTAGTGCAGATTATTAAAATTAGCTATTTGATATACTATAATAAATAAAGTAATAAAAGTAAGGTTAGGTTTGATAGCAAGTTTATGTGTATTTATCCGGCAACGGCGTAAAATCTGACGTCACGATTTATTGATGACGTGCATTGAACCTTAGCGTGCCTCTATTATATACCACGATATAAAGTTTCTAGGTCATTGAAATAGAAAGCCTATATCTGAATTTAAGCCTGATATTATAACAAAGACAATTAAATTATTAGTTTGAATAGCGAGTTGGAATAAATTCAAATATGGTTTACAATACAGTGCAAAAAAAAACGTAGAGGATTGAAGCCTATATTCTAACTAGAGTGCGAATTGATGGAATTTGGGTGTACAACTAGCGTACATGTTTGGATGATTTTAAAGAGCACATCCCAGAGTTAGTCATAATTCCAAAAAAAATATTATAATTGTCTTTCCAATTGTGTTGATGTATTTCGTAAGACTGATTCTATGGGCCATAAACCACGTACTGGTAGACCAACTGTTTGTTCGAATGAGTTATAAATGATGTTTCTTAACGAATGGAAAACGAACCCGTAAAACCTTTGAAACGTCTTTCTCGAGAGATTGAACTTTCTTATAGAAATTGCAAAGAAAACCTTACAAATGCATCCATAGATTCAATTAGGCTATTCTACAGATAGACTACCTTAGACGTCATGCTTATTGCCAGTGGTTTTTAAAAAAATTAATACAAAATGATGATCTGCTAAATTTGATATTTTTCTCTGACGAAGCATGGTTTCATCTTTCAGTGTACGTCATTACCTAAACTACTCGGAAGGGAAGTAAGCAATAAAAAGATTTTCACAACGTTAGCAATATTTAGTAAATATTATTCTTAAATTGTTTATTTGTAACCTACAAATTATCAAACTTCTAAGAAAATTGGCGATTACTAGATTTGTTTCACTTTTACTATAGATCGTCCCAACCTCCGTATTCAGTATGGGATAGAATAGCAACTTTTATCTCTTACTATCCTTGGTTGCTGTCATTAGCGCTATCTCTACAACCGGTTGCTATGTTGCAACTTATTTACATATGCTGTCGGCGTCGACAACAGTTGTATACTATCTGTCTATTAGCATCAACTGTCAATCGTCATCGTCCTTGTTTTGAAATATTTCGTTAAATTGTTAATTTGCTTATATAGTTGTACAAATTGTTCTTTTCAGAACACTTCTATCTTTTTCAAGCGTGCACAGGGTAATATGGGTATTTTTATTTATTTTTATAAATGTTATAACAGAATATAAATGTAATTACAGTTTTCACTACATTAATGGAGCCTATAGGAAGAAAACGGCGCAGAGAACAAATTTAACCGTAAGGAGAAGTGTATGATTGCAAATGTTTTCAATTATTTCAATAAATCAATGAATGTGAGTGCTGCCGTTCGAGAAGCAAGTAAAGCTTTGGGCATCTCAGACCGTGCAATATATCATGTAAAACAGGAGCAACAAAATGGTTTATTATCAAGTCCAAAAAACCTAAAAAAGGAAGGGCATACAAGTAAATGATCGACTGCATACATATGGTGAGAACACGCAAGCAGCTATTCGACGTAAAGTGCATGGATTTTTATACAGAATATGCCACCTACTTTAAATACAATTCTTACTACTGTCAATGCTGACGATGATCTCCCTAACTTCAGTCGAACAACTTTTCATAGATTGTTACACGATATGGGCTTCGAATTTAAAAAGTAGGACGAAAAAGTATACTCATTGAACGAGATGAGATTATTAGATGGAGGCACAAATACTTGCGAGAGATCAAGAAATTTAGAGAAGAAGGTAAAATTTACCTCTTGCTATTTGACATAGCTGTAATTTTATATTTCAGGTCGAACTATTATATACACTGATGAGTCATGGGTGAATACAGGACATACGGTAAATAAAACTTGGACAGATACTGCTATTCAAAGTAGTCGACAAGCTCTTATTCAAGGACTAAGCACTGGTTTGAAATCACCAACCGGGCTAGGACCTCGTTTTGCATTAGTTCATGCAGGCAGTGATAATGGGTTTGTTCCTGGTGCTGAATATACATTTCTTTGCAAGAAAAACACTGCCGATGTTCATCATGAGATGGATTCAGAAACGTATGAGATTGGTTTATAAATAAATTACTTCCAAATATACCACAGAAGTCAGTCATTGTTCTTGATAATGCTTCCTACCACTGCAGAAAATTGGAGAAAATTCCAACAACAGCATGGAGGAAAAACGAGATCATTGATTGGCTCAATGAAAAACAAATACAAATCAGTACCGATATGCTAAAGGGACTTACTGTATTGCGTGTCACAAATTAAACCGCAATATGATAAAAGTAGGATTGACGAATTTGCAAAGAAAAAGGTCATGAAGTTCTTCGATTACCACCTTACCATTGCGAGTTAAATCCCATTGAAATGGTATGGGCACAACTTAAAAACTACGTAAGAATGAATAATACCACATTTAAGGTAAAAGATATGGAGCAATTAATTCGACGAGCGTATAGCACTGTAACAACTAATAATTGGCAAAACTACATCAAACATGTAAACAATATTGAAAAGGAAATGTGGATAGTGGATAATTTGCAAAGACGACATCGTAGAATTTATTATTCACGTAAGATATTCGTCATCATCTGAAGATCAAAGTGATTCTTCGACTGACTAGAAAATTAACGTAAGACATAGATATATGTGTGTAATTGCTATTCCTTTCTTAAATATTATTGTATTATACATATACGTATTTCTATGACTCAGTTCTTTTTTTGTTACAAAAGTGAAACTATTATTTGTATATATATAAGGATCATCTTCTTTTTTAATTTAATAAATTGCATAGCACCCCCAATATCGAAGCAAATATTCACTGTACATTGCATAGATATCGTTCATATGTATATTTGTTTATAGATGTGTGTATAGTATTGTTAATAAATATTGAGATATAACTATTTTATCTGTAGTATTTTTCCTATAATTTTACGTGCAGCGAAGTCGCTATGCACTCTGTTAAAAGTTAGTTACTTTAATAAAATAATAAGCAAAATGTCATATGAATGTCAATAATTTTGCACCTTCAACAATCAATAAACGTTAATAAAGGTTATGAATTGATCGGGTGAAATTGCAAATAATTAACCGGAAATAGTAATGTACAGCCGATCGGATGATTTGGCAACCATGAAACAAATTCCCATAAGACGTATACTGAATACGGAGGTTGGGACGGACTATAGTATCACTTATAAAAATTGTAGGTTACATTTCCGCTTTCATATCGAAAGATGTCCAACTGACACTTTACCGATCACTGCGCCATCTGAAACATTGCTGGAATTATAGTATTTTTAGGTTAAGTTCGCTTAAACGTATAAAACTAGAATTAAACTTTAATCTTGCAATTATCTATTGTATTCTACGCAATATTTTGACTGTAATTTCATTAATTATTTGCTAAAATCGCTGTACGCTTTCTTGATTACGACTTTATGTCTGGTATAGAGGAAAATAGAGTACTTAGGTGGCGCCACTTAATCTAATTGTCTTTCATTACTTCTATTGGCTATAATGAAATTTATGAATGGTGTTTGACAAGGTCGAATTGCTAAATTCTCAGAATTTACTACGCGTAGTGCTATAATAGTACACAACGCCCATTCGTGATTTATAATGAATGAAAATTAAATTAAAGAAGGAAGAAAGACCAAATTAACAGTTTTAACTGGATTAATTATAATTATATTGTTCTTATTACAGTGAAATCTCCCTTGAACGGACACCAACGGGACCAACTAAAGATGTCCGTTCCGGACACCCCTCCGTCCGCGTAAAAGAAATATGTAGTAGATGCAACAAAAATCGTGTTTTAACGAAAAATGAATATATTAAAGAAACTGGGACATTTAAATCGTATATGTATATAAATATTTTTTAAATAAATAAGAAACTTTAAACTAAAGAAAAAAGTTTATTTCCTTTAGATATATACATACAAAATATAATATATGTACATAGATACATAGATGTAATATACAATACAAAACAATGAAATGAATAGTCACTTTAAGGACGCAAAAATTCGTATATTGTTGTTTGTCTTCTCTTTTTCTTTAAAATGGCGTCTTAAAATCGTATTTCTAATTTAGAAAGAAGCTCCAAAGACTCTCTATCTCCGTGATTTTCGAGAAAACCCTTGAGCTGCTTGGTCAGGGTAATAGCTTTACCATAATTTTGGGATAGCTTCTGTTGGCACTGGAACCTCATCGACATCAGAATCTTCCGAAAATTCTTGTATTCCAACTGGATTTGCAATTTCTTGTTCTGAATCTGGATCTTCAACATACAAATCTTCATCTACGTTCAAAAAATCATTGAGGCTTTCATTATCCAATTTCAATAAATTCTTATTTTTGAGGATATCTGAAAGTACACTAAGAGGCAAATCATCTTTTAGGTCAGATGTATCAGCCTCAGTTAACTGGTCTTCACTTTGCATATTAACATGGTTAAATCCTGCTTTGCGGAAGCAATTTTGGTTACTTGGTCCCAAGCGGTTTTTGCCAAATAAACTGTATCCAGTGGAGTTTTTCTTTTTCGCCCGCCATATTTGCACAATGCAAAATTGTAAACCTCTCTTTGGGATACTTACCCTCAGCACATTTTTCCTTCTTTAATGTGAGCATTTTGTCGGGTAGAGCCCTAAAGTACAAGCCTGTCCCATTGGCATTATAGATGTCTCTCGGTGAATATCCCTTAATCAAAGAGGGACATTTTCTTAAAAACGATGAAACATCTTCAGCATTAACCGAAGCTCCTTCTCCGAAATCGCTTTAAAACTTATATTGTGGTGGATTCTAAATTTATTGAGTCAACTAGAAGAAGCACTGAATGTAGAATGTCCCAAAGAAGCGGCTATTTCTCTTGCTTTACATCGTATTAGCCGACCTAAAAAAAATAAGTTTTTTGTGTTTTTGTCACGACAAACCTATTGGTAATATCACTTGTTTTATCTATTTTAGAATTTAATATGAAAAGAAAATCAATGCATTAATTCAAGGAAACCTTATCTAAAAAATCATATGCATACCTGTTAAAGGAATCCCCTTATGCCGAGCTGCTGTAAACCAGTCATAACACAATTTGTCAATTTTAGTACCATCACCCGTCAAAAAGCTCCTTTTTTCATTCAAATTATTGTTCGACATTCATTTGTTTAGAAGGATTTCTTTATGTTTAATTATATCCGCAGCTTGTGTTTTTCCAATATTAAACCGCTTGGATAAGTTCCTTACACTTAATTTCTCTTTATTGTAAACTTCAACAATCTCAATTTTTTGTTTAAGCGTGAGAATTTTTCTATTTGGAGGCATTTCTACAATGAATGCGTCGTCCGCTGTGTCTTTTCCGCATAGATATCGGACTAATATTGAAAGTAGATTCAATCGAAAGCGTACACCCAAAGAGTAAGAACGGTAAATCCCCGACCAACTTTGGGAAGTCTCTAATTCATGCCAGGCGGAAATACACGACTTAGGCTGCGTTTGGACCGAAAGATTAAAGTCGGTAAATCTCCGGTTTACTCGGGTAAGTTCCAGCGAAATTGGCGCGCGGCGCGATTGAGAAATGCAATAGCAATACTCGCGATACAAAAATAAGATAAGGCGATTCCTTTTATTTTATTTTTTTGTCCGGTTAAGAGAACATTTTCTCGTGTCCGCGTCCGTTCAAGAGATTGTCCGTCAAAGAAAGAGTTAATACAATGGAAATTAATATGAGAGCCGGTCGGAACCATGAGAAACTGTCCGTTTAAGGGAGGTGTCCGTGTAAGAGGGGTGTCCGCGAAGGGGAATTTCACTGTATATGTATTATTTACTACTCCGGAATTTTCATAAAAGTTATAATAGAGGGCTTAAGTTCAGACATACGTTTTCTATTTCAATAGCATCTTCGTCCTGGAAACTTTATAACATCACGGTATTAAAGGATACAATTAAATGCTGGAATGTGATTAATTATTTTTATGGAACTTCGCGAATTGTCCTAATGCCCTGAAAGGACTCAAGGTATAATAGGAGAAACTGAATGCTTTTCCATTACATAACCCCAGTCCCTAAAAATAATAAAAAAAACCTTCCGCCTTGAGCATCGTAAAGCGCAATTTCCCGATCGCGTATTTCGCCTAGGGAAACGGAAATAAATCAAAAACGCCCAATTGGCTTGATTTATGCAAAGCAACGGCATCGAGTTTATGAACTGTTAATAATTTTAGGTCATAATAGATTTATTACTTCCGGTTGTAGATTTTACGAGTTCGCTTATTTTCTCCTGTTTATTTTTACAATTGTCTGTGCGTGAAGTATAAATGAAATTGAATATGCTACGTGCTTCATAATAATAAATAATTAATCGATAATAAAGAATAGTGTCGGTTAAAATAGCGCCATACAAAGAGATGTCTGAAGCTATAAACAGCGGATCAATTAACGAAACTTCTATTTACACAACACATCTTTCAAATTACACATATTTGGGTGTAAATTCAAATAATTTCGCTTGTGAACGTATACAGTTCCGTTCGGAAATGATAGTATGAAGAATCTTCAAGTCATCTGCATAAGGTAATACATTACAGTTTAAAAATGAAAGATCATTTATATAAGCGTTAAACAATAAAGGTCCTAAATTTGACCTCTGTGGAACTCCAGTAGTAAGTTTGACGTAAAGCCATTTTAGTGAACATAGCAAGATCTCTTACTAGGGTAAGACTTTATAAACTGCATGGCACTGTTAGAAAAACGTATAGCACTTAGTTTAAGAATAAATAAATAGTGGTCAACTCTATCAAAAGCATTATTAAACTCTATATATATTGCATCTACGTGCTATCGCTTATCAAGTGATTCACTAATGAACTGTGTGATCTCCAAAAGATTCGTAACCGTTGACCTCCCTGCAAGAAAAATCCATGTTGATGACATGATAAATACGCTTTAATCCTGTGCATTTGCGGTTAAATAGACCCTTAGGAAGAAGAAATGTAGGCAGACCAAATAAAAGATGGGTATCGTAAGAGGCAGAGTGCCTGAAACCTGAAGTGAAGAAGAAGAACCAATCATTACTTGATAACTCCTTAAGTAGTAGTTACAATATGTCTACTAGGCTAACCATTCATCTTATAAAATTATTTTAAAGCATACAGTGCGTTCCGAAAGTTCCATGCCAATTTTTTAATAAACTTTTTCTAAATCGAGCGTATTGTATATGTTTATTCCTTCATATTCAAAGATATAAGAGTCATCCTTATTATAACTTCAATCAAATTTTAGCAAACAATAAACAGCTTGGCAACATCGCATTTTACGACAATAAATAATAAAACGGTTGTATAGATTTCACATGTCTAAGCAGAAATATGCAAAAAAATGTACAGCGTATTGAAGAAGAGACCACGTAATATTCGTATAAAAATTCAAACAATACAAAAATTTTTTCCTCTCAGTGGGATGCCTATTGAAAAAGCTATAACCAGGCAAGACCGTCGCTGATAATAAATTTTCCCCTTCGTCGCCACGCTCATTAACAGAAGACAAAGGACATAACATCGACCGGATTTTCTAGAGCAAAGCCTTAATGCACCATAAAGCAGGACCATCTAATCTGACCACCGTTTCCTAGGGGACCATCATAAAGAAAAAGCGTAGCGATCCAGAACGTTTCGTGAGGGTTAACCTTTGCGTTATAACGTGTTTCTTTGGAAAATGAAGAAAGTAAACGGAAGATTCCCATACATCCGTGCCTGGAGTCTGCGGCCTTAATAACGTACAAATGAATTATTATCATTATAACTATTATTATCGCCGCTACGCGGCGCTCGGGTAAGCGTCTAACGTCTCGGGGATAGAGGAGGAAGACGCTAACCTACCTCGGCATCTCCGAAAATGAAAACAGTAACTTTCGCCAGATATTTCAATTAAGGGGGACGAAACTTCGCCGTAGTTGACGTGAAAAAATCGAGATGATGAAGCGCATAACTCGAAAAAGACGGAGAACTGGTCGAAGTCGTTTTTTTAATTAAAATTTTGGGATGGTTTTTTATTAAATTCTTGATGGGAAATGAGGGAGTCGTTCCGATATTTTGAAATGTAATTAGAAATAGAAGTAGAAGTGTGGAGAAGGATATTGCAAAAGCGTCAAGATATTAATTAGAAAAATAGGAATGAATCGGTGTTTTCTTAGGAATTTGAAAATTTATTCAGATTAACAATAATTAGTCTTCGAATACAACCGAACGAGTTTCTATTTTGTGTTTTACGTATCTAATCAGACCAAGTACGTATCCTTAACGTGGGCTGTTATAAAGCTGCCAATCATATTTTAGATGTCTTTTTTCAAATTTTTCGCTAAGAACATAAGACCCTTTGAAATTTCGTCGAAACTTCGTTCATCTTGGATTTGGTTCGAGGCCCAGCGAATGCTATCTCCAATCACACAGAATTTTTTCTTTCTAAAGATTTTTTTTTATAATAATAATAATAATAATAATAGTAATTTATTTCCAACTGGTACACACTACCTAGTTACAGGAAACACTAAAATTAATATGCATGCTAGCAAAATATAAAAAGAAAAAAAAACGAATATATACATATGTATATAAAATAATTGCTAAGTTACATGTATTTAATGTCTCAAAAATACTAAATATTACTATTACCCTATGGAATAAGAGTATATAATAAAAAATCCTCACGAAAGAAAAAAAAAGGGTCACTGTATAAGACGTTGGCGCTTCTAGACATATGAGTTAGTGGTGCTTTTAATAGTACGTTGGTTCGTGCCGTGGGGATAAAAAAAGTGTTAACAGATCTATGATTGTAACGAGGTATGCTAAAGTCCACTTGAGATAGTAAAGACGGAGAATCAGCATGCTGGTGTACCAATTTAATAAGAAATTTCGCGCTAGCTGCGTCTCAGCGACGCGACAGCGACTCGAAATCATGCCTACAGTACCACGAGGAGGATAAATGCCATCAGATTTATACGAAAGATATTTAAGAAATCTCTTCTGAACTCGTTCAATTGATAATTGGTGGTAGTGATAACATGGGTACCAAACAATAGAGGCATATTCAAGTTTCGAGCGGACAAGCGAGTAGTAGACAGACTCCAAGGCGCAGGTGTTATAAAAATTCTTGCAGGATCTGAACAAGAATCCGAGCGACCTAGATGCAGCAGAAGTCATTGCGTCTTGACAAATGGCTACGCAATTGCCTGTTGTCTTCTCCAAGACCTTCAACAGAACGGGCAGTATGCTAATCGGGCAAAGATCAAGACTGCCAGCAGGGTTTTTGTTTTTCGGAATGGGGATGACATGAGCCTTCCTCCAATCAGTACGGAAGACACCCACCTGGAGACAATAATTGAGAATGTGGGTTAAAATTGGTAATATTGTAGGACAACACAGTATAAGCATTCTCAAGGAGATGCCATCCGCTCCAACTGAGTTCGAAGATATGGTGGAAATAATAGAAGCAATCTCTGCTTCACTGGTGCCAAGGAAGAGAGTACCAACTCCCGGTTTCACATATGCTGACGACTTAGTACTCCTAATAGAAACAGAGGATGATCTACAAAGAGGAATATATACATTACAAAAAGTCTACCAAAACTATGAAATGAAAATATCATAGCTTTCCTGGGTAAATATTCAATTAGGGCAAAAATAGTCATAAACGAGACTGTACTAGAAGATGGTAAAACACTTTAGGTATTTAGGCTGCGTTGTATTCTATGATCGAAACAAAGACATAGAAGAGAAACTGAATAAATTCGCACATGTACGTGGAATAATCGGGCGAATGTTAGCAAACAAAACAAGAAAGTATACACAAATAAAATTTTACAATGCAACAGCAGTGCCAACCCTCTTATATGGTAGTGAAACATGGACAACAATGAAAAAACAAGATAGCAGCATACAGATATAAGAGATGAAATTTTGAAGAAGGATGAAAGATTGCACAAGATCTGATAGAATAAGAAATCTAGACATAAGAACATCTTACATCGACAATGGGATATTTTATCATCCCACCTTGCTCCTTGGCTACATCGCATTGATGAAGGCCGTGTAGCTCGAAACACGTGCCTACAGTTGCTTTTCTGGATTCAGTTCTAATCTACTTTTTGTTGTATCTAATTTTCACACCCGCAATACACCTTTATTAGTGCCATCTTTATCTGTCACTCTAGTTGAATTAAATCTTATAGTTCTTTATCTGTAGGACAAGAGCAAATTATGCTTCTGATTTCATCAGCAATACATGAAAAAGGTAGTCGGATTAATGAAGTGTCTTAATTCAAACGGTAAAACAATTACGCTTATCAAAAGATAAACTACACAAAGTGCACATTCCATTTACAAACCGTTATGGGATTATTCCTTGAGGAAATTCTAACAACCATAAATGACGAATCCGTTATATTTAATTAACCGTTCCAACTTCGAAGGGATAACCGGGTAAAAGCCGTAGGTACCACGCGAGATTTAGTCGCAGGACGGAAGTTGAAGGGATCAAACTTCCCAGTACCTCATCAGCTAGTAAACGGTATACGACGAACTGTCTACCGTTAACGGTCTTTAGTCAACTTAAATAAAGCGAGAATGAATGGTGTTGGCGGAGGAACAGGCGATGCTCTCATTATTATTAAAGCGGGCCGATGGAACCCCATTCCTCCGCGTTACAGGATAAAGTTAGACCCGTATGTAACCGGTTTCGGTCATTAAGGAATGAAATGGAAATGTTAGCGATGGCGAGAACGGCGATCCCTGTTTTTGGCGCGGTGGTTATAGGGGGGGAAAGGGAAACGCATTTGCGTAAGCGCGGCGGTTCCAATTTACGGAGAAAACGCGATTTTACAGGTCTCGGAATGGCGCGTCATATCGACGTCACCCCGTCCGAATGCGGACGTACTGTTATGCGTTATTGGATTATCCCTTTCCACGGGGTTTCATCGGGTTAGTTAATTTTTTACCCGATTGGATTTTTGTTTCATTTCCACGCGATTTAGGGGGATATTAATCTCACTGATTTGATTTACTAATCGAATTACACATTCGTTCAAATAATTCGATAGAAAACTAATGTTATACAAAGTTACCATCATCAGGACGACCTACAAGAGCAAGAAGTACTAAAACGCTTCTGGATGGCTGGGAAAACTACCACGGAAATACGAAATATTTTGCTAGAAATTCATAGCGGATGTACTCCATCATTTTCGACCATCAGCTTCTGGGTGAGCGAGTTCAAACGTGGCCGCACAAGCACAAGTGAAGAACCACACAGTGGATGCCAAAAAACCTCCACGAAATTTTGGGTGTGAAAAAGCTTTCGGCGCGATGACGGTACCCATTGCGCCGGAGCGAAAATGAAATCAGGTGACCGTTTCTGAGGCGTGTCTGGTCAGGATCCAATGTAATCCAAGGGATTTCTTCATGCGTTTCGTAACCGTGGATCCACCACTACATATCGCAGACTAAAGAACAATCGAAGTAGTGGACCTTTCCGGGCGAATCGGCTCCTAAGAAAGCAAAGACCGTTCCATCCACCGGAAAGGTGTGATCCTCATCGACTATCTGCAGAAGGGAAGGACGATCACGGTCGATTTATTGGCCCGATTCGATGCAGTATTGAAGCAGAAACGGCTTCGAGTGCAGCGGGAAAAGTGCTTTCCCACCACGACGCTACAGCAAAAGCTAAAGCACCGTTTGAAGAAGTATGTTAATCTTCGTGGAGACTACATCGAAAAATAAAAATAGAAAACCACACCGATTCCGTGAACATTGTAGGTCCCCTTCGTAAGCTTAAACATTGAAAATGAATTCCACCAAGATCATGTGATCTTACAGCTGGGAACATCTTATGACCAAAGCTCAAATTTAAGTACTTGAGAGTTATTAAAGTTCTCAAAGTCGAAACCAAACTGACAGGTTAGGCACCTGTGAGTTTGGAGAGGAGGGTGCAGACTGATATACCTTACTTGAATTTCCCCTCTCTTAGGCATAATAAATGTTTTCATTCGTCCAGCACGTGGTATTTTCGGAATATCACCCACCTCTTTACACGCCAATAGTCATAAGACCTGAACATTCTTTCTTCCTCAATTTGTAAATCAACAATTACCTTGATACCCACCTCTGCGACGATCAAAATAATAATAATTTCCTTTACCAACAATTGTAAAAACAAATGCTCCTTTGTTCTGCATAAAATTTTTATGGAAAAGGCATTTTAAGAGATGGACAGTGCACAGTCCACTAGAAAAATTAGCATACGCAATTTTACCGCACACAACAACGAACACAATTCAATCGATATGCCTACAATTGCGTAATTCGAAACTAATCTATCGCGACCGACATCGGTTTGTTTAACGGCTGGAGTATGGCAACCGTCCGTAGCACTCTCACCGCAAAAGCACGTCGAGGTCGATTTCCCTAAAGCGTTCTCCATCGCTAACACCGCCCACTCGACCAATAGGTGTTAAAGACCTATATCTCCGGTTATAATTCCCTTGTATTTGTTTGCTTTGCGTTGCATTCTTCCGAATCTTTTGACATCTTCAGTCAATGCGAGAGTAAATAGAAAATTTTGAATTTCACGTTCTTCTATTTTTAAATAGATTTTAAGCGTGAGAAATAAATGTATTTCAACACATGGGCTGAAAGTCCCGGGCCTAACAAAGAAAACACGTTTTTTTTTGGTTCAAAATTAGCTTTATTCATCAACGTAATCTCCATCAAGAGCAACGCAATCATTCCAGCGCCGCTCTAACATTTCAATACTACTTTTGTAGAACGATTTACCTTTTGCCTCAAAATACGCCTCAGTTTCAGCGATAACCTCTTCATTCGTGCGAAATTTCTTACCGGCGAGCATTTTTTTGAGGTCTGCGAACAGCCAGTAGTCGCTGGGAGCCAAATCTGGTGAATACGGTGGATGTGGGAGCAATTCGAAGTTCAATTCATGTAGTTTTACCATTGTTTTGATTGAGTTGTGACACGGTGCGTTGTCTTGATGAAACAAAATTTTTTTCTTTGCCATATGCGGTCGTTTCTTTGCAATTTCGGCCTTCAAACGCTCCAATAACGCTATATAATATTCACTGTTGATGGTATTTCCTTTCTCCAGATAGTCGATGAATATTACACCACGCACATCCCAAAATACCGAGGCCATAACCTTTCCAGCCGATCGTTGTGCTTTCGGGCGCTTTGGACGAGGTTCACCAGTTGCTGTCCACTCAGATGACGATCGTTTTGATTCCGGAGTGAAGTGATGGATCCATGTTTCATCCATTGTCACATATCGATGCAAAAATTCCGGTTTGTTACGTTTAAACATGGCCAAACACTGCTCAGAATCATCAACACGTTCTTGTTTTTGGTCAACAGTGAGCGAACGCGGCACCCACTTTGAACAGAGCTTTCTCATAGTCAAATGCCCATGCAATATAAAGCCAATACGTTCTTTTGATATCTTTACGATGTCAGCTAACTCACGCAACTTCACTTTTCGATCATTCAAAACGATTTTGTGGATTTTTTTGATGTTTTCTGGTGTTACCGCCTCATTTGGACGTCCACTGCGTTCTGCATCATCGGTGTCTCTACGACTACGTTTGAAGTCAGCAAACCAACGTTTTATTGTTGTTTCTGATGGAACGGAGTCTCCATAATACTTTTCAAGCCATTGCTTCGCTTGAACGAAGTAGTGTAAAATTAAAACACGAAATTGTTTTTGATCCATTGTTTTGAAAATAACAAAAGTAGCGTGACTCTTAGCACAATAGCTCACAAACTAATGAATAGAATATCATGAAATTTTAACAGCTCTCTTTTGAAGGTTAGTACTAACTGAGAGAAAGGTGACTGCAACAAAACTAGCGTCATTTATGTGTTAGGCCCGGGACTTTTCAGCCCATGTGTTATATTGCCGGTGCTCGTTTTTAAACTGACAAAATGTTACACAAATAACGAAGTCTCACAGTTCAACAGTATATACAGTATTGAAGGCAATTTTGGCTTTCGCCTTACAGAAAGGGAACCCTAAAATTCCGACCTTCGATTTTGCTGGTCGAAAAACTTTCATCGTTTTGGTCAGGAAAGAATACGACGTTTTCATTGCGCGGTAACAACAAAGGGTATTGTGAATCTTGGTCATTCTCGAAATATAAAACTTCTTTCGGACAAAAAATAAGTGATTCGCAAGAGGTTCAGTTTGAAGCTACCCAAATGTTCGATATCAGTCTTCAATTAAAGTTACAGAGTTTATAGCATAATAAAGATAGCATTGCATTCACCTAGTTTCATTTCACATCCCTGTTCTATAACCGCAGCCTAAACTATATGTAGCAATCTCCAGCCATCGAGCCAATGTACGCTACACAAACCTCTAACAAATACTTTCTCCATCTTTCCATCGCCATATTTTCGAATACCTCCCAAATTATTGATACCAATATTCCAAAACACAAGCTTCACCCCATCATTAAATCGCCTAAGTCTTATAGTTACCAATGATTTCCAATTATACAGTTAACGAGCTCTTCAAATTACCTCCAATAAGATCTATCGAAGGGGTTGCCGTGCTTCACGGCGACCCCCAACCACTACATCCCCCTTCATTTATTACTGAGGATCGAACGCTAAGCTTCCAACTAATAAAATCGTGTCTATATGCGGCACGCAGTGCTTGTTCCGTGATTTACGATCTAGTCGAGGAAGATCTAATCTCACCAGGCCCGTCGGCGGTGCGCGAAAAGAGACGCCGTCGCTTCTTTCTGATGCCTAAGATTATTAATGATGGACGTTACATTAGTTCGGTGGTGGTATTATGATTCTGATCGATGTTTTCTCCTTTTTTTGCCGAAAGAATTGAGGTATTATATACGCATATAGATGTTGTTAGGGTACTTATTTGTTGAAAATTGGAGACGAACTAGAATAAGTGTTACTAATATTAGAAAAAGTGTTTGAAACTGTACCTTCTTATGATGGTTCAAAGGATATTCCTGAAAATTGGAAATTTTGTAAGAAGTATTCTTTGGAAAGACATTTTCCTTTGTATACCTTTGTATAATCAAAGAAACTTTCAAATAGCGGATTTCCCTATTCATTAATCTTTTCCGCAAACATTGCATTTGAAGCAAAAAAGGGCCCGTGTAAGTGAATTTTCAGCAGGAATAATAGAACATCCTTAGGATTTTTACGGTAAACATCTTTAAGAAAGCTTCCTAAGAAGTAATCGTGCCTTCTATACCCCGCTAATTCTAGGAATTATTAGAAAATGGAATTAGACTCGGTAAGTTCCATTTGATTCTTACAAGAGACGATCCCGAACCTGGATATTCCAAAAATTACGATACTTTGGGAACATATAGATCGCATGTAGCTGCTTCTTTATTTTATTCGATAGTACTAAAATTAATTTACTATGGTTACCATGCAGATGAAATCTAAATTTACACAAAGAAGCCAATAATGCAAGTCACAAAAACTCTGTTTCGGAAACTGAAGTGCCCAAAATCATTGTCATGTATAAATAACCTATTCCAACAATGACAAACTGGAAGCAGAAAAAAAGATAATCAATCCGAAAATCGTGCTGTTTCTGCCCAAACATTCAGATAAAACTGTTGTTGATCGAAAGAGAACATTGCAGACTGTTGGTTCGTTTAAGTTAAAGTTATTACATTGCGATACGAAGGATTGTGTTCTTAAACTTTTGCATACTGGGACATAGAGGGAGCCACTAATCAAGTGTCGATATTAAAAAAATTGTCCTCCATTTTGAATTAACCCAAAATCCAAAGTTTCAGCGCCATAAGTGTTGTATTGTAGCTACAACAAACCATCAAAGTTGACAAGTTAGTTGGAAAATTGAATTAAACCGAAAACATTTTGGCGGAATATATTTTTTATAATTTTCGAAGGCAATTATCTCAACAAGAATGCCTCACTGAGTTGGTCTCTGTTTTTGGCAATGAAGCACCACATCGATCAACAATTTCTCGTTGGTATGTAGAATCTGAACGTAAACGGAGTAGCCCTTGCCATGATCTAAGAGCATATATGTCAAAGATCATAGAACATGCACATTATACATCGCACAATTGGAAATTCCAAACACCTCAATTCAAAACATTTTTCATTAAGAATTGTGTGTATTAAAATAATGTTTCCGGTTGGATACCGTATCTGTCGATCGAAAAACAGAAAGTAGCCAAGATGAATTGGTGTTAAAAAGACTCTAGACTGCTTCAACGCCGGAAACTCTAAAAATATATACATCATCTCAGACGAACCAGAAAATAAACGCCAGTCGTCTGTTCTGGGTGTTCTAAGATGTCCAAAGTCATCCGGTATCGAAGTGTCTCCAAAAGGATGGTCGCCACATTTCTGAGAGGATACAGACAAAAAATGCCGATTGGTTTGGCCAATCATTTTTTTGTTACAAGGCATCGCTGATCTGCGAAGAACCAACCCCGAGAGCGCATCCTCCAGCAGGACAATGCAAGTTCGCACACCGCACGCAAGATTATTGAATTTTTAGCGCAACAAAACGTCGAATTGTTAGATCATCTTCCGTACAGTCCAGACCTAAATCTGGGTGTTCAATGTCGAATCCTTCAATGTTGACTACACGAACAAACGAGTGGAATAACTTCCAGAGTTGGTTCGCAAAAATGCACTAAGCTTCGTGAAAAATACTTCAAAAAGCTTAAGACAACTCTGATAACAACCAATGACTTTGAATCGTTGAGGGCATGGAGTTAGTTGTACTTGATGTGGATTGAGGTGTTGACAGGCAATTTTTTAAACAGGTTCAGCGTGCCTTTTTTTTTTGTATTCGCACTAGGGCCATATCTAGAATTTCTTGGTCCAATTCCAATATCACCGATAAAAAAGTATGTTCCCACAGTAACAGATACGAAAATCCAGACTTTCAAATTTATTCTAGTCACTCTTGACTTGATATTGTTGATGATAGATTCTCATAATAACTAGAGTTGTTGTTTGGGCTATTGCCATCCTTCGTTGAACTTGTAAAGTCTGTCTACTGCCGTCTTCAGGGTAGCCCCAGGGTAGAGAAAGGTCGTTGGTTGCCAAACCAATCATGCTTCGATGATTTTTGTCTGACGTATTTGTCTTGCCTATTTTTCTGTTAGCGAAAATTGTCGTGACTGGAGATCGAACTCGATTGACTTAACCACTAAGCCAATCAACTGAGTATAATTGATGTTTTCTTCCTCTCAACAAAGCAAAGATACATCCCCAGCAATTTTTTTTTTTAATCCTATGTCCTTTGTACCTTGCGGTGTCGGACTATTTATTTTCTTATTTGTATCTTCCACAGGTTCCTGTTCTGAGCCAGTTGTTTGGCTTCAATCCATCCCATACTTCTCTTTTCCAATGTTCTATACACCTGCTCCTTCCAGGTGTTTCAGGATCTACCTATTCTGTTTTTGCCCTCTGTTTTGGCTTCAAATATCCTCTTTGTGATTCGATCTTCTCCATTCTGTGTAGATGTCCAAGCCATCCCAGTTGTCTCTCTTCTATAATTATTTCGATTGGCTTGATATTTAGACTATTAGTGATTATCGTGTTTCTGATTCTGTCTCTTCTAGTTACTCCTTCTATTCTTCTTAGGAATCTCATTTCCATGGCCGTACTCTGCTTTTGATTCTATTCGTGGTTATCCATGACTCACTACCATATGTTAATGTTGGTCTGACCACTCTTTTATACACCTCTGTCTTTATTTTTTTTGGTATTTCTTTTCTATCCAGAAACGAATTTCTCAATATGTTATATATTTTGCAGATTTCCCTATCCTCTCATTTACCTCTTTCTCTATTCCCCAGCAATTTACCCACATTAATCACTTCGAAAATTTCTCTAATACCAAAGCGTTAATTCAACACCGCTCTCGTTAACAAAAACCAAAGCAAATTAAAAGCCAAAACTTACAACCCAACGTTCATACATCTTAGTCCAATTCCTAGCCTAATAAATGTTTATTTAAAGTCGACCATAAATTCGTCGAAATTTTATTCATTCAACGGGTGAGAATTCGCGCCAGCTGTTTGCTTAAAAAGATTAATGGGAAGTGAACGCGATCTTTCGGGCAACGTACGACATGACAGCCGCGTTACGTACGGAATTGTAGTAGAAGTTTCAAGGATTCCATCGTTTTGTTTCAACTCGCATATGTTCGTACGAAATGGCGACATGCGTTATAGTAATATGCCAGGACGAATGTGTACAATACGTGCCGAAATGAATGGCTTACGTTTATAGTAAGTAGAAATGTTAGGTTGATTTATATTCGGCAAGTCTGCGCGCTGGTGACAGTATACAGGCGTATTCTTGCAAAAGGTTAAAGTGCAAGCCAGGTTGGGATTATTTTCTCTGGGTGGATATGAAAGAAATTTCTAGATTGTACTGGTTTTTGTGGCGAATAAATGATTTTGGCACAATAATTGATTGTTATCGCTTTTATCAAGAAATTGCTTACCTTAATAGGGTTTTAGGATTAATTTTCGAAAAATTCTAATAGTCAAGTTGCAGATAAACTAATATCAATATTAATACTAATATTAATATCGATATTAATACTAAACCACCGTTGGTATTAATAATGATAAAACTACAATTTCCTTGCAATTATACAACGTAATTAAATTACTGAAAAAATATCGGTCTCGGAGGGACTCGAACCCACAATCTTTACGTTTCCGGCGTGCTGTGCTAAAATTACACTACGAGACCACTGAGTTCAAGTCGCATTCAATGCCTCTATATGCAGATAATTCAAGAAATATCCAGTACTTAATATGACTGCAATTTTAAACGAAATATTCGTCAACTCCATAAATCAAAAACGCCTTGATTTATTACATAAACTTCTTGCATATCCAATTATAATAAAATCCGGATGTAATTAATTCAATTCGTCTCGACTTTACAGTTCTAGTAGTAAGTATAATAAGGTGCAACAATTTTGGCTTATACAAGGTGTCCTAAAACTCTTTTCCAAAATTAAAAGAATGTAATAAAATAATGGCAGGGTTTAATAAAAAATCTTTATTTTCTTATTAAAACACAAGCTTTTCGAGAACTACTAGGTACATATTCTCTTCGAATATTCTCTTTTCATTCATTCGGAAAGTGGCGAGTGCTGTTGCAGTTATTACTTTCTGGAGTTCCGCAGGGTTCTAATCTCGGACCACTCTTATTTAACATTTTTCTGAATGATTTGCTAGATACATTGCGATGTGAGGCTTTAGCTTACGCTGATGAAAATCTACAATGTTATCGATTCGCTAGTTGATTGCGTTAAGTCGCAGACTTACCTTACCCTTATTAATTGGTGTACTCTGAATGGCATATCTCTAAATATTGGCAAATGTTTAGTGATCTCTTATACCAGATGCTCTAATCCGATCATTTTTAATTACTCTGTTGATTCTACATTTATTGCAATAACTGAAAAAGTGAGGGATTTCGGAGTACTTTTTGACACGAAACTAAGCTTTTCTGATCACATATCTGCTATATGTCTTTCTGCATCTAAATCTTTGGGTGTTCTAATAAGAACTTGTCGCGCCTTTCGTGACATCTCAGTGGTAAGGACTCTGTACTATACTCTTGTTCGATCTAAATTGGAATATGCCAACTTAATTTGGTATCCTTACTACACGTATCAGGTGATTTTAAATGAACGTGTACAAAAGCGGTTCCTCAAATACCTTAGCTATAAGGCTAGCGGTACTTACACAGCAACATAATTTTGATTCATTAGAAGATCGTCGCCAGAAAAACAGCGCAAGATTTTTATTTAACCTGTTATCTAATGAAATAGATTCACCATCATTATTAGCTTATGTCGATTTCCGAGTACTACAACGTTACACACGATCCCTTGATTTTCTCGTGGCGTGTAGGCACAATACAAATATCTTGGTCAAATCGCCTATATTCCATATGGTCACCAATTTCAACAGAATATACTCGTAGAATATTTGTTTATGTTAAGATTATGTTAATTGGTATGAAATGTATTGTACATGTTGTTGATTTGTAATAGTATTACGCATGAGGTATATGCATAATCAATGTAATTGCACCAATTGTTTCTATGTTGTCCTGTAAGTGATAGTAATCGTTGGACAAATAAAGATTATTATTAATACTATTATAGAGGGTGTATATAAATGATTGAAAGGCGTTTGAATTTTCCGCTTTCTATGTTTTGTTTTAAGTTGGTGCTACGTACTAATCAACGCCCTTGATGCTGCAGACGCTATATATCATAGGTGTAACGAGAAAGAAACCAATTTTAACGATATATATCTATTTATTGGAAGGTAATTACAATGAAATTCTTTTCTAGTTTTGATATTTGCTATACTAGTCAACGAAAATTATTACAAAACTACAATACTGAAATAGTTTAAAATTATAAAATTTGTTCAAAATGCTACCCATCCAAATTTAATCACAAATTCACCCTGCATTTAACAAAATTGATTTCTTCTTCTACTCTAACGTCATTTACAGCTTCCACAATTGCAAGTTGTAATTTCTCCAAGGTATGGATACAGTTAAAATGAAATATATCTTTTAAATAACCAAACATTAAATAATCCAAGAGGGTCAAATCTGGTAATCGAGGAGACCAGCAGACTCCACTTATCAATCGATGTTGCAATTCATCATCATGAAGTTGTTCAATGCAAAGATCTAACATCAGGTGTTTTGATGAAAAAAAAAATATAGGGTTACACATTCTTCTTCTAGATATCGCTAAGGTTGTAATGGAGTCTCTACGAAGACGTAAGGATTTTCCGCACACCAAATTCTATTATTCTGTGAACCACCAAGATGAAACCATGCTTCGTCACTGCAGAAGGTAATGTCGAAGATATTGTCATTGTTTAAGGCTTCATTGAGCGATTCACAGTACTGGATACGACGGGGAAAAACAAGAAGTAGCAATTCGTGAGTGAGTTATTTTGTAAGAATTTAAATGAAGAATTTTCTTGCAGGTGGCAACCGATAAGTTTGTTTGGGCTGATAAGCTACATAAAGATGTTTCTGGACCCACATCCATTCTTTAATTAGAATTTGCAATAATTTCTTCAGTAGAAGGACCTGCAGATTTCTCTTTCACAACCATCCTTGTTCTGCGAAATCTGTCTATTGTACGACGAACATATTTGGGGAATTCTGCTTGGAATTGTTGATGGCAACCAAATATTCCTGCATGATTGCCTATTCCCGAACGAAAATATGCTTCAATAATAAATTTGTTGTGCTGGTCCGTGAGAACCATTACACCATATATTTGTACAGAAGTCCTTTAAGTTTTCCCTTGCTTTCCGATCATAAATATGTGGGTGTAAGAACTGGCAATAGGAAAGGTCTCTCTAGTAATTGTTGAATGAAATGTGTTTTAATTTAAGCGGGCTGTATTTTAATAATAATATTAATAATAATAATAATAATATTCAATGCCCAACAGATACAAATATCCAATTACAAGGCAATGTTAAATAATGTACACATGCAAATATAAGTAACATAAAATTAAAGTATGTTAAATTAGAAAACTTAGTAACTAGTTGCTTTAATTTAAATAAAAAAAAAAAAAGTAATTTACCAGTGGTTAGGAAAAAAGAGAGAACGGAAAAAGTATTCAACTAAGTGTAACGCACCCGCGGTCTACATACCGTCAAAAGGGACGGTAAACTGCAGGTATGTATATCCAACTCGGCAAACTCCATAGAGTTGAAATTGCTACACAATCTGTGTATTGGGGACCTGATGGCGATGTTTGTTCTAGGTGCGAAACAGTAAAATGTATTTGTTTGCCTACATCCTGAACGTGGTACAATGAAGTTGATTTTACTCAACAACTCAGGGACATCAAGACCATTATGAAGTAAAGTAAATAGGAATTTACACTCACCCTGTTTTCGACGTAGTTCTAATGAATCAATATTAAACGCTTCTAGCAGAGCACTGTGGCTAAATCTTTGTATCGGGTAAGTATTAAATTTTTCAAAGTACAAGAACTTCAAACACCTTCTCTGAATCTGCTCTAGAAGATGTATCTGATAGAGGTACATAGGTGACCAGACCAAGGACGCATACTCCAGTCGAGACCGAACAAAAGCCAAATAAAGAGGAAGAATGGCTGTTATAGAAGCAAATGGTCGTGTAACACGTATAATGAATCCTAACATACTCAATGCTGATGTACAAATACTGGATATGTGCTCCATAAAGGTCAGTCTTGAGTCAAAGACGACGCCCAAATCTCTCATAGAGGTCACTCTAGGTAAAGAAGATCCAGCCAAATGGTAGGTATATATAATTGGAGTCGTCTTACGAGTGTAGGTGACAATTTTGCATTTGTTTACATTAACTGTTAGTTTGTTGTTGACACACCACGTGTGGAATATATCGAGTTGGCTTTGCAAATGATTGCAATCCTGAGAATTATTAATTGTTGAGTACAACTTCAAGTCATCTGCGTATAACAACTTTGGACAGTTCAGTTGATAGCACAAATCATTTATATATATGAGGAACAGAAGTGGACCCAAGTTACTCCCCTGAGGAACTCCAGAGCTCGGCGCGAAGTAATCAGACTCAAATCCCATGTATGTCACAAATTGCTTTCTATCAAGAAGATACGATTGGAATAAAGACAAAAGAGAAGACGAAAATCCAATATTGTACAATTTATTAATAAGCACGGTGTGGTCGATTCGATCAAAAGCTTTTGTTAGGTCAGTATACACAACATCTACCTGTCCACCGGCATCAATACTATCAGATAGGTATTGTGTAATTGTAACAAGATTAGTTACCGTAGATCGTTGAGCAACGAAACCGTGTTGGTCATTTGAAATCCAGGGTCTAACTTGAGCATAAATATATTTGTACAAACATTTCTCAAAGACTTTAGCAAAATTATTTAATAACGATATGGGACGATAGTTGGAAATAACACACTTCTCACCATTATTAAAAACAGGCACCAATTTGACAATCTTCCACACAGACGGGAAGGTGGATGTTTTGAGAGCAAGACTGAACAAGTAGCAAAGAGGAGAAGCAAATATATTTGCACAATCCCTAACAAAAAAGGCCGGAATGTCATCACTACCCGCCGTGCAATTATTCTTCAAGGATCTTTAATGATGTTTAACAAATACTACTTAATCACTAATATTGTACAACTAACTAACGTATTCGTTTAACTACGTGTCTTGTACCGTCTATTAATTACTACCGTTATCGGCTGCACTACCGGTCAGGTACCGAGCTCAACGCTATCTATGAAGCGCGCAATTTAAATATATACAATAAATGAGATTCTACACATAAAAAACTCTTAACAAATAAGTAAAATAATAAATAAGTAGATGAAAACTTTCAATTATCGTTGAATACAGTGAATTTAAGAAGCTTGCGTTATTGCTCCGCCCTGTATATTCGCTAGTATCTGTTTACGATAGACAGCCCGTCACTTATGAGCGCGCTTATCATGTAAAAGCGAGGGGGAAAGTTAAATTAAATTGTAAAAGCGCGTCTCTCGTTATTGGATATTCGGGGCGCTAACCCCTTCGGCGACGCTTTGAACACCCGTTTTTCGGAACAATTCAACCCGAAAATCTATTAACGAATGTGCTCGAAATTAAATTAAACAGTTGCATCGGTATATGGGTCCGATTTCCCCTTAGCTGCCGTTAACCGCTTTTGAAATAATTAGAGAGTTTCAATTTCGAGGCGTACCTATTCAAAAACTAATTGCTATACACATTTCTGAATTCATCGAAAGAGGCTGAATAGTTAATTATATTTATATATGTGGGCGTATTAACATACCGGTTCCAAAGGTATGTTTATGCGCTACACCATCTACAAGGTAGGCGCCATAAATTCTCAGGATTATACAGGTTCAAGCGTGTTTAAACTCCGTCACGGCATTTATGTATATAATCTAATACAGTGAGAGCCAAAAACTAACGAAATAGTTGGTAGCATTAATTTTGGTGATAAAGTTAGTGGTTAAATAGTTTCTTAGACTTTCACAGCCGTTTGCCATTGCTGTAACGGTTGCTGGATCACAGCGTATCGTTAAGGTTTCTGTCTATGACGTTTCCGGAACAACTACGTATACACCTTTGAGAATCGGTGGCATCTTAAAATGTATAGCGTGATCCACTGTTTACTTTGAATTTAGACCATTTCATACGAAGTAGGTGCCATAAATTCTCGGCAAGACAGGTTTATACAGGTTCAAGCGAGGTCTACGCTGTAAATCCAGACCTGGTTCCTGATTTTCATTTGTTTGTGTGGTTGAAAGCCCATTTGACAGGTAATAAAGGCTTGAGGACGACGACGAACTTCAAGATGAAGTAAGGGAGTATTTTAAAAATGTGGATCGCACCCTTCGCGAAGAGGATATACAGAAGCTTGGGCTTCGCCGGGGGTAAAGTGCCTTAGCATTGAAGGCGATTATGTTGAAATATAGCTAACAGTTCGGGCTTTTACTTGGTGTATCTTTAATTTCTATAAATAAATTAGTACGTCTTTAATTGACAGATGTACTTTAGTAACCGGACATCCCTCGTATTTAACGCTGTAAACCGTTAGCAATTCTCTGCATAAAGATTGCACCGTAGTTTTCTGCGTAAACCAACTGGAACCTAGCACTTAAATTCATTGCAAAAGGAATTCGTAAATCCAACAGATATCCAAAACCGTTCCGGTTAAAGCCATGACTCCGCTAATTAACGCTGAAGAGTCCCAAAAGCTTTCGAAGGCTCGAAAGGAGAAAAACGATGGAAACAAGAAAGAGTATGAATCGAAAGGCTAATCGAATAACAAACAGCTTGGCTCGCAGCAGTCGGCGGAATTGAAAAGAAAAGGAAAGAACCGACCCGACTTTTAAGTTGAAGTTGAAACTAGTTCGACGATAAATTAATCGAAATTGAGGATAAAGTGGCGGAAACCCACCCTTACGGACGTCCGCGGAAAGTAAACGGTGCAGCAAGAGAGAGAGAGAGAGAGCTTAATTAAAAATTGACTTTGTTTTAGGAGTACGGAACATGCAATTGAAATGATGGAAGTTCGTTTTCTAACCGTGTTCTTCATTAATAACCTTTCGTATTGGCGTTCCGGGTTTCAACTTAACGTCTGATTTAAATCTTCCGTTGAATGTCTCTTATCGAAGAATAATGAAAGAAATGGGAATTTGACGTGATGAATAATATAAATAATATAAAATATAAAATATTATGCAAAAGGATTATAAGTATTAGGCATTTAAAGAGGTCCTGCAAACATTTCACCTTAACAGCCACACTGACTCCTCCGCTAAGTGCCAAGTGCCATGTCATCATGTAATTTTAAATTACGCACAAATTTCAATTACGTAGTAGTACAGCGCCATCTTGTGGAGAAAAACGAGGTCCCTGATTTAAACCGTAAGAATTAACAGGAAACAAAATCTTTTTGATCCCTAACTAAAACTTCCTATAGTTTGTTTACTTAAGGTTGTACATCAGATAATATAGACCAGTGGTTCTCAACCTTTTTTCATCTGCGACAGATCGAGATAATACTTTTTCACCTCACCACAGCCAAACTCCAACTTTTTCCAAGAATCAAAGATATTCGGTTTTGGAAAATAAGTTCATTTCATCGCAAGGTTCTAGAATCCTTAAAATGTCCTTGAGAGCCAACAAATTTTAGAGTACAGGTCCAACAATAAATTCTTGCTATCCAAACCCATTTTTTAGCAGTTTCCTATCGTGTTTTTTACCGCTTGTTTGTGAAATTCTCCCTAGAAAATTGATTACAAAACATTATATTATAGCGCGAGGATGATGATTGTATACGTTTAAGGTTTTGAGTAACCGCATTTTTGTGCACGGTCGCGAAATTTATTTAGGAAATTTAAACACTCGCGGGTGTCACTACAACGCTATTTTTGCCAAAACATACACATTCATATGCACAGAGAGGCACTAGGCAAAGCAAGTATATTGAATTTTTTGAAAACTTCTCAGCACTTCTTCACATGTAAGATCCTTCTTAAACAATATTTTTAAGAGTGAAGATACGTTTGATATCTTCAAAATTTCCCCAGGACATGATTTCGTATGCTAACCTTCAACCAACATGAGCATGATGTGCTCGCAAAACTTCCTTAATTTGTACCTCTGAAGATATCAGCCTCAGGGTGTATATCATTCCAGCGATGCTTGTGGCGTATTCCTTCCAGTTTTGTGTGCTGTCCAATTATAGACCTAAAACCTTTACGAGAGACTTATGGATTTTCATATTTTAGTGTTATGTTTTCACATTATCTAACACTAAATTTCAATGCATTTCCCTTTTAGACATTTAATTTAAAGTAATTGCTACTGAATCACTTTTCCATTAACTGTAATATAATAATCACTTCCTTCTCGATATTTGGGGTCTTCGTTATGACTATCGAAGTTTCATCTGCAAATATATTGACACTATGTTGCATTACATTTACCGTCTGTAAAGTAAGAACGCGTACAGGTTAATGTATTGAAAAAAATATTTTTAATGATTTCTAAGTACATGGATTTTTCAAATGACGATTGCAAGGACTGTGTGGATGTACAATTCACAGGTATAGCAGTAAACTCCACTCACACAAATTAATTAATTATGCGGAACGCAGCGTTTCGAGAGCACGTGGGCTCCCATTGTCAACCGTGTTACCGACTGGGTAACACGGGGTACCGACTGGGTAACACGGTTGACAATGGGAGCCCACGTGCTCTCGAAACGCTGCGTTCCGCATAATTAATTAATTTGTGTGAGTGGAGTTTACTGCTATACCTGTGGACATGGATTTTTATACTCCACGAGAAAGAAAATGTTATACCATTAATAATGGTAAAGGCCTCCAAATGAGACGAATTTGCCCTGCAGTGCACACTTTTTTTCTTTGAAGCTTATGCTTGAGATATGCCCACACATTTTCAATGGGATTTGCATCAAACGACTGCAATTGACAATTAAATGTGACTATGCCAGACTGCTCTTCCCATTCGTTGCAAAACTTGATCCTGTATCTTGGGTCGTTGTCTTCCTATAAGATCCAGTCCTCATTTTTTTTTAGGAAACATCGTTCAGCAGTCGGTAATAAATACCTCTCATACATTTTAAGCATTTTTGGAGCATTTAAATTGGATGTAAACAGATGTAATTCTTCAAAATCCTGCTTCGAAAAGCAACGCTTAAGATGGATTATACCAGTGTGTTTAACAGTCCGCTGTTTTAATCTATTGGTCAAGGTTAACTAGGAAGATTGGATGGCGGTATATCCCCATCACGTTGCTCCAATCTCGATCCAAATTCTTCTTTGCCCAAGCGAATGTTTTCGTCACATGTTTTTCGCTTAACAGCGGTTTCTTCAATATACTTCGATATTTGAAGCTATGCGCAAGGAAATTTTACCGCTCCTTGTCGCAATGTTAAGGTCGAGTTCTGCTTAAACAAATTCACAGTTTTTGTCCCATATTCGGCGTCACTGGCCTATCGAGCCACTTTCTGGCAAGTCATCGAGATTTTTTAACTTTGCCACGTATTTGGCAGCAACTGCATATAACATTTTTGGTCATTTGGAATGGAAACAAAGGAACACAGCCTCATAACTCGATGCATATGCGGTACTCATGGCGGTTAACGTATTTCTCAGGTTAGAGTTCGACGCCAACTGAATTTTTGGTGACAAAACATTCGGCTTACGAATGAACTTGGACGATATTTGGTCTACTACGTTTTATGATTTACTAACTTGCTTCGTGAATCATGCTTGTATAAAAGAGAAAGGCCCTAGAATGAAACCATGTACTATCGATCTATCGGTTTGCAAAACGACTTGTACTTGTACAAAATATGGTGTTGCGGACGAGGTAACATGGAATCTTGATACAATACAACTTTCATTTAAATATTTGCATATGGGGTTATCACACATTGTCATCATAATAACGATGGATACTAGAAAGCAACCATGTACTGCCACTATCTTTTGCAAGTTATTCTTCTAAAAATACCAGTAAGTTTTTGTAATTCATCACATTTTAAGGGCCGAATTTGTAATTAAATAAGGATAAAGCGTCATTATATTCAATTATTCTTATTTCTCTAACATGTATGTGCATATACTTGTATCAACTGTTTAAGAAAACTCGTTTGCTAGCCCAAACGTAACATAAATACCACTATAAAGTTTCCCTCGATAAAGGAGAGGACGCTTCAGTATAAAACTCTTTGACAAAGCTTGTTAATTAAACCATTCCGCATTGTATGCGCCGAATTTCGACGTACAAGCAACCTCGAAAGAGCCTAGGCAGATGCGTCCGTGGCATCTCTTAGCTAGCGGCGTCGGAAGTCGAAAGTTTAAATCTGTCAAAAGGGGCCGACTTTCTCGGTTAGTGGCGCCATAGCGTGGGCGTTCACGTAGTGGTAAAGCGTATGTTGCGTCCGTAGAGAGAACCAGACTATTACCGCTGCGGTCTGCGAATTTGATGCAAACAATTTTGTATTATGTTCATGCTAATTTAGTTCGGGCAATGTTGGACGTTAATTAACCGTGAATATTCGCGATGATATTTAAAGCACGTTGCGAATTGGACGTGTTATTTATGGAGGAATACTAATTGGACGGTTATTTGGCAAAATTAGTCGAAACGAGCGTCGCTTGTTGTGTTTGAATTATTGATATAGCTAAAATAAATGATCACTAGTCTCGGCGAAGAGGGGCAAGTTTCAGTGCCGTGCGGAGAATAACGTGGAGGGGTGAAGCGCATGACACGGAGAATCCAGTACCCGTATCAAAGCACGCCAACAAGCATTTGTCTCCTTCTGGAGCAAATATTCGGATTATACATTACCAACTCATTGTTAAGAAACTTTATGCCATCTGCTCGTAACTATGTTGAAAGAAGAATTAAGACAGAATTGAAAGATAAAAAATTGTGATTATGTGTGGACGAAACAACCGATCGTCAAAAATATTCTGTGGTGAATGTACAATGGAAAATTTGGTTGTCATTTTATTGTATTCAGTGTCGGTAACAGTGGATACTTTAGCAAAAATTATTTGCCTCAAAATCCTGCCGTGACAGAGAAACTTTAAACCTAGTTCCACGAATCAGAACAAACTAGTGCAAGTAGAAAACAAGCATACGCATTATTTTCTAACTTTCCTAACAAACCATACTTTGTACCCCCTTTGTATCATTCTGCACGATACTACACCTACATCGATAACACGAACTTAGATTTAAAGGAATTCCGAACCTATCCAGAATCGTTTGAGATATTCACGTTTTTCGAAAAGGCATCCTTAGTACCTCCTCGTCGATCCCCACTTTTCCACTGTAAAACGGGCCAACGAGATCCCTTGTACCCTTTAAGTAGTTTACCGGAAATGTTTTTATAAAGCGAAAAAGGTCCGATGAATAATTTATAAACCGTCGGGTTTTGCTTTCTATTAAATTCGTTTGGACGCTCTACGAGGGTCCGAGACTTGTAATGCGTCGTGATTGAAGGAGATGTCGAGGAAGTTGATTAAAACCATCTTCGCAATACGGCGTTATATTGTATAGAAACATAAAAACCATGTATGTTGGCAGCATTGAGAAGGGTATCTATAGTAAGGTGGAGTAAGCCTTTAAGAAATTAGACATTAAACTTATTTATGCAGATTGTTCTTCAGGGCCTCGGAAATGCGTTCGGTAATAATATTTTAGAGAATAATAGTTATAGTAATAAATTTATTGATTAACTATAAAGCACCTATGTACATAATAAATATTTAACGTTATCTAATATTGTTGTGTGTCCGATATAAACACCGCAACAATCAGCGAAATTAACCCCGTAAATGGCGTGTGTCTGTTTGCCTATGGGAATAAGCCGTTGGATATGCGTTGAATCTTTTATATGAATGTCATCTTTTTTCACGTATTTCTTAATTTTTTTCCTAAGAAAACAGGGCTATATGCAAGTGCTATGTATACCCTTGCTTTGGCTCTGGGTAATTGTGCTTGAATGAGAAATGCAAACATCTATTCACCGGGCCAATGATTGTCCTTTTCTTGTAACATAATGGAGCACTCGATAGGAAATTTAGAAATCGATCTGTTCTTGTTGGTTTTCTGTACCAATTTATATATATTTTACTATCATGGTATTTTACTGACATACCTAGAAAATTTATATTGGAACCCTTCATGGTAGATATTAAATTTTTCAAGAATGTTTCGTTCAGAATTTTTTGGAACTAATAAGATACAATCATCAACATCTTATTCAAAAAGAAGGATATGAATAATTAGATCATTTAAGATTTTATTTTAACCTTTTCCATTGCCAAGTTTGGAACCACTGCCGAGATTTGGAAACCCAGCGAGATGCCAAGAGTTTGTTAGTAGATTTGATCATTAGAAGTAAGATATGCTGAGTTAAGGTGTAATTCACTTCCTTCCATAAATTTATTTCGATTGAGGTGGTACGGCTTTTGGGATTCTTCCATCTTCTTTTGATTGCGTTGAGCGCTAAGTCTGCAGGGTTATTTCTATATAATTATAATACATTTTTAGTTTTCTCTATAGTTATCTCTCAGTTTGAGTCCAAACTTTACCAAAGAATTTTCTCTGGCCCTTTTGATACTCCCTTTAGCTTCTTTCCTTGCCATTTTGAACATCTCATAATCCTCCTCTTTTCTACCATGCACATATCTGATCCATTTATTTTTCTTATCGTTAAGTTGTCTTTCTGCTGTCCACCATCTGCTTCCTTTTGTGTACAAGTTTGCTATTTATGGTATTCCACAGCATTCTTGTGCAGCCTTTACCATGTTGTTTTTGAATCTTTTCCATTTGTCCTCTATCCATATTTCGTTATTAAACTCTTGTTCAAACAGTTCATTTGTCTTGTATTGGTACTTCTCTCGACTTTCTTAATCTTTTAGTTTACAGCATTTCATGTTTTCTTTGACTATATTTTTTTCTTTTTTCGTCTTGTTTGTACTTTTGATAATCTCCATCCTTAACAGGTAATAGTTGCTTCTTATTTCTGCATTTAACGGACTGCATGAACTTTTATCTTTCTCCAGTTTCCAGAATTTATTAAAAAATAATCAATGATTGATTCTTCTTTCCTGCTAGGAACGTCTCTTGTGAATTGTGGATGTCTTTATGTCTAAATTTTGTGTTTGTTATAATCATGTGGTTTTGAATGCATATATCTATTAAGACCAAAGATAAAGACGCTGCTAAATACACCAATACCATGAGAGAAGCTGTATTTAAGAGCGTCTTTATCTTTGGTGTTATTTTGTAGGCATTCCTTTAGATGAGTTTTAAATACGTCATGGTAAGCCTGAGAAATCATTCACATGTGTAGCTTTCCCTATGCACTGTCCTTGGTGCGAACGCCCTCTCGGGACTAGTAATCCACGTATTGCTCGAGAGAAAGGTGGGAAACGGTACGCGCTTCTTCTCGCTGTGTCTGACTTTTGGCACTAGATAGCGCCAAGAATAATCGCTTGAATTGTAGGGTTAGATATGGTGATAGTAGCAGAGAGGGAATGATAATGTGTCGAGCATAAAGTCGCTCGAAACCATGCTGATGACGCACGGTAGGCAGAAACATGTCTGTGTCTTCACATTGTCTTTGTCGTGAATGATTTCACCAATACCATGAGAAAAGCTGTATTTAACAGCGTCTTTATCTTTGGTGTTATTTTATAGGCAGTTCTTTAGATGTCTCTCACATATCTATTATTCTTCTCTCACAGTCATTTATGGCCTCTTCACCTTCCCTTCCCATATGACTCTCCACTCCATCATTGTTTCTTGTGACTCGTCCGTTCATATCTTCCATTACTATAATATTTCTTTCAGCAACGTCTATTTCATTTCATAGTGTTTCTAAGAATTCCTCTTTATCTTCTTTTTTTGCGTTATCATTTAGGGCATATACCACAATTATGCTCCATATTTCGTTTCCTTCCAGCTTTGTATCAATTCTTAATATTCTTGAATTTATGTAATTTTCTTTTTCTATATTTTTCATTATCTCAGGTTACGAGTACAGCCAGTATCCGTCTTTCATTTCGTCTAATCCTTGACCCTTCTTTTTTTACTTCGATTGCTTCCATATAGTCTAGGTCTTGTGCTATCATTTCATCGATTAATTCGTCTTCCTTTCTAACTATACTTCGTATATTCCGTGTACCCATTTTTATAACTTTTCGAATCTGCTACTTGCTTCTACCTCGCGTCTGTTCTTAAATCTGTTTTTGTTATTTAGCTCTACACATTTCCTTATATCACTCGTAGCCTTAATCCTTGCCATGGACATCTTTTTTTTTCGATTTTTTGCACTTCGGTTTGAGTGGATTTTCTCCCATTCTACAAGTTTCCCTTCCTCTCTGTCCCATCCGTACTCCTTTCCCCGGATTATTATTTCTTCATGTCTTGAGAAATTACTTTGAATATTCTCCAATTTTTAAACTAACGAATTAACTTGTCTTTGATTTTTTCTGTAGGGTCATGGTTAACTTGTTTATATGTTTTTTATCTGATTGTTCATTTTTTCCGTATATTCGTCTTTAAACATAAAAATGGCTTTACCAAATTAGTGTGTTCTTAAAATATACAGGTTTGAATGTTTGAAAATTTGGTTTCTGGTCTCCAGTCGATTAAAAAATAATAAATTTTATTTACTTGCAAGTGTTGTCGAAGTTAATAAAGAATACCCAAAGTAGATATCTGTAAAACTTTAGAAAGAAACCTGTACAGATTGAATATCTGTGCTTAAAATTCACAAAGAGGGACTACTAACGGTACTTTGCCTCCAAACATCAACCATAAAAAGAATAACGGCGTGCATCAAACAGTGACGAGAAAATATCTGGAATAGGTAAACTGGTAAAATTTAGAAAAAATTATTTATAATTAATAGACAATATTTCGTATCATTACAATACTTTAAATCGCAGTCACTTTACGGACTCTAAGCCCAATCCTACAATAACAATTATTGGCTAACGTTACAGAGAACATTCTGTATCTTCCCAAATATTAAGCTAAAGTACAATAGGCATTAAATTTATTAAATTCTGCAACAATATCGACGCAACACTAAATCTCGAACGTATACGTTCCCTTACCAGAAAAGGAAGGTGGCCGAACTTCAAACGATCCGAACCCGAAGGCATCGTCGTTCTCGCATCGTTGCCCTACTTTTATTTCGGTACCCCTCAGTACGAACATCCGTACAATTAAACGGGAGACAGGCCCGAGAAGAAGAGACGGAAAAATAAGCGACTAACGATGCTAATACCGAAACGGCAAGCTCCGTAATTTCAGCGTAGAGTTGCATCTCGAACCCGCCGCGAGAGCAAAGCTCCCCCTAATTCGAAATTGTGACTCCCGCAAATCCGCTACAACGTTCAAAGGGAACCTACGCTGCTACAAACGGCTATCTAGCAGTCGGCGGATCCGATCGCCAGAACAATTAAAAGGACGCCCGGCTGGGGAGGAGGGGAGATCTAGCGTGTAGCGTGATGAATGCGATGCGAGATATACAGCGGCGTATATACCAGAGTAGATAGCTTTGTTAGAGATAGATTCGTTCAATGGATGTCTATATTAATTACGTTTAATGGAATTAGTTTCTGAGGTAATTAAGTCTGGGTGAAGTAAGCGCCGAACTGACAAAGTTTGATGGGAGTTATGTTGGTCAACGTTGTAACGAATAAATCACGTAGTTTGTTCTAAACTAGATACATAGATGTCTGAAAGTACGATGAGTTTTACGTGATCTGAGAAGAGCACCTGAGTTATTTTCTGTTTGACGTTTTGAATTTAATGTACTGAATTTTTATTAACATGATTTCTCTTAATTAGTCTAGACGCCTTCACCCATAGGATGTCGGGTTAGATTAAAGCAAATTTTTGCCAGTCCTCTCTGCTCTTTACAATCATTAGCTTCATCCCAAATTTTTTCCCTTTTGTACTTTTAGCGATGTCGGTTCTCCTATTCATCTCAATTTCTTTTCTAACAAATGCTCGTAAATCTTTACTACTCATATGAGCAACTCATCGGTAGTGGTTTGTAGACTTTGTTGACATCCTTTTTGTATATTGATACTATTAGGCTCGATTCTCCTTTTCTTCCATACGTTATTATACGAGGGCAGGTCCAGAAGTTCGTGGAATGAAAGTAATATTCTCCGGATATGCTCCTATCTTTTTCTTTGTAATCAATCAATAATATCCCCTCGCAATCCCAAAAAACCGTAGCCATCAACTTTTCAGCCGATTCTGATGCTTTGAATTTCTTTGGCGGCGGTGTCCACTCTTTATGCCATTGTATAGACTCCTGTTTGGACTCAGGCTTAAAGTGATGAACCCATGTTTAATCTCCGGTAACAATCCGCTCCAAAATCTTTGCAGGTTTGTCTCCACACAGCTCCAAAAATTGTTTGGACGCACAGACGTGCTGCTGTTTCTGCAGCGGCGTGAACATTCTCGGTACCCATCTTGCACTGACTTTTGTCATACCCAGCTAGTCATCTAGGATACGCAAAATGGTGGGATCTGATACTCCAACTAATCCAGATAATTGTTTCTTCTTCAAACGGGAATCTTGCAGTAGAAATTTTCGCACTTCTTCGACGATGTCTGATGTGGTGGTCTCAACTGGTCGTCCTGAGCGGGGCTCGTCTTCAATCGACTCCCAACCATGTTTAAACAATGCCACTTATAAATCATTGATTTACTATGGCACTGTTGCCCATAAACGGTTTCTGTATCATTCAATATGGTTTGAGCGTTCTTTTCTTGCTTTGTAAGGAATGTTATCACAGCACGGTGTTCAATTTCCTCCATAGTTTCAGTTTTCTTCCGGAATGACTTGTTTAGCAGGCAACTATTCGTAAACGACGGACGTTATAGGGCTCCACTCCATCCCCTCCATTCCACGAACTTCTGGACCTCTCCTCGTAAATACTCAACAGCAGCTGCCTTGCGTGGTACCCCATATTTTTGAACATCTTGATTGTTAATTTATCGCGTCCTGGGGCTTTCCCGTGTCCTAATCTTTTTATTACTTCTTTTAGTTGTTCTTCTGTGATTCTCTCCTTATCGTGTACTCTGCTTGCATTATCCTGACTGTCGCTTGGGTTATGTATTTCCTTATTGTTACTTCGCTTACGCTATTCCACAAATCTTGAAAATGTTCTTTCCAGCGAGTTATTTATAATTTGCCTTTTAATCCTACCGAATGCACTTTTCATTTCTCATATTTTTGAATACTTTAAAAAAACAGCTTTTTGCTTCCTCCTATCTTTTTCTAGTTTTAGTCCAAATTCTTTCCATGATTTTTGTTTCACTTCTTTGTATACTTCATACCTTTCTTCGTTTTTAATATTTAAATAATTCCGCCATGTCATCTTTTTTACTTTCAGTATGTTCTTAATTTCGTCAGGCAACGATGAAGTTTGTCTTTTATAGTTACGTATCTTATTATTTTATAACTTTTAGGGATTCCTTGGTTATTTCTCAATTCTTCAATATATATGAACGTATTGATTCGTAGCCTATCTTTTTCTCCATTTCCAGATCTTTTTGTGTGTGTTGTCGACTTTTTTATTTTCGCTATTAAAAGATAATGGTCACCATTTATTTCATATCCCCTTTTAACTCTTACGTCTAATGCTGATTTTCTGTTTTGGTTCTTCTCTTCTATCAAAAATCATAATTCTGACTAAAATTTAATAGTCTTTTCCCGTTATTGTTTTATATAATCTATCTCTCTTTACAATTCTACTGTTAAAATCTCCTGCTATGTAGCCCCTTCTATTGTCAGGGAGGGATCTTCCCAGAAAATATCCTTTTTATCTATATTTGCATTTTCATTAGGTCTATATACAGTTACAAGTGCTACCGTCATTGTATGCGCCTTGTAATTGAGTTCTACTGTCAATATTTTTTCTGTAACTGCTTTCCATTAACTTAGAAAATTCATTTAATTTCTATTTAGCAAACATCCTCTGGCAGCTAATGCTGTTTCTTATTTTTTCACACCACTCCAGATTAACATATCTTCATTACCTATTCTTGCAATTCCAGCTGTTTTCTTTTTCCTTTTAGTTTATAACAATAATAGTAACAATAATAATCTATTTACACAGTCAATAGGAACACATGATACATATACAACATTTAATTGTATTCCATTAACTGAAGTGGCGCAGTCAACAGGATCGAACCACAACGCAAACCGTTAAAAACTCTCAAAAGGGAAACGAATTTCATCCTCCGCGAGACAACATCAACGATTCAAACAATTTTTAGTGTCCCTAAAGGTGTCCGCGTATACATATTTTCCCTTTTAAAACCTACCTACCGTAACGTCGCCTATATGATGCGAAATTGTGAGTACATTTTTCAGCGGATATCAACATCGTAGGAGGCGAGGACAGCGAAGTTTCTCATGGCGCAAGGGGGAACGATTCTCTCTCGCAACACTACCCTCCGGTCCTCCCGCACCCTTTCCAAACTCTTGCTCTTTTTAACGTGAATTTTCGCACGGTCTGGCGGCGATAGCGCCGCCGGAAAACTTCTCCTTTTCCTTTCGCCAGTGAATTTGAACGATATCGAATATACATATATACGCTTATAGATAATTGACAGTAGTTGGAAGTATATGCGGCGAGTTTGCGTCATTGTTAGAGGCAATGTGTATCGCGTTTCGTAAGGGATTTAAACAAGAATAACATCTAGGACATCAGACGCTTATGTTTACTGTATGGAGATATAGAATTCATAGTTTTTTGTGTGTTTGCGAGTTTTTGGAGTTGTCGTTTATTTTAATCTTATTTCCTTACCTTTAATTTTCTTTTACAATTTCTTGTCTTATGTATACATTTGTTTGCAATTACTGCTTTTAGGTTTAAGTTATTATATTTACTTATTCATTATTTATTCTAATAAGAATTTGTTAAGTTTTAGAATTTTATTTTCATGGGGATACGATGAATTCTGTCACTAAATATCCGCTTTCAGTTACATTATCTGATGCTTCGACATACATACCCGGATGTGAATAAAAACAAGTCAATGCCACATATCGCAGTTTATGGCGCCTTTTAGTTATCAAATGGGTATTGTCTTATTTCCCTTTTCATCTATGCAAATGTAATTCGGTTTAATAATAGTTTTACAAACTTCGTAAATCGTTAAATAGTACCTCAGAAATCGGTCGCTTAGACAATTGGTTATAAATCTGTTATTGGGTATCATCAATAACGATATAAGTGTGAGCTTTAATAATAATAATAATAATAAATAATAATAATTATAATAATAATATTTAATGCCCAACAGATACAAAATAATAATTAAATAATAAATGTACACATGCAAATATTATAAGTAACATAAAATTAAAGTATGTCAAATTACAAAACTTAGTTACTAGTTGCTTTAATTTAAATTAAAAAAAAAGTAGTTTACCAGTGGTTAGGAAAAAAGAAAGAACGGAAAGGTATTCAACTAAGTGTAACGCACCCGCGGTCTACATACCGTCAAAAGGGACGGTAAACTGCAGGTATGTATATCCAACTCGACAAACGCCACAGAGTTGAAGTTGCTACACAATCTATGTATTGGGGACCTGATGGCGATGTTTGTTCTAGGTGCGAAACAGTAAAATGTATTTGTTTGCCTAGATCCTGAACGTGGTACAATGAAGTTGATTTTACTCAACAACTCAGGGACATCAAGACCATTATGAAGTAAAGTAAATAGGACTTTACACTCAGCCTGTTTTCGACGTAGTTCTAATGAATCAATATTAAATGCCTCTAGCAGAGCACTGTGGCTAAATCCTTGTATCGGGTAAGTATTAAATTTTTTAAAGTACAAGAACTTCAAACACCTCCTCTGAATCTGCTCTAGAAGATGTATCTTATATATGTGCATAGGTGACCAGACCAAGGACGCATACTCCAGTCGAGACCGAACAAAAGCGTAATAAAGACGAAGAATGGCTGTTATAGAAGCAAATGGTCGTGTAACACGTATAATGAATCCTAGCATACTCAATGCTGATGTACAAATACTGGATATATGCTCCATAAAGGGCAGTCTTGAGTCAAAGACGACGCCCAAGTCTCTCATAGAGGTCTCTCTAGGTAAAGAAGATCCAGCCAAGTGATAGGTATATATAATTGGAGTCGTCTTACGAGTGTAGGTGACAATTTTGCATTTGTTTACATTAATTGTTAGTTTGTTGTTGACACACCACGTGTGGAATACATCGAGTTGGCTTTGCAAATAATTGCAATTCTGAGAATTATTAATTGTTGAATACAACTTCAAGTCATCTGCGTATAACAACTTTGGAAAGCTCAGTTGATAGCACAAATCATTTATATATATGAGGAACAGAAGTGGACCCAAGTTACTCCCCTGAGGAACTCCAGAGCTCGGCGTGAAGTAATCAGACTCAAATCAATCTATCAAGAAGATACGATTGGAATAAAGACAAAAGAGAAGACGAAAATCCAATATTGTCCAATTTATTAATAAGCACGGTGTGGTCGATTCGATCAAAAGCTTTTGCTAGGTCAGTATACACAACATCTACCTGTCTCCCAGCATCAATACTATCAGATAGGTATTGTGTAATTGTAACAAGATTACTTACCGTAGATCGTTGAGCAACGAAACCGTGTTGGTCATTTGAAATCGAGGGTCTAACTTGGGCATAAATATACTTGTACAAACATTCCTCAAAAACTTTAGCAAAATTATTTAATAACGCTATGGGACGATAGTTGGAAATAACACACTTTTCACCATTTTTAAAAACAGGCACCAATTTGGCACACACAGACGGGAAGGTGGATATTTTGAGAGCAAGACTGAACAAGTAGCAAAGAGGAGAAGCAAATATGTTTGCACAATCCCTAACAAAAAAGGCCGGAATATCATCACTACCCGCCGTGTAATTATCCTCTAAGGATTTCATAGCATACACCACATCCATCTCAGTTACAGAACCTAGGTCAACCATAGTAGCGCACGGAGCAATTGGAGCAACAGGCGTCGGAGCTAATGAAGGAAGGTACACCGATTGGAAAAACTCCCGCAAGACGCTCACTATGGAAGGTGGATCGTTATACCTATTGCCGTAGTCGTCCTTCATAATTTTAGGAATACCTCCCGCATCCCTCCGAGATCGCGCAAACTGCCAAAAATGTCTAGGATCGGTTGAAATGGAGAATTCAGCGCTCTGAATAAGATTCTTACATAACCGCCTAGAATCTGTCTTCAGCATCCTTCTCATATCTTTGAAAGCATTTAAATCGCTTAAGGATCCTGTTCTTTTATACATCAATCGATATTGATTTTTGAGTTTGATGTTGTTAATGTGATCACGCGTGAACGACTGTGGATAATTAGTATGCGCACTGGTTTTTACGGGGACACACATATCTAAATTTTTATAGATTTCAGCATAAAATGCAGAACAAGCGCCATCTATACTAGTATAATTGTAAATAAAATTCCAATCTGTAGTTAATAAAAAATCAGACAAATTAATAAAGTCTCCTCGCTTAAAATTATACACTCTTTTGTCTTTATTACCACACATATTGCTAAATCGCGAAGATGGAATTGATAGGCACAGCGCTAGAGCAGGATGATCGTTGTCCTCGGCCACCAGAGGACACATCTCTCAATCAATAGCAACAGTGTGAACATTGGCAACAACTAAATCTAATATTCTACCCCTAGCATTTGTTACTGAATTAAGTTGTGACAAATCGATAAAATGTAAGAATTCATTCTTTAACGAGAAAACGAATATAACGCTCATTTTATTTCGGCTGACCTATGACGTGTCGCCGAATATTAACAAATCTGTGCTACGGCTTCGTGTTTATGTATGCATACAGGTGGAATCTTTCCCATTTCCAGTCGCGCCGAATGCAATCGACAGCTTGCAGCTTTGCATCCGGTAGAAAGAAGAACTATGAGAAATACAGTGCGGCTTTTATACGGTCCAGTACGATTTGCAAGTTTCGACATGTTTTAACAAGATCTCGGAAAGATTGTTGACTTGCAGAAACAAATATCCTATCAGTTTTTTTTTTACTAATCGTAAGGAAGGCAATAATAATTTTTAATTCTTCCAGCAAAAACAAATAATTTTTTTTAATTAATCCCGATCTATATATGCAAAGTTTATTATTTACTGAATATTTTCAAAATAAACCTCTAAAATGTAGGCATCTATACGACCATCAGAAGAATATTAAAAAAAAGTTATAATCTTATTGCAAACCGTATCCCCAAAACTCAACTTACCACGCTAAATTTCGCTTGGCATTAAAGTAAGTACGCCCTTACGCGTATTATGGATCATCTCAATCTACAAAGATGCCCGTCTCTATCCACGCCGAAGCGCTTTTATTGTTTAATCTAACGAAAACATCGGGTCCCATTCGGTTTAAGTTCCACCTCGCGCAATGGCACAATTTCGTACGAAATGGGCCCTCCAGTCGACTTTAACCTACTCCAGGAGCGGCCCAATTCCATCTCCCGAACGTACGGACCCTACCTAATATATTTAAGCATAAAAGATCCCGTTACAAAAATAACCTTTTAGCACGGCAATTCGCCCCACGTTGAATATTTCACCCGGGGGCGGAGGAAAAAGAAGACGGCGAATTGTCTTGGGTCTCGCCGCGGGGGATACGTCGAGTGGAAGCCCCAGAATGGCTCTATCGGCCTTCTTTTTTTGTCGGTTTCGACTTTTCCAGAAAGGAAAAGGTGTTACGGATACCACTAGAGAGGCAATTGTAAGAAGTCGTATTAAACAATGTGAGTTTTTTTTCCTTGCGTTGGTAGTTCCGAAACGATTTCGTAGGGTAGGGACATGTTTTTTCTTCGTATAATCTGAGGTGTAAAGAGGTCGTTCGTTTATGCTGAACTGAGTTACTATATTTATTTTGTGGAATGAAAATTCAGACGGTAAACGAAAGATATGTACAGGTCGTCTAAAATGCCTGTGCGAGTGAGATAAGTGGACCTCTATTAGACAATATAGCTTATTACTATAACATCCTGTGTGCTAAACGCGTTTACTCAGTTTATAATTTAATGGTAATTACAGTAAGTAGGTTGCGAAGTAAATTATGAAATCATAATAAAATTTTATGTAAATTAAATCTGAAAAGATATATAATACTCAATGTGTTTAATTAGTATTGACTCTGAAACATTGAAATATAGATTGAAAATATGTGTATGGTCTTAATAGGTATACAAATAAGATTATAATAATTATACAGTAATTTTGTAATATTAAATCTTCAACGTACGAAGGGAGGTCCAGAAGTTCGTGGAATGAAAGGGTTTTAAATAAAATAAAACAATAAATCTATTTTTCCTTGTCAATATAATCACCCTTAAGCACAATATATTTATTACATCTATGAATTCATTTTTCTAAACCATCATAAAAATATTTTTTATCTTTCGCCTCAAAATGGGCCAAACTTGCCTCCTTTACCTCATTGTCGTCGGAAAACTTTCTTCCACGTAAGGCTTTTTTAAATTGGGGAAAAATAAAAATTACTAGGTACCAGGTCTGGACTGTAGGGTGGATGGACTATTGATTGAAAGCCGTGCTTGTGCAGAGCAGCCATTGCAACTTTGCTCTTGTGAACCGGCGCATTGTCTTGCAAGAGCAACACACCCTAGGTCAATTTTCCTCGACGTTTTTCCTTGATGGCCTCCTTTAATTTTTCTTATATCGCTGCGTAATATTCTTCGGTTATGCTCCTACCTTTTTCTTTGTAATCAATCAATAATATCCCCTCGCAATCCCAAAACACAGTAGCCATCAACTTTCCAGCCGGTTCTGACACTTTGAATTTCTTTGGCGGTGGTGTCCCCTTTTTATGCCATTGCATGGACTCCTATTTGGAATCAGGTTCAAAGTGATAAACCCATGTTTCATCTCCGGTAACAATCCGCTCCAAAATCTGTGCAGGTTTGTCTCCGCACAGACGCGCCGCTGTTTCTGCAGCGGCGTGAGCATTCTCGGTACCCATCTTGCACTTACTTTCGTCATACCCAGGTGGTCATGTAGAATACGCAAAACGGTGGTATCTGACACTCCAACTAATGCCGATGATTGTTTCTTCTTCAAACAGGAGCGGGAGTCGTCTTCAATCGACTCCCGACCATGTTTAAAAAGACCATGCCACTTCTAAATCATTGATTTACTAGGGCACTGTTCCCCATAAACGGTTTCCATTTCATTCAATATGGTTTGGGCGTTCTTTCCTTGCTTTGTAAGGAACTTTATCACAGCACGGTGTTCAATTTCCTTTCAGTTTCAGTTTTCTTCCGGATTGACTTGTTTAGCAGGCAACTATTCGTAAACGACGGACGTTACAGGGCTGCAACTTAACTTATACACTAACGATGAGTGGCCAATCAGAATGACACCTAGCGAGCGCCCCTATCCCCACTTCATCCCCTCCATTCCACGAACTTCTGAACCTCCCCTCGTAAGCTTGAATTTTATAATTATCTACTTCATAAAATCATTCTGTTGGAAATAATTTAACATATTTCCTCTAACTAATATTGCATATTAAATTATACGTAATTTAACTATGACTAAAGTTATAAAATATTTTATTTAGCAACACAGTACGAAGTTTCTATTCGGGGTATGCATCCGATAGAAAATAAAAGGATTTACTTTTTGCATAAGATTTTTTAATTTGTAACAATTCATAATAATATTTCACATGGTGAATCACCATAAAACAAAAGATTTCACAGTGTCACCAATGTCTCACGTATGCGAACTCTCAAAATAGAGAACCGTTACAGCCCACATGATATTCCTAATTTACCCCGGAACAAATTAGACTGTGATATTTTTGAAATATCAGACTACAAATATCTCATTGTTGTACACAGTACGGCGGAGAATTAAATTTTAACGTGATACGCAAAAACTAACATGACTTCTGCATTCAGCGCACCCAAATTAGCAAAAGAAGTCTCATAGAAGTCAACAAAAATTGTATTGAGCAGTGTAATTCTATAAATTACTGACGAAAGATAATAGAGACTCAAGCAGAAAAAAATGTACATTTCACACATATTCTTGTTTGTTCGAAATCGACAGAGGGACATCATCCTCGAATCTGATTCTAATTCAATTACTAGGGATTGTAGTGCTCCATACACTAACTAATTGTGTAAATAAAGACGAGCCTGAATAGGTGTGGTTATACTAATTGATTTAGGGAGGGTGTTATCACACGTGCCCAGGATGATTCGACATAATCGGTTACGGCTATTTGCTTAACAGATGGTCAAAAATTTATTCTGACACCGGTATAGTATCTACTTAGATAATAGTAGAAAGTGTAATTTGATTTATATCAAGAAACACGACCACGTATCCGTTTTTAAAAAATATATATTGTATATATATATATATATACAATTGTTATATATTATATATTGTTATATATTTTGTGGAGGTCATTTTAAATCTGTCAATAAGATGGAAACAAAAATAAAAACTACACCAAAGTTATTTGGATCGAGAACTATTTCGAATACAGTTTATTTTTTCCCACTCCACCGCAGCCATTTTAAAATAGCTGTCTTAAACGTTTTTAATGTGTTTTACGTGGAATGAAACAAAGTTTTCCAATTAAAGTAGATCGCTTCACATCGGGATAATAGCTATGGTATCTTACTTCTTTGTTCCGATACACCTTAATTTTAAAATCAATACTCATTTCAAAGGATACTAGGGTCATTAATTGAAAACGTTGTTGCTTAATGGTTATTGAGGAAAATACTTTGGGTAGAAGTTATATTGGAATATCAACAATTTTTGTTTTTATTTTTCCAAATCATTATACGTACGATGTAAGCGCAATATCTTCTCAATATTCATACAGTTCATTACATTTGGGATTAATGATAGAAGTGTGGAAAATTATCGCCACATATATTATAAATATAACTCGTTTCTTGATGGTAATCTAACAATATTAACGAAGTCGAATTGCACGATATACTGAGATGCCATTCGTGATGCTCAAACAGAAACATCGTTTTCACCAGAAACTGATACTACCATACAGTTTTTGCTACCTCAGAGACCACATTACGTAGAATTTTTAGATGAGGTATACAAAGTGTCCAATTGCAACTGCACCGGGTTGGCAACACAAAAATCCCTGCTACGAAGAAAAATAGTTCAGTTTTATATCTATTTGTTGGACAGGTTTACGCTAACCTGTCCCACTGCTGTCAGTTTTCAGTCATTATTGTATTTATGTTTTTGTTAATGATTCTATCAGCTTTTGCATTTATTTCTTTAATCGGTACCCTTTAATCCGTTGTCTGTAATCATTATACAAAATATCTTTTTCAAAACAATGTCGTTTACATTACAGCAAGATATATTTATTGTGATGGCGCATTTTCGAAGTGCGACATTAACGGAAAATTGGCACTGCAAACAGGTACCCATGTGATTCAGAGAATATTCCTTGGACACCCGGTATATACCCACGCGGAGAGAAACATTACAAACAAAGTTGAAGAGGAAGACTGTATATGAATAGAAAGAGTTATTGTGACTTTAGAATACAAAACTAACGCTGTTACGCACTGGAGAAGACGATTTGAGTTGAATACCATCCAGCAAAAGTTTCACAAAGCTTCATCTATGATAAATCAAAAAACTCGTACACTGTGGAATTCATATACTGAAACACTTCGCTATCCTCCCAACTACAACACTTCACTAGAAACTAGACGGACGTTTCGATAGCAGTAATACCGAACTTAGTTTAGTATTACTGCTGAAGATGATAGCTTAGCTGTCGAAGGTTTAAATGACGTAAAATATGACATAAAAAAGAAGAAAGCTGTGAATAATTGTTGGGAATGGAAATTTGATGAGGTGGACAGATTTATAGGAGGATCAAAATCTAGACAAGCGAGGAAAACCTTGAGAATAATTAAAAATAGAAGGAAAGTAAAATCTATAGATCCAATAGGAATGGATTACTGGAAGATGTACGATGAATCTTTATTAATTGAAGACAGAAATAATTTTAGTAGTAGATTACACAAATGAATAACTAAGTCAATGATAGAGGCAATAGAAAGTTAAGTTCCAAAGCTGACCTCTCCTGTCCAATTCATCCCATAATTGCAAACATAACTGCAACCACGTTTAATAACAAGAAAATAATTGCTGACAAATTTGAATCGGATATAGTCGAACACTCCGATATACAAAGAACGTATTGCACCTTCTCTTTTCAATTAACTAAAACATGTATAAGAAACTTTGTTCCTATTATTCTAATAAGGATGATAACATAACAGTTTTTACAAGGACACAAATTATTAAAAAATTACAAAATTATTATGAACATCGTTAACATGCTTGAAAGTAACATGCATGTTACTATATAACAGCAACAATACATACTTGGCCTGATTATTGAATAATGGAAGAAACGAAAGAATAACGGAATACATGTGTTAAATAAAATGGTGATTATGTTGAAAAACTACATTGTAATATCGATGAAAACTGACAAAATACAAAAAATTATAGCTAAATTCCCTTGTATACTTTGCTTCCCCGGCAAACATTTCTACCTCGTAAAACTTCTTTAACGTCCTTATGGCCGTAGGCACTTAAATTCTAGATTACACGCCACAAATCCCATTCCGTAAAAACTAGATAAGAAAATCCGCCTGGCTTACCTTCTAATGTGCCTCGATAGACGGAGGTCGGTTCGAAACTTATTGGCCCGTTAGTGGACTCAAACACGGCGTCTTCGGGGAACAAGTTCTGATGGTCGGGAGCCAGCTTCAGCTTGAAAATTCTGAAACAAGAGTGAACGAATGTTCGTAAAACTTCGTTTGACAAAAATGAATGGATATTTACTTTACGAGACTCTAACAACTTTACTTCTTAACTTCTATCCGGAAAATGTAACAGCATTTCGTGGATGGAAACTTCTTTAACTTTTAAGTGCAACAAATACTATTAAGGTAGATTATTTCAGTTGATCAAATTTTCACGTACATTTGAAATCGCCGGTGAACAGAAAATATTAAACGAATTTATTTACTTCGTGTTACTTCATTTAAATTTTTAGTAGCATAAAATAGGAGGTTCATTAAATTGAATTACTGCTTCGTATAGAATGCATCGCAGTACCAGACCCACGAAGGTCAATCACATGTGAACGCCCTCAGAAAATTACAGCAATCTAGCCAGCTGTTCCTTTAGCGTAAACGTACAACCGCAATCGTAATGAGATGAGAAAGCCAACCGGGTGGAAATGGAAAAACCCAGTGAAGGGAGGCCGTAATTTCGTGGCGTATCTAAGAATTTATTCGTCCAAATTTTACGTCAATGGTTGTGGTAGGAAGTGCATCTTTCTTACCTGCCAGTACCGGTTAAAAATGAAATACAAAATATTCTTTACAATATTTATAGTGGCAGTAAGAAATCGCACAGCTAAATAAATCCTACCCATCTCTATAATTCCTTTTTAATTCAATACCTGTACCTTTTAAAGCTCTTTTATCTATTAAATTTAAAACATTCGATTGCAGTTAATTAGATATTTGCAGAACCATATATATATAATATATATAATAATGAAACTATGGTACTTGGTAAGGAGCAAAAATGCCCCAAAGAAGCAGATAAAAAAAAGGAGCTTGGTATGGTATACAGGTTGTCACAAAAATTCGTATTTTCATTTTAAAGGATAACACTTTTCACTAAATAAAAGCCAATTTTGGGGAAAATAATAAAAATGTGATCGCATATACATGCTTTCTTTGGCAAAATATTTCAAACCAACTTGAAAAAGGAATCTGCTTCTGAATGACAAAATATGATGCTCCGATTATAAGAAGAAACAACAGCCACGTGTAAAGGAAATAATAGTTATTCAAGCACATATAACTAGGACGCAGTAAGGTCGTACAGTATCCCCCTGACCTCCCCGTAAAGCTAAGTTTTAAACGACACCAACACGTCAACGTATACTTTTTAGAATTTTTTTTAATATAATTAGCAACTTAACTTATGGTGTCACAGGAATTAAAAAACAAATCTAATGATATCACGTATCGTGCTTTCAACTAAATTTTCATTTACAGTAGCCTATGATTTCTATTTAAATTTGGAAACACTGTGGAACAGTAATATTTTTCGAAAATCAAACTTCGACAACTGTCATAGTAAAAATTGAAATATAATTATATTATCAATTAGATTATTTATTATCATGTTAGAAAAATAGCACAAAGTTTTTCTTGTTGAAAGCTTGAACTAGTATATTAGTTAAATGACGATTGCAAGGACTGTGTGGATGTACAATTCACAGGTATAGCAGTAAACTCCACTCACACAAATTTATTGATTATGCGGAACGCAGCGTTTCGAGAGCACGTGGGCTCTCATTGTCAACCGTGTTACCGACTGTGGTCAGTCGGTAAATGGACAGTGGGATTGTGCAATTAATCAATACATACAGGATTTTCGTCCATAGTTACGCAGATGAGGAGCACGATTTTTAAAACATCACAACATACTAAGAGAGAACTTTGCAATACCATTACAGAATTTTGTAATAATATCTCTTGAACATTTGTCAAACGCATTTGAAAACATAAAACACAGAGTGCGTCCATGCATCAATACAAGAGGACGGCATTTCTAGCATCTTCTCTTTTTTTGTAACAAACGCATTCCTGTAAACACTGTTTTTTATTTAAGATGTTTCGCAGTAAATAATATTAACCTCACAATTAACTTATAATCAGTCAGATGACAGTTGTTAAAGTTTGACGTTCGAAAAACTGTTCCACAGTGTTCCCAAATTTAAATAGAAATCATAGGCTACTCTAAATGAAATTTTAATTCAATTTTAAAAATAGGACTCTAAAAGATATACCGCAATAATATTTCTAGTTAATAATTGAACAATAAATTCTACAAGCAAGTTTTTGGTACTGCCACTGGTGACACTAAGTCAGGGCCAATACGTTGATAATTGTTAAGAATTTGTTGGTCATTTATAAATTTGGAAAATTCCCATATGTTACTATATTAATAGTATATTTAGTTTCTCCTCCGCTTATGGAGGACTGAATATAGTTGACAATAGGGCGCAATGAGATGTTTTGTTTGCGGAGCTTTGGTTGATAAATTTTAAGCGATTTTGCATTATTAATTTTGAGTCCCTCTCTTTATTCTAAACGCCATGAAACACAATTTGCTGCAACTTTGCTACAAATTCTCCAATGTTATCTGTTGTCAAAGTAAGTTGCTTTGCACAGGTATAGCAGTAAACTCCACTCACACAAATTAATTAATTATGCGGAACGCAGCGTTTCGAGAGCACATGGGCTTACCGACTGGGTATTTTACAGTCGGTAACACGGTCGACAATGAGAGCCCACGTGCTCTCGAAAACGCATTTGCAAATCGAATTTGTGTGAGTGGAGTTTACTGCTATACCTGTGAATTGTACATCCACACAGTCCTTGCAATCGTCATTTAAGTTGCTTTGAGTCAAATGTGGGCGTGAACATTCACTTCACTGGAAGATCCCGTTGGGTTCGTAATTAAAGCTATATAACATCAGTAAGATCCATATAATATATTTGGCATGGGCTAGTTACGCGTTATCTTGTATGTTTGAGTAAATGTTCACGATCACATCGAATGCGATGTCTTTAGAAATCGTTCTGGTTCTCCTCTTTATGAAATGTAACGTTAGTTTTGTTAATTAACCATTCGATTCAGATCGTTAACAAAAAAAAGGATAAGAATATATGCAAATGGTTCTTGGAATATAATAAAATAAATACGTACACTTACAGAAAGCAAAAAATCACCTCGACGAAGTCCAAATTCAGCAAAGCATTTATATTCTGAATGGATTAACAGCAGAAGAGATGGTAAAGTGGTGCCAAACTACAGTAAAACGCGGAGGAGGATTCTTTGACGAAACTACGATTTAGTTAGTATAAGTTATGCCTTTCCTTATAATATAATCTCTCCCACTTTTCTATGCATCTACTCGCGTAAAAGGAAGAAAGCTTAAAAGCATACAAAAGGGACCACGACTGACCCTCTGTGACTACCCCACGTTACGCAAATTTACGACCCCCTAGACTCCTCTGGAAGAAACGGTTTTCGTGTTACTGTAGACGAAAACGCGTAATAATATGATAAATATGATTCCGATGGGACTCGTAATTCATAATCCCGCGCTAATTTCGTCCTTCTGCGGTTAAAACCAACTAAAACCGCTAATACGATACGGTTACGGAGTTTCTGGAGTATTTTGTCATCAAGAATACTTCAGTAGATAAATAAATATGTTTTTGCATTCATTCAGCTTATATACTTTTATTGATAAACTCCTATTGACTGCGCCAAAAGTCTGAATACTCGTATTATTATTGATACACAATAAAATGCGTTCATTATCCAGGGGTGGCTCCGATATAATAGATATAATGCCACAATCGCAATCTGTAAAATATCCCGATTTTCCAATAATCCGCGCTTATTTAGCTTTAAGGCCGTCGTATCTGGTCCTCGAAGAAAGAAATCCCCACCGGTTACGACCAATTTATTATTGCAACGAAGGACGTAACGTTTTATGCGGGGGAGTCGAAATGAATTCCGGACCGATATCAATTTCGAAGGCAACACGAGACAAATAAGGGCGAGGGGTTTTGGCAGGACGACGGCTCTTCCTTCAGAAAACAAAAGCTCCGAATCCAATGCACGTCCTTGGATTTCCCTTCCGACGCGCGTACATAAAAAAGAGGATGGTAGCATTGAATCTGGTCGTTCTCCGAGATTCTTTTTATTGTTATCTACCCCGTAATAACTTAAAAACTTTTATAGGCGAGCAATGCAGTAAAATTATATTAAAGTCCTACGTTGAGGTCCTTTCTTATTGTTTCTTTTGGTTTTCTTTTAATGCAGGGCGCGTTTTTAGAGGAAATTGGATGAATTATTCTGAATTATTTTGGCAAATGGAATCATTTTTTTTTCCGAGAATGAGACCGCAAATGTTATAAGTAATAAGTTTATTATATCACAACTCCAGAGCTGCAAACGACAATACTGCAAATACTTTGTTCTCAGACCGAATAATTTTTCTATACGAAGATATCCCTTGGCACCTTCGCTCTCCAGGTCTATGGGGATACCCAAAAACTAAGCGATTTGAGAACGATGAAACCAGAATAATCCCAGCCCTCATAAAACCTACTCAGAACAAGATTACAACGAGATCTATTAATATGCTGCGAAATAGCATTCAAAACTTCCAAACCCAATCTCTAGGATGTATAAATTTCAATGGGGGACATTGGAAAAATGTAGTATTCAGAAAAAAGATTACACATTGTACACCTAATATACTTTCTGAATCACGAAAGTTTATAGTACATCATTGTATACACAAGCGAGATATGTAGATGTATATACATAACACATGGGCTGAAAAGTCCCGAGCCTAATAAAGAAAACACGGTTCTTTTGGTTCAAAAATAGCTTTATTCATCAACGTAATCCCCATCAAGAGCAACGCAATCATTCCAGCGCCGCTCTAACATTTCAATACCACTTTTATAGAACGATTTATCTTTTGCCTCAAAATAGGTCTCAGTTTCAGCGATAACCTCTTCATTCGTGCGAAATTTCTTACCGGCGAGCATTTTTTTGAGGTCTGCGAACAGCCAGTAGTCGCTGGGAGCCAAATCTGGCGAATACGGTGGATGTGGGAGCAATTCGAAGTTCAATTCATGTAGTTTTGCCATTGTTTTGATTGACTTGTGGCACGGTGCGTTGTCTTGATGAAACAATATTTTTTTCTTTGCCATATGCGGTCGTTTCTTTGCAATTTCGGCCTTCAAACGCTCCAATAACGCTATATAATATTCACTGTTGATGGTATTTCCTTTCTCAAGATAGTCGATGAATATTACACCACGCACATCGCAAAATACCGAGGCCATAACCTTTTCAGCCGATTGTTGTGCTTTCGGGCGCTTTGGACGAGGTTCACCAGTTGCTGTCCACTCAGATGACGATCGTTTTGATTCCGGAGTGAAGTGATGGATCCATGTTTCATCCATTCTCACATATTAACGCAAAAATTCCGGTTTGTTACGTTTGAGCATGGCCAAACACTGCTCAGAATCATCAACACGTTATTGTTTTTGGTCAACAGTGAGCAAACGCGGCACCCACTTTGAACAGAGCTTTCTCATAGTCAAATGCTCATGCAATATAAAGCCAATACGCTCTTTTGATATCTTTACGATGTCAGCTAACTCACGCAACTTCACTTTTCGATCATTCAAAACGATTTTGTGGATGTTTTTGATGTTTTCTAGTGTTACCGGCTCATTTGGACGTCCACTGCGTTCTGCATCATCGGTGTCTCTACGACCACGTTTGAAGTCAGCAAACCAACGTTTTATTGTTGTTTCTGATGGAGCGGGGTCCCCATAACACTTTCCAAGCCATTGCTTCGCTTGAACGGTATTTTTGTCCCATCAAGAAGCAGTGTAAAATTAAACCACGAAATTGTTTTTGATCCATTGTTTTGAAAATAACAAAGGTAGCGTGAGTCTTGGCACAATAACTCACAAACTAATGAATAGAATATCATGAAATTTTAACAGCTGTCTTTTGAAGGTTAGTACTAACTGAGAGAAAGGTGACTGCAATAAAACTAGCGTCATCTATGTGTTAGGTCCGGGACTTTTCAGCCCATGTGTTATATATATAACATATGTCGTAGCTACTTAAGATATACTATACTATAAACTAGTTGAAGTAAGACAGAATATGGTCGAGTTTAAATTTGAATTTGCTACAGTGCATGCAATCCTAATAATTATAACAGAGAATACCGCCCCGTTGATATTTGACATCTGGTTTTTACTTTTTATTCGAGCTTCCCTAACTTCAACGTTTATTTTTATTTAATTCCATTATTTCTTTGGCTAACAGTTCTTTTCAAAGCTATAGTGAAATAAATCGTCTAGTTTGTGGTAAGACATGTTAAAGAAACATACGGAGACTTAAAACATTTTACAGTTCAAGATGCCCAGTCAACGACTTAATTCTTGTTGCAGAGAGTTAGTTTGTCGTCTACTAATGTATTTAGAGAAGGAAACGCGAAATGGAAGTGCTCTAATATCTGTTGATGCGGTCCATGAGGTAAATTCTAGTTGGTCAGTATTAAATCAAAGCTAACATTACAAATTGTAGAGACTTGCAAATGCTTTGAGCATTTCGATGGGTTCCGTCTGCAATACGAAACAGAAGAAAGAAACTATACCTGATGTACCTTCATCCAGTACTTCAACAGCTCCGTACAGATCAAGATTGTCTCCCAAAACACTTGATGTGTCAGAGAGGATTAAAATGGATGTTCGTAAAGTAATTTATGAGGTGTACACAATTAAATTTCAATTTTAATTTAATATATTTTTATTGAAAAACATGTAATAGTAAACGTGTTACAAGATCTGCTTGAACATAGAAACATTTTACATACTAGCATTTCCTCACTGCGACATTTACTCCATCTTTTGGGATTTAAGCTTAAAAAGGATGATAACTGCAGAACTCTTATGTATTACGATTTTCCTTCCTTAACTATAGTCTGATAATAAGTCTAGTGCTGTGTGGAAAATAATTTACATGTTTTATAATCGAAATTTTTCTACAGGAAACGTATTTCCTCCCTATACAACACGTATTTCATAGTTTAATTCTAGTATATCCGTGCAACACACAAACATAGCGACCTCGTATACGTACGATGTAATTTTGCGGGGAAACCTTTCCAAGTTTGCAGGTTCTTTGCCTTGTCGGAGATCATTTGCATGTTTTAGAGCGGCTAAATTATTCAGATGCCTCGTTTGCTTTGAATAACACGCGACCGAATGTCATATGTTCATCTACGGTTGCTTTCAGGAAATATGCTTTGGGATATTGCCGCTGGAAAGTAGATTTCTGCCCTTTTTCGTTTCGTTTACTCGATGTTCAGGAAGGACATAATTTAGTTGAAGGCCGTATGGTTTAAGCAAAAGGGAATTTATTGTCCCTTCTTTCTTTTTTGATATTAAATTGTTAGGAGGAATAAGTAAATGTTGAAGACGTATACATTTACTCTTGCTAGTTCCTTCCAAACAAACGTTTAATATTCACATCCATGTCTATAATGTAAATTATGCTAATATACCTATAACTATACGTTTCACTTTGATAAAATTACAATTTCCTTGCAATTATCCAACGTAATTAAATTACTGAAAAAATATCAGTGTCGGAGGGACTCGAACCCAACATCTTTACGTCTCCGGCGTACTGTGCTAACCATTGCACCAAATAGCATTGAGTTCAAGGATTTGTCGCGACTTTCGGTGTAAACATAGTTTTATACTACTTTTATAGAATTTATCATTGTAACTTTTCCAATTTTAATAATATAAATAAATAGAAAATACGAGGGCAATCCCAAAAAAAAGGTCTCCTATTTTTTGGGGACGTAGAGAAAGTTTTAATACGGTTGTTGGCAACACTGTTGTGAGTGGTGCCTTCTCCGCTACCACATAAGCACGCAGGCGCTTCGCTCGGATGCTCAGTCTTGGCTTGGTAGCTATTCGAAACGAAACTCCCGATAAACGTTACCGCCAAGTGCGAAGTACGCGCAGTTATTCGATTTTTGAACGCAAAAGGGGTTAAACCGGTTGAAATTCACCGCCTATTGACGGAAGTGTATGGACAGTCGTGCATGGATGTCAAAAGCGCTCGCAAGTGGTGTAGAGAGTTTACAGCCGGTCGTACTGAAATTCATGACGAAGAAAGGAACGGGAGGCCGTCAATTGCCGACGAGACAATCGCGAAAGTTGAGGAACTTATGCGTAAAGATCGGAGGATCATTCTGGATACTCTCTGCATTTTGGTTCCTGAGGTTTCCAGAAGCACCGTCCACAGGAATTTAACGGAAAAGTTGCAATATCGGAAGGTGTGTGCAAGATGGGTGCCGCGTGTGCTGACAGAAGACCACAAACGGCAACGGGTTGATTCTTCCCGCGAATTTCTTCGCCGCTATGGAGACGAAAAGGACAACTCCTTGGACTCGATTGCCACGGGTGACGAAACCTGGGCATTCCACTTTACACCTGAGACAAAACAACAGTCACGCGAGTGGCGGCATCCCTCTTCGCCCAAGCCACGAAAATTCAAGCAAACACAATCTGCCGGTAAAGTCATGGCAACTGTGTTTTGGGACAGGAAGGGGGTACTGTTGGCCGACTTTCTGCCTGCTGGGACAACAGTCAACGCTGACAGGTACTGTGAAACACTGAGGAAACTCAGAAGGGCAACCGGAGAAGACAACGCCCGTCTTCACGTCGCCCGTCAAACCGTCGATCTCCTGCAAAATTTTGGTTGGAGCGTCATCACACACCCGCCCTACAGTCCGGACTTGGCACCCAGCGATTTCCACCTGTTCCCTAGGTTGAAGGAACATTTGTCTGGACGGCGGTTCTGCTCCGATGATGAGGTTCAACGCTTCCTGACGGGCATGGCGGCAAGCTGGTATGACATGGGCATTGTAAAACTGCCACAGGATCTACAAAAATGCATCGACCGAAATGGCGATTATGTTGAAAAATAAAGCATTCTTCAATCTTTAAAGTAATGTAGCAATTATAGAAAATAAACGGTTCTTTGTATATCTAAAAATATAGGAGACCTTCTTTTTGGGATTGTCCTCGTATATATCTGAACTGTCTGCAATTGGGAATAATTTGACGAAAAAGGAAAACCTTTACGCGTTTAATAACGAAAATTGGCTGCTAAATTGATTAAAGTATATACATACTAACAATTTCTGCAATCGTAGCACTTGCAGATTGACCACTACTGGGTTCATCTACCACGCTGATTTTGCCTCATTTGTGTGTATTCCTTTCTAAACTGTTACTCTCACCGTATTATCTTTTTCCTTAAAAAAAATCCTCTTCTAATTATCATTAGATGCAAACAATACCTAATCAACGTAGTAACACCATTCAAAGTTAGTTCCGATACTCTCTATACAACAAAGTCCAAATTCGATCAGTGCAAACTAACGATTTTAATTCGATCAAATGTAGATTTACGCGAACGAGGTATTAATGATGAAGAATCAGTGGATCGTGATGCCTCCATCATTAATATTTCGAGCGGCGACATTTCACGCATGCCAGCGACGATTTACATAATATAACATTGACCCCGATGGTAATCCCGGTAAACAGAAAACAAATTTAATGAATGACATTTAATATCAGACGCGTGGACTATGTAAACATGGCCGGTTGAATCGATAACGGCAGCAGGTCTTAGCGCTTCGTCGTTGTATATTCGCACTTCAAAAACAACGGCTAGGTACACGTTTTATATGTGTATTCCATACAGTGCGTGAAAGAAAAGTGTTACAAGGCTTAATTTTTACGTGTCAACTACATGTTGATAAAGATAATGTTACTCAAGGTCCTTGTCCAGGACACTCACGAAACACGGAGTATTCGAAAGAAAACAACGCGTATTTATATTTAATGGAACTTGTATGTTCAAATCTTACCGGAACCGTGAAATTTTTAGTTGTACAAACTAATTAAATTATATATATATACGCAAAGTTTTCGGCATAAAGACATCTACATATACACAAGAGAAGTGCCGAGTAGGAAAAAAATCAATCATTGATTTTTAATAAATTCTGAAAACTGGAAAGAGACAAAAAAATGTTACAGTACAAACAAATACAGAAATAGGAAGCGACCATTACCTGTTACGAATGGAGATTATCAAAACTACAAACAAGACGGAAGAAAAAAAAACGAAAAAATTTACCAAAGAAAAAATAAAATGCTACAAACTAAAATATGAAGAAATTCGAGAGAATTACCAATATAACACCAATGAACTGTTTGAGTAAACGATCAAAAACGAAATAGAAGATAGCTGTGGAATAACAAAAAGTAGCAAGTACATAAACAAGATGAAGCAGATGGTGGACAGCAGAAATACAACTCAAAGCTAAACATAAGAAAAATAAATGGATCAGATATGTGCATGGTAGAAAAGAGGAGGATTATAAGATGTACAAAATGGCAAGGAAAGAAGTTAAACAGTGCATCAAGAGGGCGGAACAAAATTCTTAGATAGGATTTGAACTAAAACTAAAAAACAGCTATAGACAAAACCAAAAATTATTCTATGGAACAATAAAACTACTAAGACAGAGAAAGACACCGAGATTGAAAAATATAAAAGATAATAAGGGAAATATATTAACTGAAGAAAAGGAGATAATGGAAAGATGGAAACAGTACTTCGAAGAACTCACAAAAATAAAACAAGATAGATCGCAGCCATGGAAATAAGATCCTTAGAAGGAGTAACAAGGAGATAGACTAAATATCAAGCCAATAGAAATAATCGTAGAGAAGAGACAACTCGGGTGGCTTGGACGTATATACAGAATGGAAGAAGATTGAATAACAAAGAAGATTTTCGAGGCCAAAGCAGAGGACAACAACGGAATAGGTAGACCTCGAAACACCTGGAAAGGGCAAATGTATAGAACATGTGAAAAAAGAAGCATGGAATGGATTGAAGCCAAACAACTGGCTCAGAACAACAAACTGTGGAAGACAAAAATGAGAAGAGGCGAAAACCTTCAGAAGGTTTGGTTAACGTGGTTAATACGTCGAGTTACTGTGTTTTCGCCTCTAGTGTTGTCGAGTTACCGTGCCACTTTGGTTTTCCTGTTTCTCCTGAAGAAGCCTCCTATGACGTCGAGATCCCATCTTTCTCTTTTGTTCTTTTTCTTTCTTTCTCCCCCTCCATTTTCTGTCTCTCTTTCCTTCTCTTACTCTTTTCACCTTTCTTTCTTTTTCACCCCCCTACCCTTTCCATTTTATCTCTTTTTTCTTTGTATTTCTTTCTCCTCTTACCCTTATTTCATTTCCATATACCTCATCATGACACGGTCCAATTCCGAAAGTAGTTCGTTTATTACCGACTCTGGCCGTGAAAGCCTACGTATTCATTTCAAGAAGATAATAGTCCGACACCGCAAGGTATAAAGGACGCAGGTTAAGAAAATATATGCGCAAAATTCAACTAAAAGCACCTTGCAATTTTCTAATATACTGTAAGTTACCTAAAGCCATCGACTTCGCTGCCATAACAAACAGCCAACACTTCTAATTCCAGCACTTAATTTCAACGAAGTTCATTGCATTTTTTCTTGTTTTTTTACATATAACCGCCCCGGCTTGCCTTGCCATTCGCATATCTTCGGAGAAACGTGTAACGTATTCATGAGTTGTTAAAGTAGCGAATGAAATATGCATAGAGCCGGCGGAGTTTAAGCCAGAGGCTCGCTGGAAACGGCCGTACTTGAGAAGATCGTTGAGCCGAGACAATTTACCTACGTATAGATGGCGGCATACGGCGATATGAAAACGGGCCACAACGAATAACACGACACGACTCTGCATCGGCGAATTAACGGCAGCCAACAGTTTTGTCGCTATTAGCATTTGGGTCGTTAAGTTTCTTAGGCGTCCTTCTGCAGCAGTGAGGAGCTTCGGCTGAATTGTTCGTGTCTCTTACTCTACTAACTGTTGGCTAATTTTGAAAACACCTCCTACAATATGGTCAGATCAATTATTTTAGAATTTCGACGAGTTCTTCCTTTTTAACTCAAAACTAGGAACATAGATTCTTCACAGCTTGATAAACGAAAGAACCTTGTTGTAACCTCTTCCCACCACCCTTCTCTTCCTTGGGGAAGACTGTTTAAAGCCTGAAAAGCGCGATCTCTTAAATCAAATCATACGAACACTACAGCATCTCGAAGTTGAAAAAATGTTTATCTTTTGTAAGTTTGAGATGCCGCAGTGACCAAAGTAAAAGAGACAGAGCGAAGTTTTTAGAACAAAATAAGACGTTATTTAGAATGGTAGAAAGTCTATTTAAACATGTATTGTTTTCGTTTCTTTTTAAATATATCTCTTTAATTTTGAATAAAATTGATATCTTAGTCTAATAACACAAATTTATTAATTATTTTGTGCTGTTTTGATTGCAACCTTTTAATAATAATAATAATAATAATAATAATAATAATAATAATAATAATAATAATAATAATAATAATAATAATAATAATAATAATATTTAATGCCCAACAGATACAAATATCCAATTACAAGGCAATGTTAAATAATGTACACATGCAAATATAAATAACATAAAATTAAAGTATGTCAAATTAGAAAACTTAGTAACTAGTTGCTTTAATTTAAATTAAAAAAAAGTAGTTTACCAGTGGTTAGCAAAAAAGAGAGAACGGAAAAAGTATTCAACTAAGTGTAACGCACCCGCGGTCTACATACCGTCAAAAGGGACGGTAAAGTGCAGGTATGTATATCCAACTCGGCAAACTCCATAGAGTTGAAATTGCTACACAATCTGTGTATTGGGGACCTGATGGCGATGTTTGTTCTAGGTGCGAAACAGTAAAAAGTATTTGTTTGCCTAGATCCTGAACGTGGTACAATGAAGTTGATTTTACTCAACAACTCAGGGACATCAAGACCATTATGAAGTAAAGTAAATAGGAATTTACACTCAGCCTGTTTTCGACGTAGTTCTAATGAATCAATATTAAATGCCTCTAGCAGAGCACTGTGGCTAAATCCTTGTATCGGGTAAGTATTAAATTTTTTAAAGTACAAGAACTTCAAACATCTTCTCTGAATCTGCTCTAGAAGATGTATCTGATAGATGTACATAGGTGACCAGACCAAGGACGCATACTCCAGTCGAGACCGAACAAAAGCGAAATAAAGAGGAAGAATGGCTGTTATAGAAGCAAATGGTCGTGTAACACGTATAATGAATCCTAACATACTCAACGCTGATGTACAAATACTGGATATGTGCTCCATAAAGGTCAGTTTTGAGTCAAAGACGACGCCCAAGTCTCTCATAGAGGTCTCCCTAGGTAAAGAAGATCCAGCCAAGTGGTAGGTATATATAATTGGAGTCGTCTTACGAGTGTAGGTGACAATTTTGCATTTGTTTACATTAACTGTTAGTCTGTTGTTGACACACCACGTGTGGAATATATCGAGTTGGCTTTGCAAATGATTGCAATCCTGAGAATTATTAATTGTTGAGTACAACTTCAAGTCATCTGCGTATAACAACTTTGGACAGTTCAGTTGATAGCACAAATCATTTATATATGTGAGGAACAGAAGTGGACCCAAGTTACTCCCTGAGGAACTCCAGAGCTCGGCGCGAAGTAATCAGACTCAAATCCCATGTATGTCACAAATTGCTTTCTATCAAGAAGATACGATTGGAATAAAGACAAAAGAGAAGACGAAAATCCAATATTGTCCAATTTATTAATAAGCACGGCAGAGCTGAAACCATTCAGACTCTAGATAGTCTTAAAGTTGAAAAAAACAAGTTAATTCTTTCTGATTTTGAGATACCGCACATCATTTTAAATGATGTGAACTGGAAGACCAGATGACTTTTAAAAAATATGAAATTTAACATCACCTCAAATTATTGCGTGGAAAAATCACAGCACGTTAACAGAGCGCCAAAAGATTCGAAAAATAAAGAAGCTGCAAAACCGGGAGGCATTTCCACTAAGCTTATAAAAAATGGAGCGGATATATTAATCGAATATAACGATACTGATTAATAGATATCTACAAGGAGAAGAAGTTCCCGAAGACTGGAATCTAAACTATATCAGTTCTATATACAAGAAGGAAGACAAAAATAAATGCCAGAATTACAGAGGAATAAATTTAAGCAGCACAATAGGAAGACTGTACGGTCGTATACTAAAGAAAAGAATAGAGGGTGGCTCACAAGAAGCAGAAGAGCAAAACGGCTTCTGTGCGGGACAGTCATGCATGGAAAATATATTTGTAGTACAACAAGTACTAAAGAAACGCATAGCTAGAAATTTACCCACCCACCAAGTATTTATAGACTCAGAAAAAGCTTTTGATAAGGTACGCTATAAAAAATATATGAAGTTTTAAACAAAGTGGGAGTCAATACCAGGTATATCAATGCAATATCAATCCAATATAAAGATACACAGAGAATATTCAAAATAGGCGTAAACAAACGAAAACCATTCCCCATGGACAAGGGATTAAAACAAGAATGCAGTCTTTCCCCTATATTATTTAAAATTTATATTCAGGAAGCTTTAAGCAATTAGAGAAGTGAACAGAAAGAAATTAGAGAATTAAGTTGGAAGATCACTGTCACACAAGTCTTTATTTAACAGACGATCAAGTAATTATAGCATGTGATGAAGAGGATATAGACTACATGTTTAGACAACTGTGGCAAGGATACCAACATTGGGGAGTAACAATACACATGACAAAGATTGAATGTATCAAAGTCGGATGTAAAGACGATGATGACCACCAGATAAGAAGAACAAACCAGTATAAATACTTCGGAATCATACTTAGTGAGAAAGGTACATCGAAAATAGACATACGAAATGAAATACAACGATGGAAAAAGCAACCCAGGCCTTAAATTCCTTGCTGTGGTCTAAGGGATTGAGACTGGAAAAAAGATAAAAATATATAAAGGGGCAGAAACAAAACAGCAATCAAAAGAATCATCGAAACTTCCTGAGAAAAAAGTTAGAGCGCTTCAAAACTTGAGAGTTTCTAGACTTTTCCAAAATATAATGTTCGAATATGTTCGAAACAGATCTAGGATCCTGTAGCAACCAAAATAAAGAAGACAACAGCATGGGATTAATCGCAATCGTTTCCGCAGTGATTTCTCTATTCATGTGGATGTCCAGAAAAGCTGAGAAGGAAGTCGAATAAAAAGCAAGCTGTGTCACTTTAAGGCCTAGCTTCGTAGCTAACTTTGGAAAATGCCAAAACTTCATGCGACGATTATTTCCGAACTTTGATAATTTAGTCATTTCTCACTTCAATCTCGACTTCCTACGATCCGATTGGGACCGCTAGATGCGCCTTTAAATATCCATTCAGAATCAGAGATTTCCTACATCTACGTTCGCGATGCAACATAAATTATCGGGTTCTTACCAGCGAAACTTACGACACGTCTCGAATGCTTAAATAATTCAAAACATAAACGGAACATGTTACTTCGTCTATTGCGCGCCTTCTAACGCCGACCCCATCTTGCACGGTCGAATATACTGTCCGTCGTCTGGAGGGCATTAAAAATAGAACCGCGAGAAGCCTAACAGCAAGATGAGACAATACGAACTACAAAGATACACGTTTCACTGTCCCAGTTTCCGTCGACGTGAAACGTTGGCTGTTATTGATTATCGTTTTAGAGGAGGTGGAAGACACCTTTCGGATAAAAATCGTATCTATAGCGCTAGACAGTGAGGCAGTAGGCGGGCAGGTAGTAGAGGATAATATACAAACGCGTATTTCTGTCAGATTTACATATCTTGTCGCTGTATGTATTAGCTGTTCGAGGGTGTGCTGTCCGTGGAAGTCGGTGATGCTCGGAAATGGACGCGGCATGGCGTAAAATCGATCCTCTATTTCCGATTTACGGCCGTGGGATACTTCGAGAACCATATTAAGCTCGTGCAAGTTACGAAAATTGAAAACGAATGGAAATTTGATGTATTATTGTTGGATGTAGTGGTATAATTCGAGATAAGTATTGGGGGACAATACCGCCCTTTATTTCATAGGAAAAGCAGTCTTCGCTGGCCAAAGATCTTCTAAGATATTGCCTATGTTGGCTACCATGCATTCATACCGAACCAAATTCAGAAATTGTAAAAATGTTTTTCGGGTTTTGTCGTGTATTCACTGTTTTACTTGACTGATCATACTGTCAGCTTCTTCAGAAGGTTTCTAAAGACATCTCATAACTTCGATGTTTGTTATGTGTTCCGTTAACGGTGTTTTTACAGTATTCCGCGGAATCTTTCCTCATATATATATTCTATTGCACACGGACGTCATCCATCTTATGCTGTCACCATCCAAAAGCTTTAAGATCTCAGTATTTATGCTATCGAGTCCTGGTGACTTTCACTGATTTTACTGCTTCCGGGACTTCATTTACGAGGATATATGGCTTCGTATCATTAGTTACTTCAGGTGGTTCAGGTCTTGTAATGTAAAATAGTTGTTCAATATATGTTTCCCATGCATCCTTCAATTCAGGTGTATTAATTATCGTATTTCCTTCGTTGTTAATTATTCTGGTGTCTACGTCTGCATCTCCCAGAAATTGGGGTCAAAGATAATATTCTGCTACCTATGTTTCTTCCTTATACAACAATAGTAGGAGCAAGGTTCATTTTTGTAGATGTTGAAACTCATACCTATCAAGATGGTATAAAGAGAATGGAGCCAAGCCAACTCCTCAGACGGTAATCTATTGGAACACATCTAGGATGCTTTAAGAAGGCGTACTACTGCACGAAATATGAAATGAATCCTCCAAAAACTGTTCAACACCCTAACCTAGTCCTTGTTCGCAAGGTGCCAAGAAGTGTTTACATTATTGCATTAAAACTTCCATAAAATTTCATTACAATAAAAAATCATTTTATGTTCCCCTAATCTGATCACGTTAAAACCTGTTCGAACGGTATGCTAATTTCTTACAAATATTGGAACTAAAATATTGGAATCAAAGATGGGTATAGCAGTAAACTCCACTCACACAAATTTCTCCACATGCTCTCGAAACGCTGCGTTCCGCATAATTAATAAATTTGTGTGAGCGGAGTTTACTGCTGTACCTGTGAATTGTACATCCACACAGTCCTTGCAATCGTCAATGTGCGTTAACGTTTCCTTCAACCGATTAGATCTTTTACGAAACATTCGTTAGTTGTTTTGAGCTATGTAATAAGGAGTGAAGCATTTGCTTACCTTCCGTGGCCACTGATGTTCAAGTTGATGAAAGGCGGTTCACCGGAACTTCTTCGTATCCGATGATGTTGAGCTCTGAAGATGGCCGGCTCGTAACTTGCTGGTTCGAAATGACCGATCCAAGAGTTCAAATCAATTACTGAAAGTAAAGAAAAGGAATTTATGTGTATAATCTAATGCAGTGAGAGCTAAAAACTAACGAAATAGCTGGTAGCATTAGTTTTAGTGATAAAGCTAATGGTTAAATAATTTCTTAGGCTTTCACAGCCGTTTGCCATTGTTGTAACGGTTGGCGGATTACATCGTGTCGCCAAGGTTTCTGTCTCTAACGTTTCGCGAACAACAGTGTAGTATATACACCACCTTTGAGAATGGGTGGCATCTTAAAATGTATAGCGTAACCAACTGTTTAGATCGAATTTAAACCATCTTGTACGAGGTAGGCCCCATAAATTCTCGGGGGAAAAATGTTTCCGTTTGGAGCAAGAATCCCAGGAAGATGCTGAAAAATTGATAACGCCTTAACAAATTGCAGTGATTGAAGATTAAGTGATAGAAGATCGGCGTTTGAAAGTGAAGGAATTAGCAGTGATAACAAACATGTCCGAAACAGATATTCGCCAAATTCACCATGATCCTTTGGGTATGAATAATGACAAGGTTACATAGAAAAATAAAATCTCTTATATTGTTCCAAGTTTCTTTTTTCTATATCAGGCCGAGATTTATAGTGCCTACCTCGTACATATAAAGAATTTAACAAGGCTCACGATAATAATAATAATTTTAATTTCTACAGGCGCATATTTACTCAGTTGCAGGAAACAGTAAATTAACACTGCATGACAGCAAAATACAAAAAGAAATCTACACTCCGCGACACTTGATTAAACACAAGCATAATATTTCAAAAACAAAGTTTCTGTACGAATCTATAGAATTTTAAGTATAGTATTATACACTCCCTAATATTTCTTGGAAATCCGGCTGCAAGAACCGGGTGTCGTAGGGCCCGGGGGATTGTAATAGTAGGGATGTAATTACTGCGACATTTGATTAAAGGCACTTCAGTTATCTCAGTGATAGAAGCAGACTTTGCCAGTGATAATTTAGTTAAATTGGCGATAAAGCTACTATATACGAATAATTTGTAGTAGCTGTATCGTTATGGGACGTGGAAACATTCTTACGGAAGCAGAAAGGGCACAAGTTGATACTTTAAATAACGAAAATTATTCCATAAGAGAAATTATTTGAATAGCATCGATTGTTTTATTCTGGTGTATTTAATCAAGTGTCGCACCAGTTTTCAAAGTAAAGTTAGGTTAAATTTTCTTTTTTTTACTGTTATTTGGAATACTTCCCTAAAATAGCACTAGATTACGGGCATAAAGCACAAAAATTAAAAAAAGTATTCTTTTAACAAAGTTATATACATTGCGTTTAATCAAGTGTCGCGGGGTGTACATATGTATATATATATACAGTGAAATTCCCTTCACCGACACCCCTCTTACACGGACACCTCCCTTAAACGGACAGTTTCTCATGGTCCCGACTGGCTCTCATATAATTTTCATTGTATTAACTCTTTCTTGGACGGACATTCTCTTGAACGGACGCGGACACGAAAGAATGTTCGCTTAACCGGACAAAAAATTAAAATTTTTACATCGAGAGTATTGCTATTGCATTTCTCAATCGCGCTGCGCGTCAATTTCGCTGCGACTTCCCCGAGTAAAGCGGAGATTTACCGACTTTAATCTTTCGGTACAAACGCAGCCTATGTCGTGCATTTCTGCCTGGCGTGAATTAGGTACTTCCCCAAGTTGGTCGGGGATTTACCGTTCTTATTCTTTGGGTGTACGCTTTCGATTGAATCTGCTTTCAATATTAGTCTGATGTCTATGCGGAAAAGACACAGTGGGCGACACATTCATTGTAGAAATAGCTCCAAATAGAAAAATTCTCACGCTTAAACAAAAAATTGAGATTGTTGAAGTTTACAATAAAGAGAAATTAAGTGTAAGGAACTTATATAAGCGTTTTAATATTGGAAAAACACAAGCAGATTTAATTTAACATAAAGAAATCCTTCTAAACAAATGGACGTCGAACAGCAATTTGAATGAAAAAAGAAGCTTTTTTACGAGTGATGGTACTAAAATTGACAAATTGTGTTATGGCTGGTTTACAGCAGCTCGCCATAAGAGGATTCCTTTAACAGGTATGCATAAGATAAGGTTTTCTTGTATTAATGCATTGATTTTTTTTCATATTAAATTCTAAAATAGATTAAAAAAGTGAGATTACCAATAGGTTTGTCGTGACAAAAACGCAAAAAACTTATTTTTGTTTTTAGGTCCGCTAATACGATGTAAAGCAAGAGAAATAGCCGCTTCTTTGGGACATTGTACATTCAGTGCTTCTTCTGGTTGGCTCAATAAATTTAGAATCCGCCACAATATAAGTTTTAAAGCGATTTCGGGAGAAGGAGCTTCGGTTAATGCTGAAGATGTTTCATCGTTTTTAAGAAAATGTCCTTCTTTGATGAAGGGATATTCACCGAGAGATATCTATAATGCCGATGAGACAGGCCTGTACTTTAGGGCTCTACCCGACAAAACGCTCACATTAAAGAAGGAAAAATGTGTTGGGGGTTAAGTATCCCAAAGAGATGTTTACAATTTTGCATTGTGCAAATATGGCGGGCGAAAAAGAAAAACTCCTAGTCATTGGTAGGGCAGCTAAACCTAGAGCTTTTAAAAACATTAATATAAATAACCTGCCTGTAACTTGAAAATACAATAAGAAAGCTTGGATGACAGGACAAATTATGACAGAGTGGTTGCAAGACGTAGATTGGAAAATGGCTAAAGAAAAAAGAAACATTTTGTTATTTTTAGACAATGCGGGATCTCATCCGAAAGACGTTCGCTTAAATAATATAAAAATATTATTTTTACCCCCTAATTGTACATCAGCTTGTCAACCACTTGATCAGGGGATTATAAAGAATTTTAAAACTTATTACCGAAGTCTAATACTCAAACATCTGCTAGTAAACATTGAAACTGCTGGTACAACTTTTGAGTTAATAAAGAAAATTACACCACTGCAACTGGATGCAGTTTATTTGGCAAAAACCGCCTGGGACCAAGTAACCAAAGAGACAGTTCGAAATTGCTTCCGCAAAGCAGGATTTAATCATGTAAATATGCAAAGTGAAGACCAGTTAACTGAGGCTGATACATCTAACCTAGAAGATGATTTGCCTCTTAGTGTACTTTCAGATATCCTCAAAAATAAGAATTTATTGAAATTGACGGATAATGAAAACCTTAATGATTTTTTGAACGTAGATGAAGATTTGTATGTTGAAGATCCAGATTCAGAACAAGAAATTGCAAATCCAGTTGAAATTCAAGAACTTTCGGAAGATTCTGATGTCGATGAGGTTCCAGTGCCAACAGAAGCTATCACAAATTATGGTAAAGCTATTACCCTGACCAAGCAGCTCAAAACTTTTGTCGAAAATCACGGAGACACAGAGTCTTTGGAGCTTCTTTCTAAATTAGAAATACGATTTCAAGATGTCATTTTAAAGAAAAAGAGAAGACAAACAACAATATATGAATTTTTGCATCCTTAAAGTGACTATTCATTTCATTGTTTTGTATTACATACTACATCTATGTATCTATGTACATATATTATTCTTTGTATGTATATATCTAAAGGAAATAAACTTTCTTTTCTTAAGTTAAAAGTTTCTTATTTATTTTAAAAGCATTTATATACATATATGATTTAAATGTCCCAGTTTCTTTAATATATTCATTTTTCGTTAAAACACGATTTTAATAATTTAATAATACACAATTTGCAGTGGAATCATTGCTTAGAAATAGTTTAATATCATCAGCGTGCATTAGTGTTTAGCATTCAACAGCACTAATGATACCGTTTATGAAGAGCAGAAATGTTAGGGTCCAAGATTAGATCCTTGCGGTATACCAGAGGCAGCAATTTGTTTAGATGACACGTTGTTCCTATATCATAATTAAAAATTACACAAATTTTTGAAGGTGACTGTACCCCAAAGTCGCAGAATTCAGCCGCTAGATTTTTTTAATAGAAACAGATGATTTTGCTTTTATTTCAATACGGTTTCCATCAACCCCGGAAACAAATTACCAAAGACTTTCGAAATTGCATTAAAATTACTTTTTCTAGTAAAACCAAAGAAGTATTTTAATTACCCGTAAAATACTAGGCGTTCCTTTCTACGATTAACCGGGAATTTTCATGCGGTAAAAAGTAAACCTTATCGTAAATAAAACGATTCTGTTACATAGAAATCGATATCCATCAATTCTAAACGGTTACCCTGCTACGTTATACTACCTCTTCATTTAAGTAGTACGTGACTTTTAAGTTTCAATAAACCGCCTTATATATGTATCCGTCCGGTCTTCTCGCCAAACTGGAAACTTACAATTTTATCCGTCGCCGGAGCGAAATATTCCGGGTAGCCCACGCGTTACCGGAAAGCAGAAAGTCGAATATTGCTTATCGCCCTCGCTAGGACGTCTAACTCTAAAATAGATTGTGGTCTACGTTACCATGGCGACGTAGCAAGCGAGAGTGCCGACTCCCCCATCATATTCGCGTTTTATTTATCGGAACTTAGAAGTAGAAACGAATAGACCGATAGTAACTGCCAGAGTATCTTTACGTAATGTTCGGATGGAATTTATTCGTTCGAAAGGAGAGGAAAAATTAGCGGTTTTTAACGTGTTTGATATATAATTGTCCTTTTTTATGCTAGAAACGTTTTCATATTCCAAAAGAAATGTATCGCAATGTATCCGACCGCCTCGAAGCTTTGTGAGATTTCTAAAAAGTTTTTAAACAAAAGTTTCTTGGTTTTAAGCAAGTAATCATCAGAACATAGAAGTTTTCCATCAGAATGTTTTATAACAGCTGTTTGCAACTCACTTTCGTCCTTAAAACGACGTTCCGTAAGGTCTGATGACTGCGTGGTATTCAATTTTCATTACTTCAGATATTTTCATGAGCTAATCGCGTTGGTTGGCTGGCTTGAACCTGTGTAAGCCTGTCAGGCCGAGAATTTATGACGCCTACCTCGTATATATTTTTAATAATTAATATTGCTTTATAATCCTATATTAGATAACGCTGTTTTTTTTTTGCGTTAGTCTAGCTATTTAGTAGGAGGGTATTTTAGTATAGTTCTATTCAGTTTGAGCTACTAGATTATGAAGTAATTGAACTGACTTTATGGCGCGTACCTAGTACATGTGATCATACGCAATGGTACGAGGAGGTCCAGATGTTCGTGGAATGGAAGGGATGGAGTGGGGATAGGGACGATCGCTAGGTGTCATTCTGATTGGCGACTCATCATTAGTATATAAGTTAAGTTGCAGCCCTATAGCGTCAGTCGTTTACGAATAATTGCCTGCTAAATACGTAAATCCGGAAGAAAAGTGAAACTATGGAGGAAATTGATCATCGTGCTGTTATAAAGTTCCTTGCGAAGCAAGGAAAGAACGCACAAACCATATTGAATGAAATGGAAACCGTTTATGGGGAACAGTGCCCTAGTAAATCAATGATTTATAAGTGGCATGGTCTTTTTAAACATGGTCGGGAGTCGATTGAAGACGACCCCCGCTCAGGACGACCAGTTGAGGCCACCACATCGGGCATCGTCGAAAAAGTGCAAAAATTACTACTGCAAGATGCCCGTTTGAAGAAAAAACAATTATCTGCATTAGTTCGAGTATTAGATACCACCATTTTGCGTATGGCCACCTGGGTATGACAAAAGTCAGTGCAAGATGGGTACCGAGAATGCTTACGCCGCTGCAGAAACCGCAGCGTGTCTGTGCGTCCAAACAATTTTTGGAGCTGTGTGGAGACAAACCTGCACAGATTTCGGAGCGAATTGTTACCGGAGATGAAACATGGGTTCATCACTTTGAGCCTGAGTCTAAACAGGAGTCCATGCAATGGCATAAAAGGGGACACGATCGCCAAAGAAATTCAAAGTGTCAGAATCGACTAGAAAGTTGATGGCTACTGTTTATTGGGATTATGAGGGGATATTATTGATTGATTACAAAGAAAAAGGTAGGAGCATAACCGGAGAATATTACGCAGCGATATTAGAAAAATTAAAGGAGGCCATCAAGGAAGAACGTCGAGGAAAATTGACCAAAGGTGTGTTACTCTTGCAAGACAATGCGCCGGTTAACAAGAGCAAAGTTGCAATGGCTGCTCTGCACAAGCATGGCTTTCAATCAATAGTCCATCCACCCTACACTCCAAACCTGGCACCTAGTGATTTTTATTTGTTCCCCAATTTAAAAAAAGACTTACGTGGAAGAAAGTTTTCCGACGACAATTTTGGCCCATTTTGAGGCGAAAGATAAAAAAAAATTTTATGATGGTTTAGAAAAATTAACTCATAGATCTAATAAATGTATTGTGCTTAAGGGTGATTATATTGAAAAGGAAAAATAGATTTATTGTTTTATTTTATTTAAAACCCTTTCATTCCACGAACTTCTGGACCTCCCCTCGTAGACAATTAAATATTAGCCTCCCGCAAAAGCTCTTTTCTGCAAAATAGATCTCCAGCACAAAATCTTCTACTCGTAATGGAATATTTAAATAATGCATTAATAGGTAAGTTATAATGCATTAATGGGAAAGTAAACTTTCCAACTTCCGGAAAGATACAACAAACACATTGGACGAACTATGTTTAGATACTCAAAATGTTTCAGCGAATATTACGCTTGAACTAGCATAAACTTCACGGTCAAAGAAGTGAATTCCACTAGATCAAACTTAGTCAGTTTCGAATAGAAAGCCTTACGCAAATGGTGAACAAAGATTGAAGAAATAAACTCGTAAATGTAGATTTGCATAGACCACTTTGGTGGAGGTGCAGGTTCGCAACGTTGCAATTTCTAATTTCCTACAGCATTTACCACGATTTCCGCGGATCTCCCTAACAAACAAGACCCAATTACCATTCACCATAGCTCGTTCTTGTGGATTCTATTATCGAGATCGTAATCCCAACTACCTTTTTGCTTTCGTAACGCTTTCGTATAATCCTATTTATTTGGCTAATTTATATGGATAAGCTCTTAAACTTGTTGCTCTATTTCTTTACCGTAATTATACAGATCTGTACGTTTAAACAGGTAAAATCGTCGTCCTTTCCTCCTTTTCCCACCGAGTCGATTTTAATCCTTTAATAACGTACAAAACAATACGCGCGTCTTTCTTGCCGTGCCTTCGTTTGCCTTTCCGACATCGGCTGGATTTATTGTACCCAGACCGACTGGATTAGGAGACACCGTCGCGCTTCGCGCTTAATTTTCTTAAGAGGTTTGCGGAAACTTAATACGTTAAATTGGTTATACAAAGCGGCGAGCAGTTTCTAAGTCGGTTAACGAGTTTACCCGCCGGATTTATTGTCATACTTTGCCGCGTTGCGATGATGCCTTTTCGTATATAATTTAGACGACGGAATAAATAAACGCTCGTTGCTACCGCTACTGGCGGCTGAGCTCGCCTATGAGAGCGTAAATCGACTAACAAACGCGGTTAAACAAAGCAGGTGAAGATTGGAATAGGTTAAAGTTGAACTGGCGGAGGAATACGCCCGCAGCAGGTGGTGTACGGTGTGAATATTTTCCAGTTCATCGTTTGCAAACTTTGATGGAATTATACGGTAATTAAGCTGATATATGGTGTTGGCGAGGTTTTATTATTTCATGAAGATGCGTATTACACCCAACAGATAAATCTGATGGACTGAGGAAAAGCTTATGTGTTTGATAAACTCATAGCAGCTACGGGTTCAAGAAACTGATTTATATCTTACTTGTTGTGAGTAATGGCAACATTTTCAAACTTGTCGCCTAACATATAGGTACTTTATAGTTAGTAGTTGGTACATAATAATCGTGTCTGTAGTTGTAGTCTAGTAAAACATAATTTCGTCGAAATTTCACTCATATGGGATTTGGTTCATTTGTATTTCGCAATGACGAATAATTTTCCTACAATCTAATCATCAAAATCTTCAGTTGCGTATGCATTTTGGCATATTTTATGTTCCACGGGTGACCTACTTAGGGTAGGGCATACTATTCGGACCTTCCTGTCCGATTCATTCCACAACAGCTCGATGGGGTTTAGATCGGGGCTTTGCGGCGGTCATGTCATTATATGTAAAATGCCATTATCTTGTTCTTCATTTAAGAAATTTTTATATATTATTGAGTGTTTGGCGTCGTTGTCCTGCATGAATACAAAATTTTCGCCGATTAGATGTTATCACGGTGGTATTGCATTATCTTGCGGTATTTTTAAATAACCCTCTAGGAACAGGACTCGACAACGAAGACAATTCTACAAAAGAAGCACGGGCACAAGCAATAAGTGGTGTAGCAGACAGCCATCTAAAGTACTTCGTAGATAAGAAAAGCGCATACGAAATGTGCAAAAATTTAGAGGATAATTTTAAAAAAAAAGGCGTTCGAAGTGATATTAGGTATACAGAAGAAGATTCACTTTTAAGTCATTTTGACGTGTTAAAAGAAATGTTTTCTCAATTAAAAGATGCAGATAATGAATTATCCGAAGACGAGAAAGTTAACATACATTATTATTAATTACTGCATTAGAAAGCACAGAAGATATTAAACCAGATTTTGTGAAAGATACGCTGTTAGGTAAAGAAGAGAAATGAAAGAAATCCATGAGTGCCATGGATCAAAATTGAAATACACTTGTCTTACAGATATGGCAAAACCTGATCATAAGAAATTTCAATGTTCTGGTCGAAGATATAATGGAAGCAATCAACATTATAGAGGAGACCCTAGCTGAAGTAGAAGTGAAAACTTTGATGCACAGGAAAGAAGACAGAATTACTCAAGACAAGTACGTGGACAAGCATAGAATTCGAGTCGGGGAAAAGGAAACGGATCGTTTGTTGCAGAAAGTGAAGAAGAAAAGAAAAGTATGTTTATGCGTGAACAATCGAATGAGGCACGCAGCTTTATTAAGTGGTACATTGAGCATACGAGAGTGGATAGCATGAGAAACACAGCATAAGAGAAAAACTTGGAGTTAGAAGTGCCAAGGAAATAATAAGGCAATACAGACGGAATTGGAGAGAACTCGTGGAAGGGATGAAAGACTACAGGATACCCAAAGAGTCTGGAATTACTAAGCTAGAGGAAGAAGATCGATAGGACCTCCGCGAAAAAATGGGAAGATCAAAACTAAAGGTCGTAATAGGTGTAGAACCTCATACATGCATTAAGAAGAAGAGGAAACGAAAGGACAATTGCTGGACCTTAATCCTGTACAGAAATTATAGAACGAACTATACGGAAAGATACGTCAACGCAAATAGGTCAATTATTAATCAACTCTTAATAACCCAAGGCGGTCGAAATCTTATGAGTGATAGTGTACGTTCAACATTTCTCGCACCGAAAAGCAGATATAACAAATAGCATCAATTTAATCACTCGGAGGCTCTTAAAAGTCCGAAAGCGATGTACGAACGTCAAGCTTAATGTGGTATTTTCGATTCGAACGCTTTTCATATTCCACAAAAGATGGCGCTGTCAAATATTTATCTGTTTGCTACCATTCGACGTTCGTATGCATGATATATATACAACTTTTTCCTGCCGCGTCCTTTTCCCTACGTTCACCGACGCCAAGGCGAAGATAAATGAAACGCATCGCGCTCCTATGAAAATGGTTGTCAGTTCTCTAGAGGAGCATATTTGTCGACAATAAATCACGTAAGGCGTAGTTTTTGGCGTCGCGACGTCTAAGTGCCTGTATGTCGTTTCGGCGGCTATGAATTATTTATTGTATGCATTTTTCCGTAAACAAGGATAGGGAGATGGGGGAAGAAGGTTGATATGGAGGAATTTTAGGATTTTCCATATACTTTTGTATGAGCTGAAATACGGAAAATAACCGAATTTTGTTTTTTTGTTAACTTTTATTGTTAATCTAATGACCACATTTTACTACATGGCGGAGTAAATTCGTGTAATAGAGCAGCAGCAGGAGTAAATATAAGTAAATGGGAAGCTATATCGGAACGCATTTTAGCAGTGAAGCTTGTGTTGGGAGTTTGGTTCTAGCCGGCTAACAGAGCGGACGTGCTAACACAGATACGATTATTGTATACGAGGCCCATCGTGTTTAAAAGTACGTGCGAAAATAAAGCAAAGGACTATAACAAAAATATTGTGATGCTTCAAGTGTAGAATAGTAGAGTGAGTGAAAAAGAAGAAGAAAAAAATTAAGAAATGAAGAAAAGGTAGATAAATAAAGACCAAATAGCGGACTGTTATCTACGTGAGTAGAGGATTGGTGCGATTGCAAGGTCCGACGGGTTGACCGGCCAAGGGGCTTGCGGAATAAAAACAAGTAGGCGTGTGTGTATACAGGGACTGACAGAAAAGTTTCTTCTCGAGAGAACTGAGCAACGAAAAAGGACAGTGAGGAAGGATACACATCTGAAGAGGCACGAAATAAAAGGAGAAGAGAGAGAGAAGAGCAAGAGATATCTTTTAGAAAAAGCAAAAAACTGATTAGATCACCCAATAAGGAAGCAATAGAGGAAGGGAAAATGATCGAAATGTTAAAAGAACTGATGAAAGATGTAAAGGAAATAAAATATAACCAGGAGCGGTACCAAAAAGAGCTCAGTCGATTAAAAAAAGAAAATGAAATGTTAAAAAAGAGAACGAAGGAATTAAGAGACAAGTGAAACAGATGGAATCGAAAATAAATAAGATAGAAAAGAGAAATATAAAGAAGAACATTGTGATATCTGGACTGAGAATAATCCCGGAAGACAAAAATAACCTAAAAATAGGAATAGAAAAATTTGTAAAAAGCAAGCTGGTTGTGCAGGTAGCTGTAAAGTACGCGGATAAAATAGGAGAAAAAAATGTACAAGGTAGAGCTAAGTACCTATGAAGAAAAAGATAATGTAATCCAGAAGAAAAATAAATTGAGACAATTGAGAGAAAAGATATTTATAAATAATGAGATGACTCAATTAGAACGAGATATCCAAAAGAAATTGAAACAGATAGGAGAGAAGGAGAGAAAGGAGAGGAAAACAGTGAAAATGAGGCATCAAAAAATAATAATCCAGGGAAAGGAGTATGGATGGGACAGAGAAGAAGAGAAATTTGTAGAATGGGAGAAAATCCACTCAAACCGAAGTGCAAAAAATTGAGGAGAAGAGAGGTTAAAGAAACAACAAAGACGACAATGGCAAGGATTAAGGCTAAGACTGATATGAGAAATGATGCGAAGCTAAATAGCAGTAGCAGATCTGAGAACAGACGTGAGGTAAAAGCAAGTAATAGATACAAAAGAAAAATAGATAAGTGATACAAATCGGCACAAGTAAAAAAGAAGGGACAAAGACTAGAGGAAATGAAAGATGGATACTGGCTCGACTGGTCGGGAGTGGATGAAAGGGACAGAGGAGCGGAGGGAGTAGGAATAATCATCAAACCTGAGGTAGTAAACAATATACAAAAACAAAAATACATTAATTCAAGAATATTAAGAATTGCTGGAAGGAAACGAAATATGGAGTATAATTGTGGCATATGCCCCAAATGACAACGCGACAACAAGATAAAGACGAATTCTTCGAAACTCTTCAGAAAAAAATAGACATTTCTGAAAAAAATCTTAGTAATGGGAGACATGAATGAACGAGTCGGAAGAGACAATGATGGAGTGGAGAGACATATGGGAAGGGAAGGTGAGGAGACCATAAATGACAGCGGGAGAAGAAAAATAGACATGTGCATCGACGCAAACGACATGATTATAACAAATACAAAATTCAGACATAAAGACGTTCACAAATACACAAGAGAAGTGCCTAGCAGAAAAGAAAAATCAATCATTAATTATTTCTTAAATGCTGAAAACTGGAGGAAGGTAATAGATGTCAAAGTCCAAACAAATGCGGAAATAGGTAGCGATCACTACCTGCTACAGATGAAGATTAGCAAAAATTCAAAAAGGACGAATGAAGACAAAAGGAAAAAAGTAATTAACGAAAAAATAAAAAGCAACAAATTGAAAGAGGAAGAAATTCGAGAGAAGTACCAATACAAGGCAAATCAACTATTTGAACAAGATACTAAAAACGAAATAGGGATAGAGGACAAATTGATAAGATTCAAAAACATCATACTGAAGGCGGCACAAGAAAGCTGTGGAATAACAAAAATAGCAAAAACGTACATAAAAAGAAGCAGATGGTGGATAGCAGAAATACAACTCAAAGTGAAAGATAAAAAAAATAAATGGATCAGATATATACACGCCAGGAAAGAGGAGGATTACAATATGTACAAAATGGCAAGAAAAGAAGCTAAAGAGATTGTCAAGAAGGCCAAAGAAAATTCTTGGAGAGAGTTCCGAATAAAACTGAGAGATAACTATAGAGAAAACCAAAAATTATTCTTCGAAACAATAAAACAATTGAGACAGAGGAACGCGGCGATATTGAAAAATGTAAAGGATGACAAAGGAAATATACTAACTGAGGAAAAAGAGACAATGGAAAGATGGAAACAGTACTTTGAAGAACTCACAAAGATAAAACAAAACGGATACATAAGAGAAAAAGAGCCTAAAACAAAAAACGACGATGAACGTATCACACCAATAAGCGACGAAGAAGTCAGAGAAGCAGTTAGCAAACTAAGACTAGGAAAGGCGGCCGGGGAGACAAAGGTAACGAAGAACTACTTGACTTCTTAAACAACATTAGTCCAACACTGCAAGGTATAAAGAACATAGTATTAAAAAAAAACTTGTAGACAAAAAAAAAGGTAATGACAGTAATAGCAGTATATGGACCGACAATGATAAAGCAGAAGAAAAAGACAAATTTTGGGAGAAACTGACATCAAAAGCGGACGACGCTAAAGGAATATTATGTATCACTGGGGACTTTAGCGGCAGAATATACATGAAGGACGACAGATACAAGATAGTTCGAGGAGAACACGGTGAGGAAACTAGAAATGATAATAGGAACAGAATGATGTACCTCTGTCAACAATTTTTGCGTCGATATGTGACAATGGATGAAACATGGATCCATCCCTTCACAGTCAGGTCTGATGAACAGGGAGGTTAAAAGAAGACAATATTCGTATTTTTTGCGATAAAACTAACGAATTAACAAAGCGGAATGAGTGAGGATGTTGCTATGGTGAAGAAACCATGAGTTGTTTCGCCCAAACTTCAGTCTAAAACTCCTTTATGGTACACAGGATGTGTTGACTGTTCGGCTTTAAAGAAAAAAATTCAAAACACATAAATCCATGAAAATCGTAGAGACCCTTCATTACTAGAACAATGCTTCGTATAAGGCGAATATTTTGAAAAACAATAAAATCATTAACCAAATTGTATGTTCTTTTACAGAATTAAAAAGAAACACGTCTGCGTATTGATTTATAACTTCGCATGAGATTCCAAACAAATGAATGCTCCAATTTTGCATAAAAAAGCTAATAAATTCGCAAGTCATTGCTAAAACGTGCAATTAGTTACAGTTGTACGAGCAGAAATTGCATAGGTGTATGCACCTACCGTAAAAAAATAATTTACGGCTATTGAAAAAGGTCAGTACCTAGACGTTACGGTGTATAAATCATGTTGAATAAGAAAAAGAAAACTACTTAATTATCACGGCGCTGTGTGTGTGTGACTCATTTGTATGCATTAATACGCATTTCCTGTAACTAGAGACTTCAAAAAAAAAGGAAGCATCTAAAGCGTTTATATGTAGAGAAATTTCATTTGCGAAGAAACTGAATTAAATTATGTTGCATATCGCTAATAAAACATGCTTGTTGCATGCTTCTATTGTATAAATTGATTCACCCCGACTAGAATGTTTTGAAATGGAATTCCAGACAATCGATGGAATTTTGTAAATTTTTTATCCTTGTTTTTCATTCGACAAAACTCAGAAGCCTTCAAAATCAGACTAAAATAACATCTCTCTTAAACCATCAGCTTTGAATTCTGTTTAAATTATAACAACTCTGATGTTAAAATATCGCCTTACAGTTCGTGGAGTTCGTTAGGTTTTAAATCAGACCTAACAGTAGCGAAATTTTAACTAATTTTTTTATTAAAATCCTCAAAAAAAGTGTTATCTTCGTCTTCATATAACACATAGGCTGAAAAGTCCCGGGCCTAACACATAGATGACGCTAGTTTTATTGCAGTCACCTTTCTCTCAGTTAGTATTAACCTTCAAAAGACAGCTGTTAAAATTTCATTATATTCTATTCATTAGTTTGTGAATTATTGTGCTAAGAATCACGCTACTTTTGTTATTTTGAAAACAATGGATCAAAAACAATTTCGTGATTTAATTTTGCACTGCTTCTTGATGGGAAAAAATACCGTTCAAGCGAAGCAATGGCTTGAAAAGTGTTATGGGGATTCCGCTTCATCAGAAACAACAATAAAACGTTGGTTTGCTGACTTCAAACGTGGTCGTAAAGGCGGTAATACCAGAAAACATCAAAAAAATCCACAAAATCGTTTTGAATGATCGAAAAGTGAAGTTGCGTGAGTTAGCTGACATCGTAAAGATATCAAAAGAACGTATTGGCTTTATATTGCATGAGCATTTGACTATGAGAAAGCTCTGTTCAAAGTGGGTGTCGCGTTTGCTCACTGTTGACCAAAAACAAGAACATGTTGATGATTCTGAGCAGTGTTTGGCCATGTTTAAACGTAACAAATCGGAATTTTTGCGTCGATATGTGACAATGGATGAAACATGGATCCATCCCTTCACTCCGGAATCAAAACGATCGTCATCTGAGTGGACAACAACTGGTGAACCTCTTCCAAAGCGCCCGAAAGCACAACAATCGGCTGGAAAGGTTATGGCCTCGGTATTTTGGGATGTGCGTGGTGTAATATTCATCGACTATCTTGAGAAAGGAAATACCATCAACAGTGAATATTATATAGCGTTATTGGAGCGTTTGAAGGCCGAAATTGCAAAGAAACGACCGCATATAGTAAAGAAAAAAATGTTGTTTCATCAAGACAACGCACCGTGTCACAAGTCAATCAAAACAATGGCAAAACTACATGAATTGAACTTCGAATTGCTCCCACATCCACCGTATTCGCCAGATTTGGCTACCAGCGACTACTGGCTGTTCGCAGACCTCAAAAAAATGCTCGCCGGTAAGAAATTTCGCACGAATGAAGAGGTTATCGCTGAGACTGAGGCCTATTTTGAGGCAAAAGATAAATCGTTCTACAAAAGTGGTACTGAAACGTTAGAGCGGCGCTGGAATGATTGCGTTGCTCTTGATGGAGATTACGTTGATGAATAAAGCTAATTCTGAACCAAAAAAACCGTGTTTTCTTTGTTAGGCCCGGGACTTTTCAGCCCATGTGTTAGAAATGCTTGACTAATCTCCTTATTACTACCCCTATTGGATACACTTTTTCATAAAGGAGAATAGTAAGGAATAGTATCAAGAGCAACGACTGCTTAAATTTAGTATTTTCAAACCAAAAATAAACTAACCAGTTCTCGAATAACGACGCTAACTGTATTTCCTCCAGTACATCTCTGGATAAATTGCCACATTATAGTTTTTGTACTACGAATCAAAATATGATCCAGCTTTCTTTTCAATCATTGCTCCGATACGACATGCAACTGGCGAGAAGAAGCTTTATGCGACTGAAAGCGAAACATCGCCACACTCACGCAACTACTATGTGGCGTCAACCCTAAAACTTAAATTCCTTAAAAGAAAATTAATACCGCGGAAGCTTACAATAGCACATGCTCCAGTTTTACCTAATTAATAAAGAGCAATATATCACTTGCAATATTATATTCGATTGTCACCCATTTTCTGTTGGAATTCCTCAAGGTTCGGTGCTGGGACCTCCATTGTTTTTAATTTACATTTCCGCCCCAATGTACAATTTATCTTACACGCTGACTACGAATTTAGTAACTGAAGATAATAACTATACTACAACTGGAGGACGCACAGTTAAAAGCTAATGGTTAGCGCTTGGGTAATGGAGTCTCTTCAAACAAGCAAAAAACGCAAACTGAACATTATCTTAGACATACTAATGGAATGGAGGAATCAGCAGTAGGTTTTCTCTGTGTAACTTTTGATGATAAGTTGCTGTGATGGTTTCACGTTGACAGAGTTACTTCATCCGTATGTTCGGTTATTTATTTACTTATCCCAAGTCTTCTTGAAACTCAAGGAAGTTTTGATTACAGTCAATTTTGTCGATGTACACTCTCATATGAATTGTGGCATTCTTATGTGGGAACACCCACCTACGGCAGACAGAATGTTTTTTCTTTACAGAGACGTGCAGTGTCAGGTTGTTGCTGTCTTAGTTTTCCATTTTATATATTTATATGTTAATCAAAATGTTAAATTAGTAATTCACATCTAAACTCAACTACAATCCCAAAAATTTCAGCAATATTTACATAGAGTATAAACGATTGTCTAAAACTCAAACTAGTTTAGAATATTTAGTTCCAAAAACGTTTAAGCTTTTTAAAGACTTAAAATATAACAGGTTTAAAATTATCATTAGAGAAATGTTATGGTATTAAAGGTCTTTTTGTCGATTCACTGTAATTTCTCACGTTTAAACTTACGTAAACAATTACTATTATACCACACACAGATTCTCAGACGTTTTTTATGAATTTTCTTGAATTTGAGTTCATTTCTTTTGCACCAATCCCCACAATTATGTCTTCAGAAAATATGAGTACAGAATCGAGAATAATATATCCGAAATATGAAAATAGATAGCACCAAACGAGGAATATCATTGTCAAAAACAAGGAAAGAGAATTACAACATGTTAAACAATGAAAGCTTCAGTGTACACAATTCAAAGCAAGGTCGTTCTAGCTTCCTAATCGAACAACAATTAATAAAACCTGTGGTCGGAAGAAAGAGTACCAAAAATCGTTTCGTTATAGGTCAAACAAACCTTGAATACATCTAGAAAAAGGTGATCCTTTCAAATTACTGAATGGTAATTGCAATGACCTTGTATTTAATTCTTTTGGATTATTTTTATTGAAAATATAAGCATACGTGATTCTGTCATTTTGTTGGATGTGAATCATATCGTCGTCATATAGTAAAAACCCAATACGAATCATAACGGTACACATAAAATAGATCATGTGATTGAGTGTGGATTACAAAGATCTAATTTTCAATTGATATTCTTCCAAAGAAAAATCTTTGTACACTTTATTTATTAAAAGAGAATAAATCTTTTTAACAGCTTACTTCTTATAAAAGTACTAAATAGCAACATTATTCTCACAAGAAAAAAGATAAGAAAGAATTGATCACATTGAACCAGTCAAATTATATAAACACTAAAATGAAATCTTTTTCTTCACTTGGGGTTTTAGGTACTTTGCAGAATGTTTTACCAGTTCTCCTAGTCTATGTTGTTTATTTGTATTTTGACATTTTCCTAATTGTTTGTAATGATTGTTTAAAATAAAATACGAAATATTCTCGTAAAAGTAACCAAGTATGTGTAAATGATGAATCATATGATATTCTCCTTTGAAGAATTTTAATTTGAAGATTATTAACTGTTGCCATAAGTTTATGCAATTTCCTTAACTAAATTTTGAAGTCAAGTGTATGTGGTACAACACAAACTTAATCTTTCAGTTTTTGTGGACATTATAACAGCTACTCTTGAGCGTATTCTAACTATAGATTTGCATCTGCAAGCCTACAAAGCCAAATTGATTCAACAATTTTTGCCAACAAACCATGCACAGCAAAGAGACTTCACCAATTTTATCCTTGAGTAAAGAGAAAATCATTTTCAGTAATGAGCCCCATTTTCACCTCGATGGCTTCATTAATCGGCAAAACTACCACATTTGGGGTTCAGAAAATCCACGAATGACTCATCAGAAAGCAATGCATTCAAAACGTTTCATTGTCTGGTGTACATTGCGGTCTGGAGCAATAATTGCACCGTATTTCTTCGAAGAGGAGGAAGGTAATGCAATAACAGTGAATGGCGAACGTTATCGTGCTATGATAACGTAGATCTTTGTGTCCGAATTGGAACTGCTCCTAGTAGTGTCATTTCCCGCTTTGGTGACCAGAATTTACCTCCACGTTCTTGCGGTTTAACAACTTTGGACTTCTGGTCGTCGTGTTATCTGAAGTCACAGGTTTATGCCAACAGGTTCGCGACCACCGCATTGAAGGTCGAAATTAGACGCTCTACCAATGAAATACCGTCACACGTATACAATAGTGCAAATTTTACGAAGAGAGTACGATGTGTACATTATAAGTATTAAATAATACAAAACTTGCTATAGGAAACCATGTTTTATTGAACTTTGAAATCTTGCAGTCTTATTGAAGCACCCTTTAAATATAAGATCTATTCAGCGCGGCCTGCGTTGGTCTCTGAGACAAATGTAGAAACTTACGTCATGCTGCAGATTTTTTGTCGATCTTATTTACTTTACACTACATATCAACAGCTGTGAATTCGATAAAGATGCTATTTATAAAACGTAGCACACTTGCCCTATTACGACCCTGGCACACGGGAAAAATATCCCAACTCTAATAGTGAACATGGTGACCGCTTCCACAAAAATATTTTGGGAATGGTTTTCTACGGTACCAATGGAAATGGAATTGTGTTATGTTAGCAGGGTACTGTTGGATGGTAAAAAAATGAGGTTATGGATGTTGCTTATAAAAACAACATTCTTAATTATTATTTTATTATTGAAATTAGACTAACTTCATCATCTATCTCTGATTAAAGTAAATGTTACTATATTTTGTATTAAGGTCATAATACGTCATTTCATGGCAAAACCAGAAGTTAACATTCGTTACCCACACAAATTCTAAACTTATTTGATAATATCTAATTATTGCATATCGAGATTCCAGCATATTCCGAACATTTAAATTCCATTTGCAATCATGATGTTTATTCTGGGTAAATACCACCTCAAATATTAGCATCTGTTGAATAATTTATTCGTCGCTAATGTGAAATTAAACATTTTCGCACATCACACGTTGACCATGAGAAACCATGTGCAACTTGAGCCAAAACAAAAGCAAATAACGGAGTAATATTTTCCTGGGCTCTAGGCGAACTATGTAAAAGACGTAATATTATGAAAACATCGTTGTAATCGGCGAAAATGTTGGCCGAAAGCGAAAAAAACGACCGAGTGATTACAAACTCGTTTCGCAAGAGTTATTTTGTCGACAATAACTTTTACTTTCTTCTGAATAAACTGGTTTTCGTTACGTTAGATGCTAGATGCGACCAATTAGTAGCCGTAAACGTTTTAATTGGCGAACGTAAGGTCATATTTCGATATCATATAGTTTTTTTTCCGCGTATTTTGAACGTTTCTTTATTTTCTCGCTGCCTACTTTGATTTCGATTCTTTTGTCTGTTTTTACCTTTGACGTGTTCAAGCGGATCTAACGGTGAGGCAACGACGAGGCGTTGAACGAATACTAAAGCGTAGACGGACACAGACAGGAGCAACTGCACAACACGCTCACTAAAATCGAAAGAAGACGGCAACATCAACATTTTAAGCGATTAAATCTCGCGTTCGAATCTTCGCGTAACATTTTACGTTTCTTTTTTTTTTTTTGTTTTTCGCTCTTATCCGTTTCGGTCGAGGTGTTTTTCGTTTGTTTCGTCACACGTTCGGTTCCGATTTGGTCCTTTTTCACGTCGACATCGCGATCGCGAGGGACAAAACGCACCCGGACGAACTCGCCGCGACTACCGAGATCGTCGGATCGACAGCATTACCTCTCTATTGCCACCTTCTTCTTCTACCTTGCGCGTCCGACCACCGCAACTGGCTGACGCTACACCGACGTGTACGGCTGGTAGCGCGACTGTCAGGCGAAAACGGACGAAATCTCACGAAAAGTGACGGAGTTATGCGCATTGACCCTGAATCGCAATATCCTCTGGTGTTTAGTTGGTTCTATTGTCTTCTGATGCTCTTCTGCTTCCTTATTTTGTCAGTCAATAAAACGTCGTGTTATATGAATTTCGCCGGTCCTCCAGCTAAAAACATCTCTTGCAATCGATTATAGTCTTTTGATAAACCCCAGAATCAATTTAAATAGTGGATACATTAATTTTCTAGAAGCTTTGGCGAGATATACTTATCGTGACACTTGTCAGATGCGATTCGTCATTAATTGTAGCATTTCCTCTAATGCTAATTTTTACCTGTTTTTTCCAACATTTGCAGACATTTTTGAGCAAATCAGTTTGATGAATTCTTCTAGTACGGTGCGGCGAATTGTCGTATTAATTAAAGAAAAGATATCCACTACAAGTACCATAAGAGCATTTTGCACCAAGAAAAGGATCACTACTAATAGAGATAATCAGCGTATCTTGGAATTAGCAACTGAAAACCCAGGTTTATCCGTCAAAGAAATAGGAAATGTAATGTCTCAACAAGAAGTGCAAATAACCAGGGGTACAGTACGTAGATGATTGTACGAAGACGGATTAAAATGCAGAGGCCCTCTGAAGAAGCCAAAATTAACACCAATGATGAAGCGAACGCGTTATAATTACTAATAAATGCTGAAGATCTGTGACAAAATGACGCTACAATTAGATATACCATTATCCTTTGCATAGACAGTATGCTAAAAACAATAAGCCAAAAGAGACTACAAAATATGTGACGATATCTATAAACAATTCTGAATAAACTTATGCTTGTACAATGCCTTTTTCAATATATATATATATATTATCGTATAATAGCGTTAGCTTAGATATATGCAAATGAAATTAAAACATATACCTAAACTGCTTTGCTTTCTGTTTGTAGCTATACCTACTTCTTTATCTTCAACTATATAACTTCTATAAGTTATACATAAATTATTTAATTAAACAGATAACCTGTACGTCAGTGTATTTTATTCCTAATATCACACTAGTACCAACTTAGCCTGACAACATCGAAAATAAAGACAATAATATCTTAACACGAATTGGTTTAGGTAATAATTTACTAAATATACATGTTTTGTATAAACAAGCATTGCAACGAGAAAAGAAAAAGGCCAAATTAAACAAATCTCAGGCGTTTTAAACTAGTTTTAACTATAATTTATTCATCACAACGACAAAAGAATTTTTTGGGTTGTGTCTTGCATTTGCACATATTCTTGCGTGAATCAGTTTTATTAATTCTTCTATTCCGGATTAGTAACAGAAAATATGTTTTAATGCATTTTTATCTAGATTTAGCTGTATTCATATTGAAACTAACTCATACAAAATGATTCCACTAATTGTACAAATAACCTATAACTCAGTGTACCCGTACGAAGAGTTTCCTATTTCTAATATCATACGGAGTACCAACATGAAAGTACAGAAGCAAGATAAAAAAAAGTACATAAAATCGATAAATTGTAGTAATTACATCTGTTGTTTTGAGATTCCATTTATATCATCTATTTACCCTTCAAATAATTAATTAACTGCCTATTTTGACGATTTTATTACGCAATGGTAGTAATACGTTAAATTTATATCTTTCTCCACAATCTTTTTGTTTATTTTCTGGTCAAAACGATATTAAAATATTTTTTTTCAGTATGTAATACATATATACAGCATATAAATATACATATTATGGTAACAGCGTTTATACTTACAATATAGAATATTATTTACACTGCACTATACTTTCAGTCTTCCTTTTCTTCCTATCCTAATTCATAGACGAAATCAAGGACGAATAAAAATAAAAACTAACATCACGCCAAATCACAAAATTCAAGTCAACATTAATTTTGAAATTTTGACGTTCGAGTTGGAGACAGTAGTACCAACTACTATCCCTACGTAGATACCATACACAAAAAATGAAAAAGCACTACAAACTAAATTGAGTTGCTAATAGACTAACTTATTCTATTCTATTCAATTTCTTTTGCAACTGCAAGTTTTAGTTGAACGTTCGAATGAAAAAAGTACTTGTTCTGTAAATGTAAAGCTTTAGTACTGCAACACTAAATACAAATAGTGCATTAGCACGAATACCTACTAATAATGATAAGAATTGGTTTAGACAATATGTTTAACCAGCAATATCTGCCATAATTTTCGAAATCCTTTTATTACAAAAATAAAGTTTTGCAAAACCTGTGGTGTTACCTTATCATTGCAAATTTCATATCTTCCAAGATTCGAAATATTTTATGTTAAGTAAATGTTTGTCGTGAATTCATGCTTACTCCAATTCTGAAAAAAATATCTTGCCTTTCCGGTGTGATATCAGCATTCATGCTATAAAATACTTGGTTCAAAATGAATTGATTAACTGTATATTGTTTATTCATGCATGTGCATTTGATGCTCTGCGCTTTCGAATTGACTATGGAAAATGAGGCAATTTGCTGTTTGAAGGTGGATACCATTATATTATTGTCAATAGATATGATGCCACCTTCTATTGATGCATCCAACAATATTCTATACATAATGTCTCACATTTGTACCTCCTTGATAACGTATGGAGGATATATTGGTAAGGCTTACAGAATCTTTTCACTATTCAACAGATAATATTGACAAATAAATATAGCACATTGTCATCTTGTTAAATGATGTTATATTTCGAGACAATGCACCAAATCCTAGTTCTTGTTTCAACCTGCATATATTGGAGCTTGTAAGGAGGGGTACAAAATGCATTTTTGCAAAATAATTTTATTAAAAACGCTGTTTAAATTAAACATTTCTATATATTAAGAAATAAAAAAGAAATGTCCCAATATCATTGAAAATGGTATGGTGTATATTTAAAGCATACACAATCATTTTTCTAAGAATTATATTTGATATATCAACCCTACATATAGGCAACCCAAATTACGAATTCCAAAGTCGCTTCAAATTCCCGTTTCACACCCAGTGACATGACGTCATATCTAAGATGACCTCATAACTTTAGCCTTTCCATTAATGCGATAATTATAACAAAAGAAATACAATAACGTCCGTTTGGACAATTACGGTTAAATAGAACGTTTCTTTCAAACACTACAATGCCAAAGAAGAAGTTATAATGAATGTAGGATTTTATAACCACGGTATGTTGATTTAATGTAATCTCTATACAAATATTTAGTAAAGCTATTGCAATCCTTTTATCTACATCGTGTAAATTGATAAGTAAGTTTACAATTTTAGGAAGTCCAAGTCGTGAATCGGGCGTTGTAAGCGACTGCGACACCATGGCGGAGCTAGCGGCTTTATTGAGATCAGAGATCCCCGAAGGAAGGAATAACCTAACCGATAATCACACAAATTTAGAACGAGTGGCCGAATATTGCGAGGCTAACTATTTCCAGTCGGAAAATAAGAGGGTGGCGCTTGAAGAAACAAAAAATTATACTACGCAATCTTTAGCCAGTGTCGCTTACCAAATTAACACGTTAGCGTACAATTTTTTGCAGTTATTGGAGTTGCAGACTGCACAATTAGCTGAAATGGAAAGTCAAATGAACCATATTAATCAGACGGTGATGATTCATAAAGAGAAGGTTGCGAGAAGGGAAATTGGGGTGTTGACCGCAAATAAATCAACTACCAGACAATATAAGATCATTGCCCCTGCAAATCCGGAAAAACCAATTAAGTATGTCAGAAAACCTATCGATTATACAAGTAAGTGAATTAGAAACATCTTTCTAAGTTCTTTCTTTATTGAAATTAATGTATGATGTAGTAGCACCCTCCAATAAGTGATTATATATATTTTCCAAATTTTTAACGCTATTTTCAATGTTTTCGTAAAAGCAGCTATAAATTTTCAGTATTGGATGATATTGGTCACGGAATTAGAAGTGCGGGCACTCCGAGGCAAAAACAACGAGGTAGCAGCCAAGGTAGCATTCAATCAATTACTGCATTATGTGCAAATCCCATGGTTGGTCCTGCACCTACAACGAAACCACCAACACCTCCTCAAGTGTCGAGAACAGGAAGTAAGGGTACGACGTAATATGCTCCGATAGCTAAAAACGTTTAGATGTTGAAACCAAAATGTTCGATTACAACCCAGCTGTTTCCATTTCAGTGTCTGTATCGGGTGGAACCCTAAGCAAAGGTAGCAGAGAATATCGTACACCTCCAGCGGTTGCACCTCCGCAAGTACCAAGTCATTACGCTCCCAATTATCCGATAGGTCATCCGAGACGTGGTGAAAGGGGCCCTGGCTACAGTACGCTTCCGTTAGCAGGTCAACATCAAGCCATGTCTCCTCCACAAGTTGGCATGGTGCATCCATTGAATGTCCAACAGCAGCAGCAACATCAGCAAATTCAGCAACATCCTCAGACTCCGCCGCCTCCACCTCCACCGGGGAACGTTTCATATATTCAAGAGCAACACATGATCATGCCGCGTAAGTTTGAAGCTACCACCTAGTGATAGTTTTCTAAATTTTATTTATCCATATCTAAAGCTCCTCCATCACCGTTGGTCAATCAAGAAATGCCACTTCCATCAAATACGATCTCCCACCATACCATGCTGATGGGCCAACATAATCCCGTCCCTCATGGGAGTTTAGGTATGCATACACTGTCACACCATCCGCATGGTCAACGGTTAACTAGAGGTAGCGGATCACAGTCTCCACCGTTACCGCCACCTCCACCACCTGAAGAGGAACACGAAGATTTTGGAAGGCCTCGTACTTCGGGTGTTATGCCCATCGTCCCCGATGAAGAAGATTTACCTGGTTGGGTCCCGAAAAATTATATTGAAAAAGGTATGAGGTTGCCACCACTTCGACTCAAAAAATACTGACACATTATGTAAGTCTATAACTGCCGAATAACTATAGGCTTTCACGGCCAGAGTCTGAGTTTGTACTGGTAGTACGTATTTCCGTACTTGTTGGCCGTGGTCTTGAGCGGTCTGTTCATTACTCAATAAAAATTTTATACAATCAACACCTATTTAGCATTTCATTTAATTCAGATATATATTTTTTTTTTGAAAATGGTTAATTCCCAAAAAAAGACTTCTATACAAAGTTATGGTCAGCATACCTACATTTAATTTGTTTTCCTCAGTGGTTGCAATCTACGACTACTACGCAGATAAGGACGATGAACTGAGTTTCCAAGAAAGTGCTGTCATCTACGTACTGAAGAAGAACGACGATGGTTGGTGGGAGGGGGTTATGGATGGTATTACAGGTCTCTTTCCGGGGAATTATGTCGAACCGTGTGTTTGAGACAAGTTGCGTGTAAAATTATACAAAAGGAATTGAGTTGCTTTCCTTTGATAAACTAAATTTCACTCTCAAGTGATTCCAGCAATATTATCTACTGATTTAAAAAAAAAATCTAGAATGCTTCGGTCATGATAAAGATTTCCACGTAAAAAGGAACGCAGCTGCAGTTACTTATATCCACATCTAATGCAATTGATTATTTACAAGTATTACTGGAGGCTAATAAAAAGAAGTCACCAATCTATACGATAACATTTATTAACGAGGTATGATTGCAATAAATGGATGTATGAAGAATGGCATGGTAGAGAATCGTATTAACCCACTGCGCTTCATAAACGTTACGTGTCTCGTTTATGCGGTGGTCAGTGGTGTACGGTGTGTCTGATATATTAGTAGACGTTATGAAGTAAGATGGATATCTCTTAAAACTTTCAAAACGTTAAAATTATTGTGTAGAAGCTTTAGATATGAATATACATATGTATTCAACGAATACCTTGAGGAAAATAAGCAATTTTTAGTGTACTACACTTTATACGCGTTATATATAGCCAATTCCGGCCCTACCTTCTTTTTTTTACTTTATTTACTTGTAAATTTTTTTATCGAAATCTGTATTTATTGTCAGATGTAACTTAAACAATGAATAGATAACATTTATGACAAAAACTGTGTTTTTTTTTGTTTAACACACCCTTATACACTACTGCTCAAAGAAGTTTGGATTATTTTCAAGAAGAAACTCGAATTAACTTACAGGCAAAACTAAGTGTAATATTTGTTCGCTTCACTGAAGTAAGACTTAAACTTTCCTTTGTCGAAATGGAATTATACCCTGAGCGATTTCGACGTGTCAATTTCCGTAATAGTAAATAAGAGGGACGATGAAATAACATTTATGTAACTTAAAGTTGAGAAATACGCATGCTATTCTGCAGGACGATCATGTGTTAATATGCTATTTCTGTCTAACTGTATTCTCTACCCTTGTTTAACTACTATTCTCACACCGATCTTTTCAATTTGTATCGATTCAATGACGCCCTCAACCCGTATTACTGTGAGGTGACGGGGGTATATCGCTAGACGTGCGTCATTCGTTTCAAGTGAAGCCGATGTTTGATTCATTTTCCAGTCGCCCAGAATGCAATCAACAGCTCGCAACTTTTCACCCGGTATATATGTGGAGATGAGAATTTGTTTTATTATCCGGTTGGGTCCCAGATCGAGGGGAAGGCTGTGGGGGATGTTAGCATATTTCTTTGCTGCGTTTTTAAATACTCTCTAAATTTGTATAATTCTTTCCTTTTTGACGTTAGTCAACGATAATTGAGTGTGAATAGCTGATAGCTTACCACCCAAGTTGTTGGAGTAGAATTAATCCGATCTCTTCTTCTAAACGGAATTAATTATATCTACTTTAATAAAAATAAGAATGGTTTATTATCCAACAGAACATTAACGGTTCCAATTACAGGACATACAAAACAATACAACTTTTTGCAATATGCAGTACAATTATTTAATGACTTTAAATCGCGAAGTTTTTACTCTACTTATGGAGTACTCCAGGTGTCGAACCTTGATCCAGTTCTCTTTAATATATACGCCGATGATCTGAAATCTGTTATATAACTACCCTTTATTAGTATATGCCGATGATGTTTAGATCATCACCTTCACTGACGTTGACCTACAACGTAATCTGGATAATATCCATACCTAATGCCTGCATAATAACCTAAAATTAAACGTAGATACATTGAAAAGCACGAAATGTTGTAGTTACGTCATAGTTGGTTATGATGTATACTTAAGTAGCTACGACTTATATGCTCCTATCATGCTTGTGTATACGTATACTTGTGATCGATAAAACAATGATGTAATTACAAACTTCCGTGATTTCATTTGTATGTCTTCTGCGAAGAGAGTGCATAGAATCAATTCGCTATGTTGGATTAAAGATATAAGTATAATATATGATGATAAGTTTAGCTTCTTTAGATATGATTTAGAGGTATTGCAACAGTTGCTCTTGGGCATTTAATAAATTATTATTATCTTAGTTTCAGATAATAAACACATGTATAGTATTTGCCAGGCTTACGATCAGAAATCTACAGATAAGTAGTGATAAAAACTAAATTTTATTAGGATTATATGTCAATCTCAATTGGGAGCTTCATATTACGAATTTAGTATATTATGGATTGCAATGTTCACATAAACTAGTACGAGGCTAACATACTATTATGCTTGTTTCCAATGTAGGACAAGTTACGCCATTTTAAGTGCATCGTTGTGTACTGTATAGAGTTCGTAAAAGTACAAAACTTGACTGTAAAGAATGCCATGCAAATCTTCACTGTTAATTAATTTTAGAATTTGCTGTTTATGAAAATCATTTTATGAACAATAAAAGCTATCACTGATATACATAATAGTATTATAGATATGTAAAAAAAAATATCATGTCCCATTTCTTATGAGTGGGAGTGTATAAAAAGAAACCATTCTTTTTCCTCCTTTTGTCCCGATAAAATTGAATCAGTGTTCGTATTTCCTTTATAAATCGCAACCGGTGTCTTACACCTTTAAAAGTTAGGCCAAATTGAACTATAACACCCCGTTTAAAACTGGCCACGCCCTCGTACTTGTGTTTGTTTTAAAGAAGAAGTCACGGTCACAAAAGAACTTCACTGGTGTGCAGGTATTTAATTTTTAAAATACAATTAACTTACTGTTACATATACAGGATGTCTCAAAACTTTGTGTCCCTAAATTTACTCGCCATTTTAATAAGAATTATTTTCTAAAATTCACGTTTACAACCAATTAGTAAGTAAGGGGTGGGATATGAAGATCCACCCTCGTACGTCAGAATTTTTGGGACTCCTATACACATTTGATCAATTCTATATGAAATGAAACAAAAGATATTTGTTATTATAATCATATATTTATTTTACTTATATATTTTCGCAATATATTAAAAGGTTCTATTTAGAAACATCCATTCTTCGCGGCCATATTTACATTACAAACACTTTGATATGTTAACTCACTCTATATAGCACGATATAAGATTCATACAAATTTTGGTAAATGTTAAAAAAGCCTCTGTTCATATATAAAATTCCTTTGCAAAATGCGCGATTATCTTATATATAATATGCACGTATTAAAAAAGAACCGTAACAATTTGTCCGGTATATAAGGAACAGTCTTTGAGATTTCTTTCTTAAAAAAAAAACGTTGACTAACACCACGTTTGTCACCCTTGTCACGCTGTTAGGTCTGAAGGTGGCCTCGTTAAACCGCATGGTCTTCTAAATTCTTGACCGTGTTCATGGATCCATTTATTGGATACTAAACAAAAAAGTGCAATAGATTATCGTTAACAAGAATTCAAATATATTTTTGAACAACACATACCCCATTTCGATCCAGCTAACACGGGACATGCAGCATGTCTTGTACTTCTATCACCTTCGCCGCTGGAGTGCAAATTATACCAGAACGCGGCTGTACCTTTCATGGGCCATAACGCTACTTTGAGGTAGGGGAAAACGGTGGCGCCACCTTGTGGAACATCGCTCATCTATAACAGTTCAGACGTTAGCTCTGAGTACTAATAAAAGAATATAATATTTTTATTATTGCTTACGTAGAACAGGACTGTTGCTATTCTATTACCGGTTCCTAAATCCTTAAAGGCATTTTTCTCCTCTTTCTGGAAGATGAAACGTTTTTAATATAAAAAATTGCAAATTGCAAGCAGACACACTTTACTCACCCTCGCGAAGTCAAAATGCGGTTCGTAATGGCCGCCAATACCGTAGTTAACTACTTGAAGTTCTTCGGCGGTCTTCATAGTAAGCCCTGTCATATCTTCTACCCTTTGCACGACATCGTCTACGTGCCTGTGCTCTCCTTCTTTCAACCAAGCTGATTTGCTGATGCGGTAGTGCGCTATCTCTAGTTTACCCGTTTTCGAATTCTGTACTGTTGCTCTTCGGAACTGCAATGTTAGGGAAATAAAATATTTAGGTGGCAAGAATTCACATTTTGAAACCTTAAAGAAACAAAATTACTAGTGTATAGTGAAGGAATTCACTACTCGAAAAGGTTTCATAATGTCGAGGCAACAAGCATATCAATTCTAAAGTAGCTTAAACTCTTAAGCTATTAAGTGTTATTCTTCTATATAAAATCATATTGGGAAGCTAATATTACATTCTCCCTATGGCGTTGCGCTTAAACATGAAAACTCGGTATATATAAAAAACAAGTTGTCTACCGCAGTGGTTCAATAATTTCTTCACTTGTAAGTCTGATATGTCATGACCGCCAAAGGGACAGGTTAGCACATACAGCAGCATATACACTAAGGTGACAGAATAAAATAGACACCTACTAATTAAAAAAAAGATACTATTCTCGTTATATATACAAAATATTCTAAAATGTTGTCGATCCACCTTTACTTGCGTGAAGTGCTGCGACTCGTCGTGGCATAGAATCTATTAAATGATTAATGGTGTCTTCTGGAATATTTAACCACTCATCTGTAACAGCTGCCGCCACGAGTTCTTCCTTATTCCTGGGTTTTCGGGGTCGTTTCGCCATATTTGTCTGGATTATGTGCCAAAGATTCTCTATCGGATTCATGCCTGGTGATTGGCCTGGCCATGGTAAAATCCGAATCCCCTGTTCCTCTTTCCATGCGGTTGTTGTTCTTGCTTTGTGTCAGGGTGCTCCATCCTCCATAAAAGTGGCGTCTTCTTTAGATAAAATGGCGTTGTCGAATATCGGTAGTAGTCCTTCTGTTAATATTTGGATATATTTTGCCGCATTTATATTTCCGTCGCAGATTACTAATTGCGATCTTCCACCATACCATATCGCGCCCCAAACCATGATGTTCACACCGCCGTATTTCACCGTCTGATGCAAAAATTTGTCGTCCAGTTGCTGTGATGAACGTCTCCATACCCACATACGACCACTATCACTGAATTGGCAGTATCTGCTATCGTCTGAAAAAATTACAGACCACCAAAACTCTTCGGGCTTCGTTCGCATTTCGATTACCCAAGCCATTCGGCGTCGTTTTTGAAACGCCGTAAGGAGAGGCTTTTTCTTTGCCATCCTTTTATACATCCCAACACTGTGGAGGTATCGCAGAACGGTGCGCTGACTTTTCTGTGAAGTTGCCGCAAACTCAGCTGTACTTTTTCGCGGTTCTTTTAACACTTCGCGCACAAGCGCCCTTTTACTTCTTTCAGAAGGTCCGGCACAACTTGGTCTCGGTTCCACTATTGTTTTTTGCGTTTAAATTGTGTAATCACACGGTTAACTGTGAACAACGGAATATTTAAAAATTTACTTATTTCACGTTGCAAAGCGCCGCGTTCATTCTGGCCAACGATGCGAACCCGGGTGAAGCTAATATCTCTCGAACCTTGTAAGCGAGGCATAGTTGTAATGATACTAAACTATGACGAATTCCTTCCGATACATCTACCCCTACCCTAATGACAAGAGAAAGTTCTTAATTCGTTCTTAGAATTTAGCTGTTTACATATTTATACCGCTTTACCTGTTGTCTATTTTATTCTGTCACCCTAGTATACTTACTATGTGTACTTCCGGAATTGGACTGTGTCATAATGAGATATATAAAAATAAAATAAGAGTTTAAGTAGTAGAGAAAGTCTAGCATGGTTTATACGTTGAGTTACCGTGTCACTTTGGTTTCCCTGTTTTCTGCTGAAGAAACGTCAAAGTAGTTCAGTTATGACGTAATTATTATATACGAAGCTTTTCATTTTGTTTAATTTTACGTGTACAACAAATTTAACTTCCATCTAATATACCCAACTTAATGCCCAGACTTACCAGCACAATGATTGCATTCAGGGAAGCGTTGCGCTTTAGTGCTGCAAAACAGCGCTACATTGTGACGCCACAAAAAGAGCCGCATGTATCTGGACGGTCACACTAAGTTGTTTAATGCTCTTTTTTAAATTTATTGCGGCAGTAACAATCTGGGCGCTTTACCAATGACTATCGGGAGTAAACTGGCAAAAATAAATGTTAGGGTGATAAATTATATAAGTTAATAAAATATCTAAAAAATGGTAGGGTGTCAATCACCAAAAAACATCTGCAAATAAGATTTCCTGTTTCAAAAGTAATTACTAGAAGATTTATGCAATACCATAACCTACTACAATAAAGTAATGACCCAGATGTTGGCTGCCCGACGAGATTCGAATAATGTTGCAAAGTAGCTAGTGAACAAAACCTAAAGCCGCTAGTCTTACCGTTGATATTTTATTCTTTGATAACAATTGTATAGATCAGATGAAGGAACATATTATAGGTTGCAAATGGAAATGTCTTTCGATAACACTAATTTATATAGGCTATAAGGTTTATAAGGTTTTTTTACTTAAAATAAATTTAATATTATAAGTTTATGAGATTATCACGTGATAATATAATTTCGTAATTTTGTATCCTCTAGTAGTTCCCAAAAAAGACAGGTTGCATCACTACGAGACACATAAATAAAACTTGCGACATAAGATTCAATGTAACTCAGATCTGGGATGTTGTATTGCATAGTAAAGCACACCTAAAAACATTTGCTATACATATCCTGTCATATTTAACACTTGACTGACATCTCTAGATTCATATTTCTTTTTTTGTAATTTTCAATAACGGCTGTATCACATCCAATTGTAATTTGGAGCGAAATATGAATATAAAACGAGCTCCAATCCCCTCACATTATCTTTATTTCATGCAGTACTCTCTTTTAGGCCGCAGTCTTTTCGTTTAAATATGGTTTATAACTTAAATACTCACTCGACATCTCGGTATTAAAAAACGATTTATTTGTGATCTAGTTGCTTCAGACGTTCGCCCGGTAAGCTAGAGGGCGTAGGTTCAAATCTTACGACATTTTGTCAGTTGTTGGTAATTACAAGGAAATTATAATTTATCATTGTAAAAACCAATGGGAGTCTCATATTAATTTAATTCATAAGTACTCACTCGAGGTTGCGCCAATTGTTTTATAGTGGAGATCTCGCTGTCAGACATGACATCGTGAAAGATCCAAATCCTTGGCTTGGTGTACGCTTCCTCGATTTTAAACGGCGCTATCCTTAGGAAAGGGTTTCCATTATTGGCATACCTGCATTTCAACTGGGAAGAAACGGAGTGGGGTACGGTCATGTCACCTCTGCAAAGGGCCTCGTAGAATTCTTTCGCCGATTTATCCTATAAATACGTTAAGCTGCATTACATTCTTCTGCATGAAAATACAATTCCGGCTACCACTATTACCTCGTTGTAGTCTTCAAGTGGCGCTTGCGGAACCTCATCTTCCCCTTTACGTTTTAGTCCTTCAGTCTTGGCGATTTCGTCTTCGTAGTAGACCTTGTTGCCGATAGCTCGCGGGTGACTCGGAACCAATTCCAGGAGTTTATTGGTTAGATCTAGCGCTAATAGCGTGTTACCTGAATGAAAATGGGAGAATAGCTTTAGTTAGTGGTAAATTCTTTCTTACTACAGGATTGCGTTTAGATTCAACGTCCGGTAAACAATTTTTACACCAAGTTGTTCGGGTATGCCCCGGGCATTGAATGCAGGGTTGTACTAACCAGGGCCGAGATGATTTAAATTAAAGAATGAAACAGAATTTTTGTTCATATAATTAATTAAGACAAATAAAATAAAGACACAAATTTAAAATCCTAATGATGTGTGATTTTTTATTTCTTTAACAAAATTATGATTATTTACCAACCCCGATACTCACCCAATTTAAACGTTGAAAACGCCAAATATTCTAATATGTCACTACGATCGATGGTATGGTTGACTTCCCGTTTTAACCTTTCATCAGCCTCCGTCATCCATAGCTTGGTGTGGTAATAGTCGCCGACGTTGTAGGATTGGCGTCCCAATTCGAAACAAGCTTCCGCATTTAACTGGGATGTGTATTTAACGCCTTGAATCTCCCCATTGGCAAGTGAGGCGGTATCCAAACGGTACGTGTCTTGAAGACGCATTAAAGCTAGAGCAGCACCGCTGAGATCTTCGTCGGAAGGAAACGTCATGACGTCTTTGTAGTGGGATAAATTAGTGACTACATCTGTGTAGAGAAAGAAAGGTTGATATTGCGTTAATGTGATAATAAAGTATCGATATCAAGTTCAATTAAAAACAATTCACTTAATATTTTTATATTTTCTAGCCATGAAATTAAGTGCACTACACATTCTTAAAATTTTAATAAGATGAATCGAAACACCCTATATACAATGTTGGCTAAATATATAATATATAGTCTAGCATGCTTGGTTAGCATGTATGTGCAACTCCTTTTTGAATAAGAATAGTTGAAAAGATTTATTTAAATTCTAAAACATTAAATTTTTAATGAGGTATTTCAAATTTTGATTTCAATTGTGTACGTGTGAATTTCAGACACGATCAAAGGTGTAAAAGAATTAGATTGCGGATGGACAATTTTAATGATTTTCATAAATAATACTTTAATCACTGTTATTTTGTTACCCAATGTTATTAGGTAATTCGTAATACATTATTAAATATTCTTTCATCAATTTCTAAACAAATATCTAAAGGAATGCCTACAAAATAACACCAAAGATAAAGACGCTGCTACTAAATACAGCTTTTCTCATGGTATTGGTCAAATCATTCACGAGATAGACAGTGAAGAGACATAAAACGCTAAGAGACGGACATGTTTCTGCCTACCCGGCGTCATCAGAGTGGTTTCGAGCGGTTTTATGCTCAACACATGTAATTCCCTCTCTGCTACTATCACCATATCTAACCCTACAATTCAAGTGATTATTCTTGGCGCTAACTAGTGGCAAAAGAATGAAACACTTGTCTGCAAAGTCAGACAGCAAAAAGAAGCTGGTACAGCTTCCCACCCTTCTCTCGAGCAATACATGGATTGCTAGACCCGAGGAAGCGCGCGCACAAAGGGTAAACTGCACATGTGAATGATTTCTCTGGCTTGCCATGACGTATTTACAACACATTTAAAGGAATGCCTAGAAAATAACACCAACGATAAAGACGCTGTTAAATACAGCTTTTCTCATTGTATTCGTGCTGTATTTAACAGCGACTTTATCTTTGCTCTAACAAATATACAATTTTTTCCCACAAAAATATGTTGGTTTCTCCTTGACTAAGAAAAGACAAAAAAAAACAATCAGCATATACCTTCTCCCACATTCTTTGTAATAAGATCCTCCACCTGTTTCCAATCCGTAGTCAGCTTCTTAACCAGCAAGTAGGCATTGACTGGATTCGCTACGTACGACTGTATATCTTCGGAAGCTTTATCGTATTGCTCTGTATATTCCTTGAAATACCTGCAAGCGATGAACTTTTCAAATTTCACATCGAATTTAGCCCTACATGATCACCTACTTCCTAAGCGTCGATAGTTTTTGCTCCTGCGACGCGATATAACTCTTCATCGTCGATATAAGAAAGTTTTCGGTCTGCAGGAGCTCCTCTAGGTCCGCCAGTGCGGTGAACACCTCGGAAAATGCGCAATTGACGCATAACAGCGCGATTAATAAAATTCCTTGATTTTTGGTCATATTTGCTTATCTGGAAAAACGGGGAAAGTCATCGAGGCAGTAGCGACAGAACAGCAAAGAATATGCATGAAATAACGTAGCTATACCACAATAGTCTATTGAAATTGCAGTATAATAAAACAGATTTTAAATCGAAAATGCACAATGAGCAATAACTTTTTTTAAGACTTCACGCCCACAATAATTTTATTTTAAATTAAGAATTGATTGTAGAATGTTTACGTTACAAAGTAACTTTTCATTGCTAAATTTTTATATACAGGATGTCCATGAAATACAATAAAAAAGTATGAAGGATGGAAAGATCTAATTATGTTAGAATTAAATCCAAAATATTATGGGAAAATTCCTTCGCAGATGGGAGAAAAAATTGATAAAGATATTTAAAATAAAAATGTCTTTATTATTTATAGCCAACATATTCATACGTAAGCATGTTACTGCATTGCTAGCATCCCGTTTGAAAGGTAGATAGTGTTATCTCGTAGTTTTTATAACATCGACAATTGTATTATTTGCAGTATATTTCGTTGGATGGATGTACTATGTATATACATTCTGCATCCATAGGCGGCACATATTACAATTTACAAGGTTTTTTTTTTAATTCTAACGTTCGGGTTATAATTGATCTATATTCTATATGACTGCACCTTTTCATTTTCCGTACTTTTTTACTTTATTTCAAAGACACCCTGTATACATACGTACAAAAGACACGAATATTTATATATATAATTATTCATATAGTATTATGTTTACAAAAATATATAGTATTATGTTTACAAAAATATATAGTATTATGTTTACAAAAATATATAGTATTATGTTTACAAAAAAAAACATTATAATAAAATGAAATACGTATTTAAAATGTAGTTCAGTAGGATAAACACCCATTATATCGCATAAGTTTTACTATCATTTACCTGCACTTGGTCGGATTACCATAAACTGTTTATTACGGTGCAATTACAATAACAATCCCTCTGAATTTACTGGGTAAATTTAGTCATCTGTTAGATTGTAGGTAATAATGTTTAAATTACCTTCCTAGAAGATTATAGTGAAATCTGTAACCTGTGGTCAGTTGCAGTGTGGTATTTACTCTATTCACGTCGTGAGCGAAATATCGTGTGACAATTTTTTAAAATGCCTCCGCGAAGAGAAATTAGTGCGGAAACACATGCGCTTATAATAGCTTACCATAAAAGTGGCACAAGTAATCGACAAATTGCCAAAAAAATGAAAATACACCACGCTACGGTTGACTATAACGTAAAAAAATATCAGGAAACTGGCAGTTTTCTTAATAAAAGACGGAGTGGACGGCCAAAAGCGACATCTGCAGATGATCGCAGAATAGTGGTTACCAGCAAGTTAAATAGACGCAAAACAGCCCCGGAAATCACCGCAGAATGTTGTTCGCCAAAAACTAGTCCGTGTTTCTACAGTCAAAGATCGCCTACAGAGAGCCGGGCTCCATGGACGTATTGCGATGAAAAACTCATTACTACGCAAACAAAACAAGCAAAAGCGACTTAAATGGGCTCGTGAACACCGACACTGGACCATAGAAGAGTGCAACAACGTCCTATGGACAGATGAGTCCAAATTTGAGCTGTTCGGAACCCGAAGACGCATATTCGTAAGAAGATCTGTGGGTGAACGTGCCAGAGAAGAGTGTATTGCTGCTACCGTGAAGCATGGTGGAGGTTCTATCATCATTTGGGGCTGTTTTGCTGGCACTAGTGTAGGGGACATTGTGAAAATTGACGGTATATTGAAAAAAGAAGGCTACCGCGAAATTTTGGAGAACCACGCAATACCTTCCGGAATTCGACTTTTGGGTCACAATTTTATCTTCCAGCAAGATAATGACCCAAAACATTCCTCTAAATAATGTAAAGACTATTCACGCCATTTAGAAGAGGAAGGAACTCTCAAAATTATGGAACGGCCTCCCAAGAGCCCCGACTTGAATCCAATCGAGTTACTATGGAAAGAACTAGATCGGGAAGTACGGAAATCGGCTCCGACATCAGTTACTGACGTGTGGAACAAATCGCAATCGAGTTGGACCTCAATAACACAAGAAACTCTGGCAAAACTTATTGCGAGAATGCCTCGATTGTGTGCTGCAATTATTGAATCAAGAGGAGGTCACATAGATGAAAACAAAATTTAAATTAAACGTTTTAATTTTCACATTTATTTAATATATTTTTTATTCATGTACGTGTATCTGTACATAAAAAACAAATATTATTAACATTTTTGCTAAGTTTTTATACATTTTTGCTATCAGTGAGAGTGCCTAAACACTTTTGAGCGGTAGTGTATATATTGCACTGAATCATTTCCTTACATTAGCTTCTTTGATCTTTCTCTTCTGTTTACGTCTGTATTCCATTAATTCTAAAATCTCGTTGCTCATCCAAGATTTCTTTTTTGTTGTGTAGGTTGTAATAGGGCATCTTTAATAGTTTTAATTGTTGAAATGTTGAATTTACTTAGACGATCTTTAAATCTGAGGCCTGTCATCGATTTAATTTCATTATTTAAATGGGTTTTTACTTGATCTTCTATTAATGGATCTTTTAATTTTCGTAAAGCATCGTTTATATACTAACTTTTATACTTTATTCTTTAAAGAGCAATTTTGGATATTTTATGGATGAAAATCTTTAATTATTCGATTAAACTTTATTACACTATTTTCAACACGTTTTATTTACAAACCAAATCGTAAGCTAACACTAAACGCCTAGCTCTTATCTGGCTTAAAAAAAAAATATCAGATATGCGGTCTAAATACAACGAGAACATTGAAAGCTCTTATTGTTACATAGACAGAAATTGCGCATTCTTTACATGGAGGCTTCTCAAATTATGGAGAATCAGCGGCATCATTTACGTAAGAAGTAAGAATACGTATTTATAAATACCTCACGTGTCATGCTTTGTACATGTCTTCACGTAATGCAAAATGTATACTGCGTGTAGCAAAATTATGAAACAAGTTCGTTTAAATTACAGCAATTTGTTTTTTTGACAGAAATTCTGGGGTAAATCAGTTTTATTTCTTAAAAAATATACCCGCACTGCTGGTTTTCAAATAATGACAACTTCCGATTCTCTTTTATTTTGATACATCGTTTAATGCTACTAAGTAAATTTTAATAATGAATACAACAAAACTTACGAAAAAAATCATTTAAAGTGCAGAAAACAGTTTTTATTACTGATAAAAAAGCAAAGACGAATCTCATTATTCAAGAAATTAAATGGTTGATTCCTATAATCAAATGTTCAAGATGCCTCTTTACAAAAAATACGAGGGCGAGCTGAAATGTTTCTGGAATCGGCAGTTGTGTGTAGCAAGTCAGGTGGTATCGCAAAAAAGAATAAAATCGAATTCGATAAAATACTTCTGGATGGCTGAAAAAACGGAAACGGAATTTAGAAATATTCTGCTAGGGATTCATGGCGGATGTACTCCATCATTTTCGACCATCAGCTTCTCGGTGAGCGAGTTCAAACGTGGACGGTCATCTTGTCGACCAAGATTCATGATGTCGTGTTAGTCGATCGCCGATTGAAGCTGAAAGAGATAGCAGAGACAACAGGCATCTCAGAAGAACGCGTTGGCTATATCCTATACGAAACTTTGAGTATGAAAAAGCTTTCGGCGCGATGGGTACCGCGTTTGCCCACACCGGAGGAAAAACGAAATCGGGTGATGGTTTCGCAGGACTGTCTGGCAAGGATCCAACGCAATCCAAGGGATTTCTTCATGCGTTTCGTAACCGTGGATGAGACTCGGATCTACAACTAGATACCGGAGACCAAGTAACAGTCGAAGCAGTGGACTTTTGCGGGTGAATCGCCTCCGAAGAAAGACCATTTTTTGGGAATTCCCTCATCGACTGTCTGCAGAAGGGAAGGACAAACACGGGGGAATACTGTAGCGATTTATTGACGCGGTTCGATGCAGTATTGAAGGAGAAACGACCTTGTTTGCAGAGGGAAAAAGTGCTTTTCCACCATGACAATGCACCAGCTCATTCATCCCGCATCGTCGTGTCTAAATCGAATGAGTCGCGCTACGAATTACTCTCTCGTCCTCCACATTCACCAGACCTAGCCCCAGGAGACTTTTTCCTATTCCCAAACCTGAAAAAATCACTAGGGGGAAAAAGATTTGCCTCAAATGAGAAGGTCATCGTTCGGACGGCTTGAAGAAACTCTAGCATCGTTTGAAAAGGTGTACTTATCATCACGGAGACTACATCGAAAAAATAAAATTAAAAAACTACACCAATACCATGTCTTTCTTGTCGACTCCGAAAACATTTCCGATTGTCCTCGTAGAGCTATGAATATATTAATTTCCTACATTGAGAATGACGTTAGGACTAGCTCGATTCATTTGATACATAATTAAATTTCTCAAATCCTCTAGATTTACTGGTCTATTCATCACATATTTGTGATTTTAAATACCCCCACAAGACAAAACCAAGAGGTATAAATTTAAAGATTTTATTCCATAATTTTAACGCGCACAGTATGTGTCGTACTAATTATGTAACTTCTGCTACGTTGAAAAGTAGTAAACAGATGAGATCTGAGACATATGGCAGCATGTGTACATATAGCAAGATTACGTAATTAATATTACATGTCGAGTTTCTGCAGCGAAAAAATCTCTTGCCACTAATCTGTTATGCAGCGTCTGATACGAGGTCGCCACAAAAAGTTATATAAAGTTATAAATATATACACTAGGGTGACAGAATAAAATAGACACCAGGTAAAGCGGTATAAATATGTAAACAGCTAAATTCTAAGAACGAATTAAGAACTTTCTCTTGTCATTAGGGCAGGGGTAGATGTATCGGAAGGAATTCGTCATAGTTAAGTATCGTTACAACTATGCCTCGCTTACAAGGTTCGAGTGATATTAGCGACTTCACCCGGGGTCGCATCGTTGGCTAGAGTGAACGCGGCGCTTCGCAACGTGAAATAAGTAAATTTTTAAATATTCCGTTGTTCACAGTTAACCGTGTGATTACATAATTTAAACGCAAGGAAAAAACAGCAGTGAAGCCGAGACCAGGTCGTGCCGGACCTTCTGAAAGAAGTAAAAAGGTGATTGTACGCGAAGTGTTAAGAGAACCGCGAAAAAGTACAGCTGAGCTTGCGGCAACTTCACAGAAAAGTCAGCGCACCGTTCTGCGATACTTCCACAGTGTGGGGATGTATAAAAGGGTGGCAAAGAAAAAAACCTCTCCTTACGGCGTTTCAAAAACGGCGCCGAATGGCTTGGGCAATCGAAATGCAAACGAAGCCCGAAGAGTTTTGGCCGTCTGTCATTTTTTCAGACGAAAGCAGATACTGCCAATTCAGTGATAGTGGTCGAACGTGGGTATGGAGACGTTCGTCACAGCAACTGGACGACAATTTTTTGCATCAGACGGTGAAATACGGCGGTGTGAAGATCATGGTGTGGAGCGCGATATGATATGGTGGAAGATCGCAATTAGTAATCTGCGACGGAAATATAAATGCGGCAAAATATATCCAAATATTAACAGAAGGACTACTACCGATATTCGACAACGCCAGAAGAAGTCTAAAGAAGACGCCACTTTTATGGAGGATGGAGCACCCTGGCACAAAGCAAGAACAACACCCACATGGAAAGAGGAACAAGGGATTCGGATTTTACCATGGCCAGGCCATCACCAGACATGAATCCGATAGAGAATCTTTGGCTCATAATCCAGACAAATATGGCGAAACGACCCCGAAAACCCAGCAATAAGGAAGAACTCGTGGCACCTGTTGCAGAAGAGTGGTTAAATATTCCAGAAGGCACCATTAATCATTTAATACATTCTATGCCACGACGACTCGCAGCACTTCACGCAAGTAAAGGTGGATCGACAAAATATTAGTCTAATTTAAAAATTTTAAAATATTTTGTATATATTTATTTTGTCACCCTAGTGTAGATTTATGACCGGTAAAACTACTAAAAAGGTGACCGTCATTCGAAAAAACCAACTAATACAACCTCAAGTCCTTTTATTCGTTGAAAAGAAACTACATAATGACGATGCATGCTTTAATAATTCTATTTGATATTTCTTAATGATATTAAAAAGAGAACTAATCCTAATAATAGAAGATTAATTGCTGAAAGGCACATAAGGGCTATGAATGATCTACCAATCGTTGAGAACCATCTAAATGATGCAACTTCTTTAACACCATGAGTAATGTAACTACTGTTAGTACGAGGGTTGTCTTTTAAGTTTTGCATATAAAGCTGGAATAAATAATAGATTATTGCTTTTGGGAGTATTCTGCACTAGGATTAACACGGAGTGTTAGTTTCCACTAAAAAATTCACCGGTAGCGTAGGATTACAGTATCCATTTCAAGAGTTACTTTTTCAATAGTTAGTTGAATAGTTAGTAGTGTATAGTTATGTAAAAGACATGGATTTAAGAAATATTTTACTCAATGTCAAAAATTTAAAATATTTTACATATAAACGTAGTTCACATAAAGAATAAGGTTGAACAATATTAAGTCGTTCTTGGTATAATAAGAGCATTAAAATGATTACATTCTTTTCACTATTTAGTTTTACTTTATACGCTTATATTTTTTCTACAAATTCAGAGGTAATTACAATATTTATTGTATACGAATAGCTTTTTACAACCTATCAACATGTTCGCGCGAAAATTGTTGATATCTTGTCAGTTTTTCTTTTAGAAACTTCAAATTCTTGCATATTCTAGCAGCATCAAAAAACAAATTAAATAAGACACTAGAAGTATTTGGAATCAATCATAGCAATGATATTTCTTAAATAAATAATTTAGATTACCCTTGATTTAGATGAAACTTGGATCTTTCAATATTTCCATGTTTTCCTCGTCTTCATCTACTTTACATTATTTTAAAAAGAAGACCATTCCACAGGATATATTAATTCGGAATGAATAATTCGATTTCCTCTAAATATGATGTACGTAACGTTAATAGAAGTACAATTTGGCATTAAAAATAATATTGTTTATTATTGTATGTAAATTAACTACAAAACCATAGGTATCGACATACAAGTAATACCAAATTAAAAGTACTAAATACCCAGTCCTTTTCATTGAATCCACAAATTACTAATGCTCAATTTCATGGCTACCTCATTTATTTCTATTACAGCTTAGAATGTTCTACAATTTGGAATGATAACTACTGCGCAGAGATGAGCATTTTTTTCTAATTAAACCCAGCTAAATAAGGTTGCGATGACGATCGTATGACTACTAAGTATGGTAATTATATGCTAACGTATGCAGTCAGAAAGATGTTAGAGAAAAACTGGTGGATAAATCAAAAGGTTACATGCATGCTTGCAACAGGGAAAGTTATTTTATGGTCATGTACCAGCGTGCAGATTTATTACTGTCATCTTCTTTTAATTGTTCACGATTTATATAAAAGACAATTGATTACGCAAAAGACGAGTAACGCTTTCTGTCTTGTAAATGAAAATTAACTTAGATGGTCCCTTTGTCAAGTTTGGAAAAGAAATAAATGGTATTTACTTGGGGTTACTGATAGAATTGTTAATGTATCTCACAGATTACTGGAGAATTTGCAATTTGTTCATTCTATTTTCTAAACACAATATGTATACTTTGTTTCAAAATATAGTGAGGAATATAAACTGCTACAGTAGCATGTATAAGCTGATGATTTGCAATAAAATTTATCTGTATTATCAAAAGTATTTGATCATAAATAATAAAAGTAATAGACCTCCTGTATTCGTTTTGTGCTAGATCGATTTTAAATGTACTACTGTGCAAATATCATTCAAGTTTTGATGCTTGACCGAAAAAAATGGGGACATGTAATAGGTGACAAAGATCGCGGAACTCATAAAAAACAATGTGATAAACAAGGAAAAAACAAATTAGTTAATTTTTCGATTATTAGACTTTTTAAATTTCCTTTAACACATGGGCTACAAACAAGAATATGTCTGAAATGCACATTTTTTTCTGCTTGAGTCTCTATTATCTTTTGCCAGTAATTTATAGAATTACACTGCCCAATACAATTTTTCTTGACTTCTATGAGACTTCTTTTGCTAATTTGTGTGTGGTAAATGCAGAAGTCATGTTAGTTTTTGCGTATCACGTTAAAATTTAATTCTCCGCCGTACTGTGCTGTTTGAAGAATCACTAATGCGGAAAAATTATTACTTAAGAACTGATGAGATCTAGACAAAGTAAACATTTTAATAATAAACACACGGGCTGAAAAGTCCCGGCCCTAACAAAGAAAACACGGTTTTTTTGGTTTAAAATTAGCTCTATTCATCAACGTAATCTCCATCAAGAGCAACGCAATCATTCCAGCGCCGCTCTAACATTTCAATACCACTCTTGTAGAACGATTTATCTTTTGCCTCAAAATAGGCCTCAGTTTCAGCGATAACCTCTTCATTCGTGCGAAATTTCTTACCGACGAGCATTTTTTTGAAGTCTGCGAACAGCCAGTAGTCGCTGGGAGCCAAATCTGGCGAATACGGTGGATGTGGGAGCAATTCGAAGTTCAATTCATGTAGTTTTGCCATTGTTTTGATTGACATGTGCCACGGTGCGTTGTCTTGATGAAACAACATTTTTTTTCTTTGCCATATGCGGTCGTTTCTTTGCAATTTCGGCCTTCAAACGCTCTAATAACGCTATATAATATTCACTGTTGATATTTCCTTTCTCAAGATAGTCGATGAATATTACACCACGCACATACCAAAATACCGAGGCCATAACCTTTCCAGCCGATTGTTGTGCTTTCGGGCGCTTTGGACGAGGTTCACCAGTTGCTGTTCACTCAGATGACGATCGTTTTGATTCCGGAGTGAAGTGATGGATCCATGTTTCATCCATTGTTACATATCGATGCAAAAATTCCGGTTTATTACGTTTAAACATGGCCAAACACTGCTCAGAATCATCAACACGTTCTTGTTTTAACAGGTCAACAGTGAGCAAACGCGGCACCCACTTTGAACAGAGCTTTCTCATGGTCAAATGCTCATGCAATATAAAGCCAATACGTTCTTTTGATATCTTTACGATGTCAGCTAACTCACGCAACTTCACTTTTCGATCATTCAAAACGATTTTATGGATTTTTTTGATGTTTTCTGGTATTACCGCCTCATTTAGACGTCCACTGCGTTCTGCATCATCGGTGTCTCTACGACCACGTTTGAAGTCAGCAAACCAACGTTTTATTGTTGTTTCTGATGGAGCGGAGTCCCCGTAACACTTTTCAAGCCATTGCTTCGCTTGAACGGTATTTTTTCCCATCAAGAAGCAGTGTAAAATTAAAAGACGAAATTGTTTTTGATCCATTGTTTTGAAAATAAGAAAAGTAGCGTGACTCTTAGCACAATAACTCACAAACTAATGAATAGAATATTATGAAATTTTACCAGCTGTCTTTTGAAGGTTAGTACTAACTGAGAGAAAGGTGACTGCAATAAAACTAGCGTCATCTATGTGTTAGGCCCGGGACTTTTCAGCCCATGTGTTGATGATTGAAATTTTAATAACTTCATACATCTTTACAAATATGAATTCTGCAATAATATTTCGCTACGGGAATTTCGTATTTGAAACTACACCAATATCCAGATAAAATTCGGACAAAACAGCAAAATATCATATCTACATGAAGTATATACGCTCAAAAGGAAAAGGAACAGGATACTCCAGGATGAAGAGCATCATAGATAAGTGGTTAAACGTAAAAAAATAGAGTAGCTTTGCAAAGAAATATGTCAGAAAATGTTCTTATCTGCCTTTGTTTGGAGTGGGTCAGCGTTGAGTCCAAAATATTACCAAAAGAATTTGGTTACCACTCACACAAGACTACTTCGAAAGAAATTTAAAGAAATGTTATTATTTCCACACTGGTAAAAATTTATAACATTTCTATAAGATGAAGCTACTAGACGAATTAAAAACGTTCAGTTCCAAACTTAACATTCAATTTAACATAGGATTTGGCAGCCTTATACCAAAATCAAAATAAAGCTAATATTAAATTTAATGCAAAACGGTGACTTAAACGAATCCATTTCATTTTGTTTTAATTTGTAGTAAATGCAGATCCTGCCTAAAATCCCAATAGGAGATGTGTTTCATGCAAAAAAAGTTTCTTTAGATTCATTTTGCGCAAGTAACATTTCAAACAGGACACCCATATTGTATCCCTAGCTAAAGACTGAAACAGGTCCATGGATCCATTGGAATAGGGTCTGCAATTTATGATTTTCTCTCATAGATGGAGTTCCTAGACTACGTGGAAGAACTATATACGATTTATACTTAAATGCGATGGTCAAAATAAGATAATAATCATATCATCCGGCTCTTTATAACTTAGCTTCAAAGATATATTCCGATAAAATACCAATCCATAAGGATTCGTTTTGCAGTACGTGGGCATTTGTACCTCTTCGAAAGAAAAAACGATAAAGTATGATAAAATCGCCACAAAATTGCTGAGTGCTATAACATCTTTGAAAAGAATTGTCAGAATTCGCAAAGCCAGGAGAATCTTCATACTGAAAGGATGGGAAAAGGGGGGTGTGGTAATAATCACTGAGTAAAATTGTAGAAGTAATGATAACTCAAAGAAGAAAGAAAGAATGAAGATTTTCCTAGTAAAGAAAGTGAGATTAAGAAAGATGATTCTGAACAACTGAAGTTTTAATTAACTCAACAGTAGAGAATTTAATTATTTTACACACACTTTGTTTTAGATCTATGAATAAATGTGGTCTTTGTTTTCCGTTACACATTTTGTCGTCCACGCTAACATCATCCACATCATCGACCACCTCATCTTCTTTGAATATAACTGTAGCACTATTATTTATCTCAAGGTCTGAACATTATAAACTATTGAATATGATCACGTTGTATGAAATAAGCTGAACTTATGCTTAAACAAAGAGTAGATAAAAATTTAAGTTGTCTCTAAAGATCGAATAAATTATGCCACGTTACAAAAGCATTTAATTACAAAGTTTCTGATTATTATTACCCATTAAATACCGATAATAAAGTCACTTAAATTTCAAAATATACATACTGGGTTTGATTGTTTAAAATTCAGCATTATAAATTGGAATAAAATGTGCAATATTTTTGTTTGAAACAGTACAAGATCCAAATTTTCTGTTTTGCAAAGCTACCACATCCTAAAACTACTTAAAAATTACCATTTTGGAAATACTCAGAATTTGTCCAGTTCTTTAAAAGATTATAAACAACCAACTAAAGAAAATAATCAGTTAAAACGTTTCTGAGATTCCCTACTATTTTATCAAACATGCTAGGACGTTCCCGATTAGTAGGTCAGTAGACTATACTGTAGATTATGGATTAATTTGATAATTTATTGAGTAACACATGGTGATACATAATTGTTCGTTACCAGAACGTTCCCCTGAACTCCAATTTAAATAAGGATCAATTCTAAAAGGCTATTACACTCTGCCTTTAACAGTTATTATGTATATAATATACCTCGCAACTCTTTTATCATGTAAATGACGAATGTAAACAAATCGTCGGTCTACCAAAGGAAATGTTGCTAAACATCTAAAAATAAACCGTCACTTAAGCGAACTGCGACTGGTGTACGTGCAGAATCAAAAATCCGGATGTGAAGCCCGGATATTTACGCGTAAGATGCATTAAAACATCGTAGAGATTTATCTGTAGGCGGTATGTGGGATATGGGACGAATGTCGCTGTTACTTACCCTAAATGCAGATAAATCACCGGCAAAAACGATCGGCTAATGTACACCTAACGAGCACTAACATTTAACAACGAGCCGGCAAGAACGACTGATCAAATTCCAGCGAAGAACTTCTTATAAAACGCACACATGGTTTATTCGTCAAAGCTACATATTGAATTGTTGAATGTATACAAATTTAGAGTAACAACTTGGACACCTCTTATTTAATTTCGGAAAATATCGAAATTGGTTACGCTAAAATAAAGTAGAAAACTGTAATTAATTTGATTGAGGTTAGATTTCTTGCTTTAACTGGGAGCTATTTTAAGTGGTGCCATCTAGCAGGAGAGGAGTGAAGTTTTTAGAAGAAATGAGCTTTCGTGATTGAAAGATAGAGGGCGGTCTTTATGAATAATTTAAATATAAATTCCTAATAATAAAATTTATTTTGTATTTCACAAATTATTTATTAATCTAGATGCTTGCTAGTCCTTGCAAACTGGAGAAGATATTTTATGTATGCCAGCACAAATAATATAAAGTTAAATGACGATTGCATGGACTGTGTGGATGTACAATTCACAGGTATAGCAGTAAACTCCACTGACACAAATTAATTAATTATGCGGAACGCAGCGTTTCGAGAGCATTGTCAACCATGTTACCCACGCGCTCTCAAAACGCTGCGTTCCGCATAATTAATTAATTTGTGTGAGTGGAGTTTACTGCTATACCTGTGAATATAAAGTTATTTTATTATTATGGCGGTTTTGTAAGCAGCCAATTTTGCCATCTACTGCAAAAGAAGACTAAAAGTTAACTTTAAGAGGTTCTGTCTCTAAAATCACCTTTGCCTAGTCCTCTCTTCTGCATAGCTTTTTTAATTCCTTTTCCCTAACTCCTTTTTGATCTTGCTTTTTTCCTTCTATTAGCAGGCCTCCATTTCCATACGTTTTGTGGTAGTTTGTCCTAGTCCATTCTCCTCATGTGGCCATAACGCAATAGTTAAATAATATAAAGCGATTATAATAACTAGCGGATAAACAAACTGTGTAAAAGTATATTAATTTTGTCGGTGAAACTATTAACTAATAAAAAGAAACCAATTTAAAAAAAGATTTAGATTTAAAAGCTTGTGAGGTAATGCAAAGGTTGTAAAAAGCAAGTGTTATTGTTTTTAAATTAAATTTAGTCTATTGAAGGTGTAAAATTTAATAATACGTTGTTTAGGAGCGGGTGGTCTGTTTTTAAATGATAATTTTTATATTTTTTTCATTATTATTACATCAAACGTATATAAGTTTTATTTCTATTGTTCTTTTTTTTGCTAATTCTACGTTTTGGATACCAAATCGATATCCATATATCTCCATAGTGTAGAGCTAATGTTAATATTTCAAAGTTTCAGTTATTATAAATTAAACTTGTCATACAACGTAAAAAGTCTAGTAACTGAAGCTTCCATTTTATAGTGCCCGTTCGGAAACATATTATTTATTTAATTATTTATAAATTCGATATTAATTAAGCTAATTCTTCATTAATATGCATAATTCTTCGGAGATAATGTCAACAATTCTTTACATAAAGTGGTTACTACGTTCATTTTTAATGCTGAACTGTTCAGTATTAAAAATTAACGTAGTAACCATGCATTTTATAGTGCCTGTTCGGAAACATGTTATTTATTTAATTATTTATAAATTCGATATTAATTAAGCTAATTCTTCATTAATATGCATAATTCTTCGGCGATAATGTCAACAATTCTTTACATAAAGTGGTTACTACGTTAATTTTTAATACTGAACACTTCAGCATTACACCTGAAGATGATAGCTTAGATATTGAAACGTGCGTCCACTAGTGAAATGAAGTATCTCAGTGTTGTTCCTTATCAAAAAAAGTTACCAGCTTTTTTTGAAATTGGATTAAAGTTTTTGCTATAAATATTTCAAAATCACCCACGTTGATTTAATATACCATTAGGAATATAGTGAAGTGTTTAAGTATACCAGTGCCACAGTGTTCGAGTTTTGTGACCAATTAAGGAACAACTTTTTTTCTAGTCCTGCTATTTCGTAAATCTTTCATGAAAGTAATTTTATTAAGGATTTCAGGAAATTCTTGTAATCACGAGAATCATTATAAGAAGTTTTGCTTCGGAACCTTACAATTTTGTACGGGGGCTGTTTTTTTTTTCCAACCTCCGCTCGGGCATGTAAACACCCGAGAGGTGGGAAACGGGAATACCCAGAAAACGACTGCGCATCTCCCCCATTATAATATCTGCCACTAGCAACATCATTTTCAGCTGAGTTTCAGGCATGTAAACATGGCTGCTACAATTGAATTTCTGTCAAGTGCGAATTACGTAGTGTAATTCGATTCCCTGAAGCAGAAGGGAATATTGCAGCTCAAATTCATCGAAGAATGCGCCGGAGAACCATTCAATGCAAAAGAAGAGACATGCTAACATCTGGACTTCTTTTCATTCATGATAATGTCGACCGTCACACTACAGCTGTAACCCAACAACTTTTTTGAACACCTGGTGTACAGCCACGACTTAGCGCCAAGCGACTTCCATCTCTTTTGTGAATTGTGGCTAAGAAGGTAGAGCTTCCAGAGTACATCCTAAAAGAAACAAAGAGTATCAAGGATGAAATCAATCCTTTATATTCTGAAAGCATAATATCTAATGATTCATTTTTCAAACCTCACTGTTTAATTTAACATGTTTTACAATTATTAACTAAGGTTAATTCAATCATCTTTTCTTTTATCGAACGTATTACTTTTAACATTCAAAGTACGCATGTACCTATACGACATTGTCGACCTTCCTTGGACTTCCTTGGACTTGAGAAGTCCATCCACTGTACATACATATTTCACCGGTCAGGGGATGTAGAAAATCAATATCAAACTTCTTCATTATATTCAAGAACAAACGAAAATGTCACTATTAAAGAGATTTAAGAATATGATATGTAGTTATTAGATTAACAGAGTTATTACGTAATTTATATTTACGAAATTTATTGCAGGATTTCCTACTAGCTTCTTTAATATGACAAAGAAATTTAGCTTTAATTTGGTTAAAAATTATCTAATCTTTATGCATCGCTAATTTTAAAATTTAAGGTTATTGTTATCATTGGGATTACCATGATTCAGCAACTTTAACTACCTTGTCACAGCAATAATTCAAATTTTAACATGCACTGCACACATTACACAACAATAAATCAAGATCAATGTTGTATTGTGTTATAAAAAACCTCACATTCAACTTTGAGTAGCGTAACACATACAATAGAACTAATGACCTTTACCTTTACATGATGACAATATTAATTTCTTATCTTTATTATATCATATGAAAACTGTACTATTATATTCAAAAGTTTTCTATATTAATCTTTTTGCTATTTATAAACCTTAAACCTAATTCAAAGCTCTTGTATTCGGTCCTAATGGATGCTAAGTATCCATTTGTGCAGTATAATTTTTATTGTCTCAAGATCTCCTTGATGCAAACAGTTTAGTTGGTCTCCGACTTTATATGTTTTGATAATTTTTCAATTTTCACTCGATCTTTTATCTTTTTTTTTACCCTATATGCCTATTGGTAACTTACATTCCAATCTACCAAATCTTTGGAGGATTATTATGAGATAAAATGCTTAAAAAGAAATCTGAAAATCATTAATTTCTTCTTTCATTCTAAACTTGATACAGCGAATCCATTTGCTATAACTTTAGTCGACGGATACATTTTTAATTATTTTCTTTTTTTGATTGGGAATAAAGAAATGATTTAGATGGTTTTGGTGACCTTCAAGTACTAAGCTATTTAACGATTCTAATTTTCGTACGAGTTATAACTGATGTTAGAGTATCTGCCTGGTGTAGCCCTGCTTCTTCTCAATAGACCGATCAAAGATTTTTGCTGAAATGGTATGAATCAATAAACCTATTCCGTACAAAAGAACTTATGTTGCTTGGTTGGAATAGATCCATAAGATTAACAGAATTCGATAAGAACTCTGTCAGGGCTCTAACAGAGATCCTATGCGCGATTAACTCACTACTTATGCATGGAAGAGCATATTCCCTGCTAGTGGCCTGTCGTATGCAGAATTAAATTATTTTAGTTCAGCAGTTTCTTTCTACCAGCGACTAAATTAAGCAAAAATTCATCGAGTAAATTTCTAGAGTTTAACGGAAGGATACTTTACCATTTACTAATATTAATATTAAACTAATTAATTTTATCATACTTTACCAATACTTGACCAGCACCCTGTAGTATCTGTTCCTCAAGCGCTAACAGATACCGAAAGCAGGTACAGTGTGGTCGAGAAAGAATTGTTAGGTGTTCGTTTTGAAATTTGTACAAGAGCGTAATATAAGTATTTATCCTGATCACAAACCTTTAGTTCGTATTTTAAATAAGGACTTGTATAACTGCTCCAATTACAATAAATATATTTGCTCTCTAGTATATCTCAACATATCACTGCTCTTCACTATCATAAGACGGGATTCCAGCAGGAGTTCACACGGTTGTTTTTGAAGAACTGTTAACGTGGCACCTTATGACTAACGCATGGGCTGAAAAGTCCCGGGTCTAACACATAGATGACGCTAGTTTTATTGCAGTCACCTTTCTCTCAGTTAGTACTAACCTTCAAAAGACAGCTGTTAAAATTTCATGATATTCTATTCATTAGTTTGTGAGTTATTGCGTTAAGAGTCACGCTACTTTTGTTATTTTCAAAACAATGGATCAAAAACAATTTCGTGTTTTAATTTTACACTGCTTCTTGATGGGAAAAAATACCGTTCAAGCGAAGCAATGGCTTGAAAAGTGTTATGGGGACTCCGCCCCATCAGAAACAACAATAAAACGTTGGTTTGCTGACTTCAAACGTGGTCGTAGAGACACCGATGATGCAGAACGCAATGGACGTCCAAATGAGGCGGTAACACCAGAAAACATCAAAAAAATCCACAAAATCGTTTTGAATGATCGAGCTGACATCGTAAAGATATCAAAAGAACGTATTGGCTTTACATTGCATGAGCATTTGACTATGAGAAAGCTCTGTTCAAAGTGGGTGCCGCGTTTGCTCACTGTTGACCAAAATCAAGAACGTGTTGATGATTCTGAACAGTGTTTGGCGATGTTTAAACGTAACAAACCGGAATTTTGGCGTCAATATGTGACAAAGTGAAGTTGCGTGAGTTAGCTGACATCGTAAAGATATCAAAAGAACGTATTGGCTTTATATTGCATGAGCATTTGACCATGAGAAAGCTCTGTTCAGAGTGGGTGCCGCGTTTGCTCACTATTGACCAAAAACAAGAACGTGTTGATGATTCTGAGCAGTGTTTGACCATGTTTAAACGTAACAAACCGGAATTTTTGCGTCGATATATTACAATGGATGAAACATGGATCCATCACTTCACTCCGGAATCAAAACGATCGTCATCTGAGTGGACAGCAACTGGTGAACCTCGTCCAAAGCGCCCGAAAGCACAACAATCGGCTGGAAAGGTTATGGCCTCGGTATTTTGGGATGTGCGTGGTGTAATATTCATCGACTATCTTGAGAAAGGAAATATCATCAACAGTGAATATTATATAGCGTTATTGGAGCGTTTGAAGGCCGAAATTGCAGAGAAACGACCGCATATGGCAAAGAAAAAAATTTTTGTTTCATCAAGACAACGCACCGTGTCACAAGTCAATCAAAACAATGGCAGAAGTATATGAATTGAACTTCGAATTGCTCCCACATCCACCGTATTCGCTAGATTTGGCTCCCAGCGACTACTGGCTGTTCGCAGACCTCAAAAAAATGCTCACCGGTAAGAAATTTCGCACGAATGAAGAGGTTATCGCTGAAACTGAGGCCTATTTTGAGGCAAAAGATAAATCGTTCTACAAAAGTGGTATTGAAATGTTAGAGCGGCGCTGGAATGATTGCCTTGCTCTTGATGGAGATTACGTCGATGAATAAAGCTAGTTTTGAACCAAAAAAGCCGTGTTTTCTTTGTTAGGCCCCTGACTTTTCAGCCCATGTGTTATATTAGGTTTTTGATTTCCAAACGTCATGCGTTCTTTTTTTGTGCAAGAACAATTTATAATACTTTAAAACTATGTGTAACTGTGCTATTTCATTCACTGCAAGTCGTCCTTGAAGATATACCTTTGTAATATGATTAAGTGGTATCGACGTCAAGTTTAACAAAGGTTCCAAGTTGTGGTTTCCTCGCTATTCTATGGTTGCTTACGCCTTGTTCTCATTTAGATTCCTAATTAAAAAAATAAGCTTAAAAAGACATGCTACATTTATCTAACTTAATGCCAAAAGGTTCGAGGGTGATCTGGAATGCTTCCGGAATCGGAAGTTGAAGTGGATTCATTGATCAAAATTTCAAACGTCTACTGTCAATAGTTGTTTAAGATGCGTTTTGTATTTTGCCAAAGGTTCATGGCGGATGTACTCCATCACTTCCTACCATCAGCTTCTGGGCGAGCCAGTTCAAACGTCACCGCACAAGCACAAGTGACGAACCACGCGGTGGACGCCCAAAAACCGCTATCAACGATGAAATGGTAAACAAGATTCATGGTGTCGTTTGAAAAAGTGTATTGACCTTCGAGGAGACTACATCGAAAAATAAAAAACCACACCAATACCGCGTTTTTCTTCTCGATTCCGGAAACATTTCAGGTCGCCCTCGTATAGACGGTGAAAGGGGAAGAAGGGAAGAAATTTCTTTCTTTGATATTTCTCTTTTAATTCATAAAAACGTTTCAGATGCTTATTCATTTCCTTTGTTCTAAAACCAGTTTTCCGTATCAAGCTGCCGTTTCCTCACAGTAAACAAATGAATGTCCATAACTAGACGCGCTTGTTACATTTGTTTACTCCAGACAAAGGTCGAAACTAATTTTTCCGCGAAAATTACGCGACAAACGCGAACAAAAGAAGCCTCACCATGTGTACGACGTTGAGAATATTGACCCTTACACATCATACAACGTCTATCATCACTCGAAATAAAGGCAAACCGCAGACGTTTGCTTTGTCTGCGATACGCTACGTAGGAACAAGGAAAATCGAGTTCTTGGCATTGGAGAAGGCCATATGTTTCATCCGTTTTTTCAAACGATTTTGCAACAAAATTGTCCACTGTTCCGCTTTACGACGATTATCGCAATCGCATTATGTCATCGTCGATTGATAATCGCGGGTTCCTCTTAGCTCATTGTCGTGCGGTCTCATTGTTAAATTATCGAATTACTAACTTATGTACGTACTGAACTAACGCGGATTTGAATGAGTAACGTCCGACGAATTGTCGGGGGTCTCGTGCGCGTTATTGATAGGGTTTTCGCGTTCTGAATGTCAATGTACACGCAATACGCACGACGCTGCTTGGATCAAAAAGTTTATATAGTGCGTCCTTATCGATAGGCACGGTGTCGAAAGAAAACTTTATCGGAAAATCTAAAATTGGTGAAATGGTGATGGAAAATCGATTAAAAATGTACAGTTAATATCTTCAAGTGCCTCTGAATAAGAGCGTATATAAATAAGATGCGTGAATCGGGTTTAGTTACGTTTTGAAGTGTACCCCGTTTAAAGCAGGTGAGTTGGACCTTTTCAAATTCGCTGTATAGTGTAATTGTTCGCGTCACATCCGCTTTTGTTTATTGTTGTAGAAGCTATTGCTATAGCTCCATATATGCGACAATCCTCCAATTTAAATTCTTTTTCGTTTTCGTATTGGAGATTTTCAGTTAGATAAATAATCTGTTCCAATTACTCCATATAATTCTATTTGGTGTTGTGACGTTACCGCTCCTTTAAAACAATTATGGTAATTTATTTTTCACGAAAACTCCAAAACATTTAAAGAAAAAATATTAAAGAATTTCTTTGTAGAAATGCATTGTATTAAGTTGATACTAAATGTACTAGAATTACAAACAATTGTGGAACATTGTCTAACACAGCTCATTCAATGCTGAAAATTGATGATCCCTGTATATTATCAATACGTATTAATGAATTATAAAATATACGTAATGATAAAATGATGCTTCAAAATTTACGATGCAGATATATTACAATACAAAATATTTAGTACGGTATGGAATAATTCGGGAGATGTGTCCAAAAAAACAAGTGCTGTTACACATTAATTACATAAAGCAATAGATAATTTCAGAAATTACAGAAGAAATGCACACGCGTGATGGAAAATATATAAATAGGTTTCATAGAAACAGAGTAGTCATTATGGTACGTAATAGCAAAGAAAAATACTTTTATTACTAGATGAAAATAAACATAGATCTGTCGAGCAGCAAATATTTCTTAAAAAGCATAGATGATATAATGCAAAATATAAAAGATAACAGTCAAGAGAATGTCACAGTATAACTGAATGGCACCAAGCTATAATTAACATGTTGAAAAATACAGGAGACGTAGTTCGTGATGGATTAACGACCAAAATTAAGGGTGTTGCTCAGATGTTTGCAAACAGAATCCTTGACATAGTGAATGCTTCACTCGATACAGGTACATTTCCGGAAAACTGGAAAACATCGTACGCTCTTTCAATTCTTAAAGTGTCAGGGACCAAAATATGTGAGGAATTCAGGCCTATTAATACTGTACTAAGTTACGAAAAAATTCGGAAACTGTGCGTAGAGGACCAACTACATGTTTTATGTGAACGAAACAATGTAATTCATCGTAATCAATTAGGCTTTAGAAAAGGTCATTCATGTAAAACTGTTATAGTGGGTATATGTTACAAGTGGTTGCAAGAAATGGATAAGGGAAATATTGTGATAGCTGTGTATTTGCACTTCCGTAGGGCTTTTGAAACTATTAATAGAAAACTACTAATACAGAAATTAGGAATGTATCGTGTTTGATATAACTAGTATTAGGATAAAAATTGGCAATAGTGATTTAGAAAGAGTAGACAACATTAAATACTTGGGAGTTACTTTAGATAAAAGTATTACTAGTTGATGATTATAGTAGGCTTCTTTCAGAAGCTCGAATTTTGTGAACTCTCTCCTGGGTCTTTCCACAATATTTTGTGTTATCGATTGCCTTATAAGTTGATCTTTAAATTGCAAGCTCGTTGAATATAACTCACTTTTAGAAGTACCAAAACCAACATTGTATTTTTTGGTAAAAACAACTTTAAAAACAACCTTTTCATTAGAAGCTAGGACATTGTCAACCGACTTACTGAATTGGATAACGCTATTTAATCCCAGATAAAAGTTCTCTTATCTCAAATTTGTGGTTCTTGAACGATATTTTTGCTATTTTGTAAGGGTCATAAATGCCAACCTAACATGTTGCAAGTCACTAAACTATATTTCTAAAATATTTGGTTAGCAATCTATACCACAATTGTTGATGCCTCCCCGTAATTCAAATTGTTTGTTTTGTTCTGACCAGAGTTTATCCCTCTTTCGCGATACCGCTATAGTTAGAGACACAATTCGCTAAAGTAAAAAAAATTGCAATTGTTATGTAAACTACAACAAGGAAAAGTTACAAGATGAAATGGTTTTAATCTGAGCAATATTTTATACTACGAGGGAAGGTCCAGAAGTTCCTGGAATGAAAGTGTTTTAAATTAAATAAAACAATAAATCTATTTTTCCTTTTCAATATAATCACCTCTAAGCACAATACATTTATTAGATCTATGAATTAATTTTTCTAAACCATGATAAAAATATTTATCTTCGCCTCAAAATGGGCCAAAGTTGCCTCCTTTACCTCATTGTCGTCGGAAAACTTTCTTCCACGTAAGTCTTTTTTTCTAAATTGGGGAACAAATAAAAATGACTAGGTGCCAGGTCTGGACTGTAGGGTGGATGGACTATTGATTGAAAGCCATGCTTGTGCAGAGCAGCCATTGCAACTTTGCTCTTGTGAACCGGCGCATTGTCTTCCTCGACGTTTTTCCTTCATGGCCTCCTTTAATTTTTTTAATATCGCTGCGTAATATCCTCCGGTTATGCTCCTACCTTTTTCTTTGTAATCAATCAATAATATCCCCAAAAATTCCAAAAAACAGTAGCCATCAACTTTCCAGCCGATTCTGACACTTTGAATTTCTTTGGCGGTGGTGTCCCCTTTTTATGGCATTGCATGGACTCCTGTTTGGACTCAGGCTCAAAGTGATGAACCCATCTTTAATGTCCGGTAACAATCCGCTCCAAAATCTGTGCAGGTTTGTCTCCACACAGCTCCAAAAATTGTTTGGACGCACAGACACACTGCTGTTTCTGCAGCGGCGTAAGCATTCTCGGTACCTAGCTTGCACTGACTTTTGCCATACCCAGGTGGTCATACGCAAAATGGTGGTATCTGATACTCGAAGTAATCCAGATAATTGTTTCTTCTTCAAACGGGTATCTTGCAGTAGTAATTTTTGCACTTTTTCGACGATGTCTGATGTGGTGGCCTCAACTGGACGTCCTGAGCGGGGGTCGTCTTCAATCGACTCCCGACCATGTTTAAAAAGACCATGCCACTTATAAATCATTGATTTACTAGGACACTGTTCCCCATAAACGGTTTCCATTTCATTCAATATGGTTTGTGCGTTCTTTCCTTGCTTTGCAAGGAACTTTATAACAGCACGATGATCAATTTCCTCCATAGTTTCACTTTTCTTCCGGATTGACGTGTTTAGCAGGCAATTATTCACAAACGACTGACATAGGAGCCATAGGGACTTAACTTATATACTAATGATGAGTCGCCAATCAGAATGACACCTAGCGAGCGCCCCTATCCCCACTCCATCACCTCCATTCCACGAACTTCTGGACCTCCCCTCGTATATTCCAAAGGGTAATATAATAATATCCGATTCTATTGAGAAATGGAAAAATAATTTGCATTTTATAATAATACGGCCCTTATTAGTAAATGGACTGTAATGATATATTTACTAAACTCAGTTTAATGAGAATTATCATAGTCGACTGTTGATTTATAGAATTAGTTGGAAGTAAATAAAATCGAAGTACAAAGTTTAGACGACTGTTTATAACACGACTATGACAGTTTTATTAGTAATTCTAGCTTGTTATTGTGGAATAAACTTTAAATAAGTTAATACAAGTCAAGAATTTAAAATTAAATTATATCAAGATGTGAAAAATATTTACGCAGAATAAGAAAAAGTAGATTATTCCTAACATAGTGCGCACAAGTTATATATAAGGACGTATAAAGGAATTAAGGAAGAAAGATACAACATTTACGGGTCACTTCCTTAAAACATGAAACACGAAGATTGTTCCAACTAGCACAAGACCTGTAGGAAGCAACAGGTGTTGGCATTGTACTCGTCCACAGTGCAACGACAATTGATTAAGCAAGGCCAATAAATGTAAACATTCTGTTCGAGGTTCTGCACGAAAGGTAGAACAAAATTCCGTCTGAATTCATAAGTAATTTAATGGAGAGTGTATCCTCTCTTTTATTTATATATTCCTTTGTGACTAAAATATTAAACGCATTAAATAACAGCGATTTATCTTTGAAGGTGATGCAAAAATAATGTAGATCTTTTAAAAATGCATAAGGAAGATTGATTTGTGTATAGTCCTGTATATAACAAAAGTATAGAATCGATTACAAACTACGTAATGCATTTTCAAAGTTTCCATGTGTTACGATTAATTATCCGTAAGTTAGCAATAAACATTTTATCTTTCTTTTTTCTTTGAAACACGATGTCAGGTTGTTTTATTTTTTCAATAATTAACAGGACCCTTCTTTTCTTTCTGTATGCTTAATATGGGGGAAGGTCATTAAATAAGACTTTACCGTCAACAAAGAAATTCAAGATTATATCTTCAGCTGGTAAGGTTATACTTACCGTGTTCAGGGGTTCTCAAGGCGTACTCTTAACGCATTTCCAGAATAGAAATGAGGACGTAACTACTGGATCATACTGTAGAATATTTGTTGTTGCTTTGGCCCAATTGGCCCACGTGAGAATTGCAGAATTAGGGTGGTAACTTCTTCAACATCCAGATTACAGTCCTGACCTAGGCCTAAGCGGGTGGTTGGTCCACTCAAAAGGTATCTTAGCGGCAAACATTTCGAGAGTGATGACCGTATTCAACAAGAGTATATTAATGTGGACTATAGTTTTATGTGGTCTATTTACTGACTTACCCTCGCAATACGTGAAAAATCCTTACATGTATACAAGTAACTAATTCGATAGAAGTTGGAAATTGTTGATGATATAGGTTTTGGTAGTATAATCAATCTGTTATTAAATTTTCAATACGTTAAAGTGTGGTTGTATTCTACAAATAAGTTAGAGTTGCATTGGATGACGCAAATGTCACAAATATTTTGAGTATTGACCCAAATTCATATCTCGACAAATTACTTTATACCTGACACTTGTAAAGAAGGCTATTACCCATTTATGTTACGTATATTTCCTTTCGGAAACTTGACCTGGATCACACAAACACCACCTCAATTTAATAATTGCCTAAAAAGTAAACAATTATTCGATACCCATCAAACCTGATGATGGATTACTATAGTTTCCACTCGCATAATATTCTATTAGACTTTGCTTATAGAAATAACAAAAAAAATGGGAAAATTGATAATTTCTCAAGTGCTCCATAAATTTAATCAAGTAGGTAGGTACTCCAAACGCTGACAAACAAACTCCTTTCAAGGTGGTTATTCTAAATTGTGAAATAGCTGGTATAATGATATTGCATATTGTGTCATGTCTTTAACTTAAAGTATATATACGAAAAAGTCTGGTCGATAGGAACTGGCTATGAAATTCATTTTTATCTAACAAATAGGGAAATTAATACATTTTCTCAAAGCTTATAACTAGAATTTTACAAAAGAAAATGGTTGCTCATTTGGTCGTGCGATCTCAGATGATATTTGAATCCATTTATTTTCCAGATCTTTTTCGTCTGTAGAAACTCGTGTTGTTTGTAGCAAGTGAACAAAAACTTGTTGACAAAATATTTTTCGCAAAATTTAAATTAAACGTTTTAATTTTCACATTTATTTAATATAATATATATATATAATATAATATATAATATTATTAACATTTTTGCTGTCAGTGAGAGTGTCCAAACACTTTTGAGCGGTAGTGTATGTATGAAAAAGTATGTTAGGGGAGTTCTGCCAAGTGTTTATAGCAGTACCCTCATTTTGCATGGTTTAATATTATCACATAAACTTCAAATAAATTAGCAAGAGAATGCTAAAATCAATAGCGTATTTATAATACCTCACATTTTTTTTTTATATTATCATTATTATTTCTAATAAATATATGTAAGTTCTTCTCATTAAAAGTGAGTTATTTCTTCTTTAATCTAATATTAGAGATTTGACGAGTTGGTCTTAAAACAATAAGCGATAGTGTATATACTAGTTCTGAAGGTTCAGCGTGCGATGCGGTAAACACAAACGTATCAATACACAGTTCGAAATTTCATGAAAATATTTATTTACATGCATCGTAGTTGTAAATTACGTCAATCTACTAGTGCGCATTATAAATACAAAACGACGGTGTGTAATACTTGCTTTGTATTGATGTTAATTACAACATAAATGTCCTCGTATTTTTTTCTAATAAATACACGTATTTCTTTCTCATTAAAAAATGTGTTATTTCCTTTCTAATCAAATCTTAGGGATTTCTAGAGTTGGTCTTAAATCGACGAGCGATAATGTATATACTATATCTGAAGGTTCAGCGTGTGTTGCGATAAACATAAACATATCAATACACAGTTCGAAATTTCGTGAAAATATTTATTTACCCGCATCGTAGTTGTATATTACGTCAATGCAGTAGTGCGTATTATAAATACAAAACGACAGTGTGTAATTTTTGATCCGTATTGATGCTAATTAAAAGATAAATGTGTTCGTGTGTGAATCAAATATAAAATGAAGACTCTAAACTAATTATAAGAATACGTTAGTTTCCTGTTTGTTTAGAATAAATTGCTTCTATCGAATCTGAAACGTGTCTTTGTTTCTGCTCGAAAAGATAGTGGTTGCGTCTGCTTATTTCAGTTAATTATAGAAACATCGTAACCAAAGACATGTCTGCTTTATATTGGATAAATTACAGATTATTCACTGAGTTAATTATTGTGACTCACGAAATGCCTATTTGATTATTAAAGATACAAGAAAGGACAAACCCTTGGATTCATATTTCTACATTTAAAGGAGACACAGGGAGGGGGGCATATGAGAGCCCATCTTCAGGTATTTGAGGTTATTGCTACAAAAAGTAGATGTCTTTCATTTGTTATAGCTTACTGGTTTATATTTGAGAAATACTTAGAACTATATCTCGAAAAATAAACAAGATACTGACGTAAACCTTATGGCAATCGATTCTATGGATCCGATTCTATTAAAAAAAAAAACGTCCGATTTTGATTGAATTTTTTCTTTAGTTTTAAACATCAAAACTACTCAAACTAATCTAAAATTTTCAATTAACTCTCTCAAAAGTCGTCACCTAAAATCTAACGTTAATAATTCTCAGTTGTTTTTCAGACTTACATCGCTTTTTGGTGACAGAATATGATTCCACGAGACCTTATAAGAATAGGTTCGGCCTTTATCTTGTTGCTAGCATCGTGTTCTGAAACAAATGCCGAATACCAAATAGGCGTCGGTATAGCTGATTGTACAGGCCCAGCAGCGGAAGTTATTTTTGTAAGTTCTCCATTTCAACTTATCCTATAATAAAAACTAATTGCACATATTTTTCATCGCTTCTAGATGGGATATGCCAAATTGACGCAGAAAGGTTACGGTTTACATCTTAGACAGTGGGCGAGAGCTTTTATTATTGCTGATGAGACGACTAGGATGGTTTTTGTTAGTGTGGATGCTGGAATGGTTGGATACGGTATTAAAGAAGCTGTAAGTAAAAAATATTAACCCATAAGTCCATAACTATAGTCTAATTCCGTTTTAGGCGGTTAAAAATTTACAAAAATTATACGGCGATATTTACAGCGTTCAAAATATCATTATCAGCGGTACTCATACTCACAGCACCCCTGGGGGATTTATGGAACATTTGCTATTCGATATAACTGTTTTGGGTCACGTGAAGCAGACCTTTGAAGCACTCGTTGAAGGTATTACGAAAGTATGTACGATTTTGGACTCTGTTTTAATACCAGCAATTAGCTCAAAAATATTTATTTCTTTTTTAGATAATGTATAAGCCATTAGTTTGTTTTTAGGCCATCAGTAATGCCCATAAAAACATACAAACCGGTAGGATCTATCTCAATTCTGGAACCTTACTAACTGCCAATATAAACAGAAGTCCTGCTTCGTATTTAATGAACCCAGAATCTGAAAGAAGACAGTAAGTATAGCCACCTAATCGAGGTTTTTGATTATTATTATCGTTATCGAATTGAATATACTGTAGACGCTCGATTATGTGAACGGCATTTTCTTCTTCAGCCCAAGTCTAACGCGTGATTAAAAATTCATACAGTTTGCGCGTCACTCACTGTATTTTTTTATTTCAATTCGAGGGTCGTCATCTTCACTCACCCCATCTTCCTCTTCGTGCGCATCATCCATGTCTTTATCGTCATTCCATCAACTAGCATCGGTGATTGTGCAAACAATCGGGATTCATTGCTTTTAACAATTTGAGAACGTTCGATGATGCGCTGTCAATAACTTCAGCATTAGATAGTAACTATTTTCTAATGACCGTTGGTGGTACGTTGTCTTCATAGCACACTTTCTAATTGTTTGCTGGTTAAGGGCATTCCATGCCGTATCTAAATTTAAAATTGCTTCACGTAAAGATACTTGCTTTAAGGATTTTTTGCCTTTCCTATTACTAATGGCCTTATTTTGTGTGTACCACTAGCATTAGTGTACAATGGAAAAGTTATGCGTTGTTTTTTCTATCCAGAGCGGATTTTTCATGTGATGCAACATAGGTTTTCGTAGATAATAATTTTCAATGAAGACTGGTTTCATCTGCATTGTATATTAGCTCGTCATTTAAATGTAGCTCCTTGATTTTGTTCATTAACTTTTCCTTAAACGTTTGCACTAGTTGTGATCGTGCCGATAATTTTTGACTAGATATCGACAGTAGTCGAAATCCATACCTCCTTTTAAATCTTTTTAGCCAGCCATCACTGGATACAAATTTTTCGGTCTCTTTTAGGTTTTCATTCAATAATTTTGTCCTCTCTTTAATTAATTCACCGCTAATTGGAACATGATTATCCCTTTCTTTAAAAAAAACATTTATATAGACGATTTTCCATTCTAGGTGCTTGGGCATTTTTAGTAGTTCTGCGATTTCCCGGGTCTCCGTTGCATGTATCTGACACACGTTGTAAAATTTGCGATTTGAATCGCTTAATTTTACAGATTGTGGCTTTAGATACTCCGTATTTTTTGCCAATTGAGTCACTTCCGCACCTCTTTTAATTTCGATGATGAAAATGTCCTCTTATTGGACATGGATGCCATCTCTGTTCTGGTGTGATTTTAGCTGCATACTACTTTATTTCACGAGAGGCAAGAGAGCCAACGCTTACAGGAATCCCATATATAAATCGGGGAACAACCGGTGCCGGCACTGAAGACGTTTACTTAAACATTTTGATCGATTCAATTACGCCCATAAATCGGGAAATAACCGGTACCCTGAACTGCCTACATTATCGAATTGTACGTGGTGCAAGCTTGTTTACATTACCGGGCGTTCCATTTGATCCTACAGTAACCATTTTTGAGCGAGCGTTTAGTGTGTATTGATTATCCAAAATGGAACTGTAGAAAACTATTTGAAATATGGATCCAAATTTAAACAAATTGAGAAATTTCAATACCAAAAGGCTTCTCATCGGGCTCTTATAAATGGAGAAACTGTTTCTTTCAGGTACGACTATAATGTAGACAAGGAGATGGTGCAGCTTAAATTCGTTTCTACCAATAATAATGAGGTTATTGGCCTTATTCATTGGTTCCCTGTTCATCCGGTATCGATGAATAATAGCAACGGATACGTAACGTCTGACAATGTTGGTTACGCCTCCATTCTAATGGAACAGTTCCTGAATGATGGTGCCTTCCCAGGAGAGGTAATTTCTTTTGCCAAATTATGCTACCAAAGTACTCTCTAAATTTTGAACAAGACCTTTTCAAGTCAACTGGATATCAACTGAAAAGTTATTCATTAGTACATATTCCAAGCAATGTGCGTTTTGAGACGTACTGGTCTTTTTCGTGGTCGTTTTAGAAATTTATTTGCTGATGACATTCTTTCATAAATGGGTTGGTGGCTTTTAGTATCAGAATTCCGGATTCGAACGCCGGAGAGTTTTCCCAGCGTTGAGGTTTTCTGTGGGGAGGCGAAGGCATGAATTGTTATTATTATTGTTAGTAGAACTATATTCCACCAGTAATATACAATATGTGTCGTAAAAATATTATTCTAAATAAGGAAATTTTATGTTCTCTTATAAGATGCAAAGATTATCTAATCTATTGGGATTGACCTATTACTGATAAGTATTAATTTCTAGTAGCATCCCAAATACTCCGACTTTATCATAATCTCCTTAAATCTTCATATAACCTAACACATGGGCTGAAAAGTCCCGGGCCTAACAAAGAAAACACGGTTTTTTTTGGTTCAAAATTAGCTTTATTCATCAACGTAATCTCCATCAAGAACAACGCAATCATTCCAGCGCCGCTCTAACATTTCAATACCACTTTTGTAGAACGATTTATCTTTTGCCTCAAAATAGGCCGCAGTTTCAGCGATAACCTCTTCATTCGTGCGAAATTTCTTACCGGCGAGCATTTTTTTGAGGCTAGCGAACAGCCAGTAGTCGCTGGGAGCCAAATCTGGCGAATACGGTGGATGTGGGAGCAATTCTAAGTTCAATTCATGTAGTTTTGCCATTGTTTTGATTGACTTGTGACACGGTGCGTTGTCTTGATGAAACAAATTTTTTTTCTTTGCCATATGCGGTCGTTCCTTTGCAATTTCGGCCTTCAAACGCTCCAAAAACGCTATATAATATTCATTGTTGATGGTATTTCCTGTCTCAAGATAATCGATGAATATTACACCACGCACATCCCAAAATACTGAGGCCATAACCTTTCCAGCCGATTGTTGTGCTTTCGCGCGTTTTGGACGAGGTTCACCAGTTGCTGTCCACTCAGATGACGATCGTTTTGATTCCGGAGTGAAGTGATGGATTTATGTTTCATCCATTGTCACATATCGACGCAAAAATTCCGGTTTGTTACGTTTAAACATGGCCAAACACTGCTCAGAATCATCAACGTTCTTGTTTTTGGTCAACAGTAAGCAAACGCGGCACCCACTTTGAACAGAGATTTCTCATAGTCAAATGCTCATGCAATATAAAGCCAATACGTTCTTTTGATATCTTTACGATGTCAGCTAACTCACGCAACTTCACTTTAAGATCGTTCAAAACGATTTTGTGGATTTTTTTGATGTTTTCTGGTGTTACCGCCTCATTTGGACGTCCACTGCGTTCTGCATCATCGGTGTCTCTACGACCACGTTTGAAGTCAGCAAACCAACGTTTTATTGTTGTTTCTGATGGAGCGGAGTCCCCATAACACTTTTCAAGCCATTGCTTCGCTTGAACGGTATTTTTTCCCATCAAGGAGCAGTGTAAAATTAAAACACGAAATTGTTTTTGATCCATTGTTTTGAAAATAACAAAAGTAGCGTGACTCTTAGCACAATAACTCACAATCTAATGAATAGAATATCATGAAATTTTAACAGCTGTCTTTTGAAGGTTAGTACTAACTGAGAGAAAAGGACTTTTCAGCCCATGTGTTATAACCACATTTGTTTAGATTGGACATTAATGAGCCGTTAAGATATTAAAGCACTTGTGACTTTGTTAACTTTAATCACATACCGTACAACTGTATTTTCCGTCCAGATTTCCAGAGCGGATTACAAGATTAATTAAAATAAAATAGCTTATGATCAGCTGCTAGAATATACCTCAACAGCTTACTATAATATCTCTTCTTCTTCGCCTCATATCCTTATACCTTTTCAGGTGTTGGATGAGGATTCCGATCATTTTTATACCCATTTTTCCACTCTTTTATTTCTTGCCATTGCTTTCATTTCTTCTAAGTTCTTTCCCTTTCTTCTACCCACTTCTCTTATCTGGTCCATCTTCTCTTCCTTTCTTTTTAGGTGTCCTGTTTCCATTATTTTTCGTATCTATCTTCATCCTTACTATATGGCCTTACCAATTTAATTGCTTCTTCCTTATTTTTTTATTATTGATTCTTGTTTTGCTATTTTTCTATGTTCATTCTTAATCCTATTCAATTTTGTTTTCCCCGCTATTCTTCATAGATGTTTTATTTCCATTGCGTATTGCTTTATTTTGTTTTATTCCTTCCTTCATTTGGAGCTGTTCCGATTTTTGCCCAGCAGTTTATATCCTGAATCTTACTGTCTCGAATGTACTTTTGATGACATCTAGCAGGATTTTTGGGATCTCTATTTCCTTCAAACTTTCCCATATCCCTCTTCTATCTATCGTATCGAAAGCTAATTTCGGATCGATGAAAACCTTCTTCAATTTCTCTTTGTATTAAGTTCTTTATTTGCCTTCATTTGTCTTTTTAGCCTGAAAACTGTATATTCTTCCTCTAATCTTTGCACAACATAAACCCTTAGTCTTTTTTCCAGTATTCTTGTGTATAGTTTGTAGCTTATTTGTGGTAAGCGTATCTCTGTAGTTCTCACATTGGGTCTGTCCCCCTTTCTATTAAATCAGGATTATTAGATCATGTTCCCCTTCAATCTCCTTACTTAAAATTCCTTTTTTATTCTCAGGGCAATGTAATAAGTGCATTCGCTTCAACTAACCTAGGAGACGTCTCACCAAATACCAGAGGGCCAAAGTGCATAAACACCGGTCTATCATGCGATGATTTAACCAGCAGTTGCGATGGAGATGCCCAATATTGCATCGCGTCGGGACCCGGCGAAGATATGTTCGAAAGTACCAAGATTATAGGGGAAAGGATGTATTCGAAAGCTATGGTACCAAATCAAAATTGTCACCCAAAAGATGTTAATTTTCTTCTTTTGAATTAATTTAGGAACTCCTCACCGATGGGAATGCCGTTGAAGTCACCGGACCAATAAAAATTATCCATCAATTCGTTAATATGCCGGAAGAGTCTGTAGAATATCCCTTAGGCAATGGTACTTTGATTTCTGTAAGTTCTTGTACTCATTTTAACACCTGTACATTTGATTCTAACTACTTTCCTTAGGGTTCGGGTTGTATGCCAGCTATGGGTTACAGTTTCGCAGCTGGTACAACCGATGGTCCTGGTCAGTTCGATTTCACGCAAGCGACAACCGATAACACTTTAGTTTGGGATATCGTGAGGGACCTACTAGCACCCCCAACTGAGGAAGACATCTTTTGTCATTGCCCAAAACCAATTTTGCTTGCTACTGGTCGGGTAAGTGAAATAGTTGACGAGTTTACTGCTTAATTCGATCTGCTGCGGATTTTGATACACTCTTAGATGGTTGAACCTTACGAATGGCATCCTAAAGTTATATCCACCCAATTAGCCATGATTGGTAACGTTGCTATAGCAGCTGTCCCTGGTGAATTCACTACGATGTCCGGAAGAAGATTAAAGAACGTTATCAAGGATGCTATGAACAATTCAGATGCTACAGTTATTATCGCCGGACTTAGTAACTATTACACGCATTATATTGCTACTTTCGAAGAATATCAGGTAGGTTTAAATATAATTTGGTAGCGGGATCGTTGACATAAAAAACATATTTCACTCTTCTAACCAAAGTTCGCCTTTATTTACTTCAGCTCCAACGATACGAAGGTGCCTCAACAATTTACGGACCCCATACGTTAGGGATTTACTTATCACAGTACGAGAAGCTCGCTCAAGCTTTGGTATCGGTGAGTTCTTTACTTACAAAAGGTATTCTTTCGAAATCTACTCCATGCCCGTTAGGGAGCAACTTTAGAACCTGGACCTGATCCGTACATCTTCAACAGAAACAAGTTATTCAGTTTAGTCCTCCCAGTGATACTCGACCATTCAGATTTAGACAAGAAATTTGGAGACTGTTTGAGACAACCACCTGCTTTTGTGTCGCCTGGAGATATTGTTACCGTTACATTTGTAAGTGCCAACGAATGTAATGCATTTCTATAGAAGCCTTTGGATTCTTTACTTCGATATTTTGTAGGTAGCCGGTCACCCAAGGAATAATCTAATGCACGGGAAGACGTTTTTGACTGTCGAAAGATTGGTTGACAATGAATGGGTGTTAGTAGCAAACGATGCCGTTTGGGAAACGAAGTGAGAATAATTTTTCTTTTCGATTTATGGATGATGAATTCATTTTGGCGGAGGTGCCTGTGTTAGGCAATCATCACCAAATTAAATTTAAACTAAAATGTTTGTGTTATTTTCTTTTGCTTCAGATTTAAGTGGGAAAGATTGTATCTGGGTGCTAGTCAAGGAACCATCGAGTGGACTGTACCGGAACATGTAGTGCCAGGAAGTTATAGGATACGACATTTTGGTTATGCAAAATCGTTATTTGGAGAGACAATGCCTTACGAGGGAACTACAAATCAGTTTGAAGTAGTCTAGTTTTAAATGTTCGATACCATAAGACTGTTTTTGTAATCGCTTCTTGCCATGTTAATAAAATTTGAATTGGTTCGTAGAAATGGTTCCGCTTTATTCAGCAATCCTTATTAATTTCTAAAATACCTTAAATTTCTTTTTATAAATAATGTTTCGTAATTTATGGAGACAATTTACGAAATTAATCTAGTGAATACCTTGAAGTTACTTATATCTGCCTAAACGACATATTTTTGAAGATTCACAGGTATAGCAGTAAACTCCACTCACACAAATTTATTAATTATGCGGAACGCAGCGTTTCGAGAGCACGTGGGCTCTCATTGTCAACCGTGTTACCGACTGAAAGTAAAAACTGTATCACACATGCAAATTATTTTCTACGCAGGCTCTAAAATTTCTAAAACATATGACTATTTACAATCTACTCAGTGGTGTAATGCCTTTTTCGGGAAAGGATGGACCGAAAGCGAACCGTATCTTTCACAGGGCCTATGGTAATAAATCCATCAAACTCGAGTGTGCAATTGGGGGTGGTTCTCTGTTCAATAAGTTTCCGTTCTTTTTCATACATATCGTTTCGCACGCGTCTAATTCTCTATACGAGTTCACGTTTTTAAGTAGTGTCAGATTTTTTAAATCAATCTTATGTCCGGATTGGCGACTCATCATTAGTATATAAGTTAAGTTGCAACCCTATAGCGTCAGTCGTTTACGAATAGTTGCCTGCTAAACAAGTCAATCCGAAAGAAAACTGAAACTATGGAGGAAATTGAACACCGTGCTGTGATAAAGTTCCTTACAAAGCAAAGGAAAAACGCTCAAACCATATTGAATGAAATGGAAACAATTTATGGGGAACAGTGCCCTAGTAAATCAATGATTTATAAGTGGCATGGTCTTTTTAAACATGGTCGGGAGTCGATTGAAGACGACCCCCGCTCAGGACGACCAGTTGAGGCCACCACATCAGACATCGTCGAAAAAGTGCAAAAATTTCTACTGCAAGATGCCCGTTTGAAGAAAAAACAATTATCTGCATTAGTTGGAGTATCAGATACCACCATTTTGCGTATCCTACATGACCACCTGGGTATAACAAAAGTCAGTGCACGATGGGTACCGAGAATGCTCACGTCGCTGCAGAAACAGCAGCGCGTCTGTGCGTCCAAACAATTTTTGGAGCTGTGTGGAGACAAACCTGCACAGAGTTTGGAGCGGATTGTTACCGGAGATGAAACATGGGTTCATCACTTTGAGCCTAAGTTCAAACAGAAGTCCATGCAATGGCATAAAAAGGGGACACCACCGCCAAACAAATTCAAAGTGTCAGAATCGGCTGGAAAGTTGACGGCTACTGTTTTTTGGGATTGTGATGGGATATTATTGATTGATTACAAAGAAAAAGGTAGGAGCATAACCGGAGAATATTACGCAGCGATATTAGAAAAATTAAAGGAGGCCATCAAGGAAAAACGTCGAGGAAAATTGACCAAGGGTGTGTTGCTCTTGCAAGACAATACGCCGGTTCACAAGAGCAAAGTTGCAATGGCTGCTCTGCACAAGCATGGCTTTCAATCAATAGTCCATCCACCCTACAGTCCAGACCTGGCACCTAGTGATTTTTATTTGTTCCCCAATTTAAAAAAAGACTTACGTGGAAGAAAGTTTTCCGACGACAATGAGGTAAAGGAGGCAATTTTGAGGCGAAAGATAAAAAATATTTTTATGATGGTTTAGAAAAATTAATTCATAGATCTAATAAATGTATTGTGCTTAAGGGTGATTATATTGAAAAGGAAAAATAGATTTATTGTTTTATCTTATTTAAAACCCTTTCATTGCACGAACTTCTGGATCTCCCCTCGTACTGTATAACGTTAGAATGATAGACGCAAATTACATTATTACAATAACAGGCTAAATATACCTTTTCATATCGATAAGTACAGTTTATGCCCATGAAATGTAGCGCTTAGTAATTAAGAAATTCTAAGAGGAATAAACTGGAAACCGTCTAATCTATTTCAAACGTCATATCGTGCACAACATTGCACAAATTCGTGCAAATATCCATCGTCATGCCTGTCAAATGTTCTTCGCTGGCTCAAGTTCACGCGTTGGCCAAATGTTCAACTAATGACTGCCCGTCTCGTGAGAATCACATGCACGATCACACATTCGTACCTATTAGAGTTTATTGCTCGAATCTAGCCGTTGTAATCTTTTAGTCGCGCAGCTTATATCATAGTTAAATAGAACATAAATGGATAACAGGAATAACCTAATTATATAGGTTTATACGTAAACAATTAATTACGGCAATAAAATCCATTGTTAAGCTGTTTGTATTGCACGCACGAGTAGGTTATTCAATCCGAAATCAAAATCTGCTAGTCAAAACAAGATCATTGTTTTCTAAAGTTATTCTTAACCGAAAACTCCACCTGCGTCTAATTCAACTAAAAATATCTTGAACCGTTTAAACTTAATTGGGATGAGCATTATCATACAGAAGCTTGATCCTTCTTCTGATGCCTTCATAGTGTTCAATATTAATATTGATCAGATTCTTTAACATTTAAGACTAATCTACCATGGTAATCAAAAAATGTAATCATCATTACTCTTCCTGTTAAAGGTTGAAATTGGAAAATTTCGCCTCCTGAAATTGATGCATGTTTATAAATGTAACACTAATTTTTAATGCACTTTCTATTCGCTCGAAAGGAACAATTGAATAAATACCAACCACCTATTTAATTGTAATTATATTGTTGTAGATTTATTACAAAACGTTGTAATTGGGAACTTTTCATTCTCACCATAATATGTAATACACAGTGTGACGATTAAATAACGGCACTTTTTGGATATAGAATGAAATTCACATTATATTATTGTCGAACGATTTTTTTATTCGAAATACACTTGGGTGATAAAATAGACACCAAGTAAAGCGGTATAAATATGTAAACAGCTAAATTCTAAGAACGAATTAAGAACTTTCTCTTGTCATTAGGGTAGGGGTAGATATATCGGAAGGAATTCGTCACAGTTTAGTATCGTTACAACTATGCCTCGCTCGAACTAAAAGCTATTAGTAACACCTGGGTTGAAAAGTCTCCGGCCTAACAGATAGATGACGCTTATTTTATTGCAGTCACCTTTCTCTCAATTAGTACTAACCTTCAAAAGACAGCTGTTAAAATTTCATGATATTCTATTCATTAGTTTGTGAGTTATTGTGCTAAGAGTCACGCTACTTTTGTTATTTTCAAAACAATGGATCAAAAACAATTTCGTGTTTTAATTTTACACTGCTTCTTGATGGGAAAAAATACCGTTCAAGCGAAGCAATAGCTTGAAAAGTGTTATGGGGACTCCGCTCCATCAGAAACAACAATAAAACGTTGGTTTGCTGACTTCAAACGTGGTCGTAGAGACACCGATGACGCAGAACGCAGTGGACGTCCAAATGAGGCGGTAACACCAGAAAACATAAAAAAAATCCACAAAATCGTTTTGAATGAACGAAAAGTGAAGTTGCGTGAGTTAGCTGACATCGTAAAGGTAGCAAAAGAACGTATTGGCTATATATTGCATGAGCATTTGACTATGAGAAAGCTCTGTTCAAAGTGGGTGCCAAAAACAAGAACGTGTTGATGATTCTGAGCAGTGTTTGGCCATGCTTAAACGTAACAAACCGGAATTTTTGCGTCGATATGTGACAATGGATGAAACATGGATCCATCACTTCACTACGGAATCAAAACGATCGTCATCTGAGTGGACAGCAACTGGTGAATCTCGTCCAAAACGCGCGAAAGCACAACAATCGGCTGGAAAGGTTATGGTCTCGGTATTTTGGGATGTGCGTGGTGTAATATTCATCGATTATCTTGAGAAAGGAAATACCATCAACAGTGAATATTATATAGCGTTATTGGAGCATATGGCAAAGAAAAAAATATTGTTTCATAAAGACAACGCACCGTGTCACAAGTCAATCAAAACAATGGCAAAACTACATGAATTGAACTTCGAGTTGCTCCCACATCCACCGTATTCGCCAGATTTGGCTCCCAGCGACTACTGGCTGTTCGCAGACCTCATAAAAATGCTCGCCGGTAAGAAATTTCGCACGAATGAAGAGGTTATCGCTGAAACTGAGGCCTATTTTGAGGCAAAACATAAATCGTTCTACAAAAGTGGTATTGAAATGTTAGAGCGGCGCTGGAATGATTGCGTTGCTCTTGATGGAGATTACGTTGATGAATAAAGCTAATTTTGAACCAAAAAACCCGTTTTTTCTTTGTTAGGCCCGGGACTTTTCAGCCCATGTGTTAGAAACTATTCAGACTATAGAATTGCCCGAGATAGGATTTTCGTACAAGATGTCTTATTTTACATAAATTTACAAAAATATTGTGAAAAACTGATACACCCTATATACCTAAAGTTATTGGCAGATATTTCTACTTAATCACATTCGATATTCATGTATAATTAATGTGTTTAGTAGTATAGTAAATAAATATTCTATTGTGATAAAATTACAATTTTCTTGCAATTTCCAACGTTCTATTGTCATTCATAGAATTACTATTTCATTAAGTATGTATAAATTTCAGATTTAGTAGAAACCCCGGCAATGTCCCTATTTAGATAACTTCTTCATTCTCATTTAGGGTATTATTGCTGCGGTTTCTAACTATGACTATGATACTATCGGTAATTACTTAAAATATTCATTACTGCGAGGGCACTCACGTATTCCTGTAATAACCGATAAGAGATTTCTTTAGACCAAGTAACACAATTTGAGTTGAGTATAATTAGTATCTCCAAGAGAACAAGACATAGTTCTATAGATGCAATATTAGAAGTGAATGGAGTTTCAACTTGTCAAAAGTGAGTTAACTCGTATTCACTTATTAAAAGTAACTGAGTTTAAATTCGTCTGTGAGCGGGTTAACTCGTCATTTAGTGTATTGAGTGTACTTCGTAACTAACTGTAAGTATAGTGCACATATTATATTTACTAGTTTTATTAACAACGTGTTACAAAAGAAAATATAACTTCTTCAAACCAGGAGGAGTTCAAACAAGTATAATATTTCTTAACAGAAGTAACAAATTTAAGATTTCTCTATAACATTCCGGGACAAAATTACATTCCACCAGCACGCTAGGTGGTCAACAATTTAATATTCCCAACCTTCGTTCACACAAAGAGTCTTTTAACCGAAACAAGTAAACCTTAAAAACGCCAAATCCACAACCTGTAAATTCACATTACCCATGGAATTTTTAAATTAAACCTGATCTCGGAGCGAAGCTACCTCTTCCACATGAAATTCTTCTTATAGAAACAAGATCGTAACAACAAATTCATGGCCATGACGTTACAAATTAAGACGACGAACCCAATTTATTGTCGTATTAAAATACCACCTTCTCATTAGTAAACCATAAATTACATAAATCTTCCCCGAACAGTGTAAAATCTTATCGAGATATCCAATTTTACTTTTTTTATTGCTTAAATCTTACTATGGTCCGCAGATTATGGCGGAAAGTTTACTTAAAGAATTAGAGTGTACTCCGATGTTATTTTTGAAAAAAGATTGCGTATAAATAGGCCTGTACTAACGAGTCGAATCCGTAATATATACTACGACGTCAAGATGGCGAGGCAACTGCTAATAACAGGTATTATTTTGATATTTTTCGGTTGCTTCGTTCAGGGTCGTACGCCAACTCAGACCTTTCAAAGATCGATTGATACCCTACAACTCTTACATGTGGTTTGTACCCTTAGTATATCAAAAAAACCTCAGTTTAATTGGGTTAAATTCTAGGTATTCCGTCATGGAGACCGTACTCAAGATGGAACTTACCCCAACGATCCGCATCAAAATTATACGTACTATCCTGTTGGTGTAGGACAATTAACAAATGTAATAGGAATTGTTTTGTGTATAGGAAGCTATTTTTTAACAAACGGAATATTACTTTTAGCCTGGTAAAATACGTGAGTTTAACATAGGAACCTATCTAAGATCGACTTACAACGATTTTCTAACCGACACATATTTCCCTGGGATATTAGCTGCTAACGCTTCATCTTATCCGAGATGCAGGGCGAGTATGGAATTGGTTTTAGCAGGTTTATATCCGCCAAGCCCGATTGGAAAATGGAGCAACGAGTTAAACTGGCAACCAATTCCTTACGATTATACAGCAATTCCAAACGATTTGGTAAGTCTCACTGAATTTATGAATTGTCACAGTTTTGATCGCGTTTTGCATATTCTTTCATTCAACCTTCATAATATCCACTGTTAAATATTTGACTTTGAGAAGAAGATTCAAAACTCACAGTTCCATTAACATCGAAAAAGAAATATTAAGCGTCACTTTGACATGGAATCGAGACTGACATGCATCTTTTAAGCATGGAAATTCTTTACCAAGCCACTGTAGTGATTGAGGTTTTGTCTCATGTATCGCAGCCACAAAGAAAGTTGTCGGCAACCGTATATTCGTTCAAACGAAGAGTAAACTTTGTTTCAACTGTATGCATGTCCAGTTCTTCGGTCAAAATGTCGTAGTGCGATTCCACTAAGATGTTAATATCTTGTACAAGTTCTCTTACGGTCAAATAATGGCTAGTTTCCTAGAAGTGGGCACCGTGATTTGAAGTCAAGGGCTTGAACTATTCACAACATCGAGTACAACCCAGAACGTCTTTTTCTTCTTCTAATAGTTCCTATCCGTTTAGAATGTTGGCTACCATGCATGCGATTTTAATCTTGTTTGCTGTTGCTTGGAATAATTCAATCGTATTTATACCGAACCAGGTTCTCAGATTTTGCAACCAAGAAATTCGTCTTCTGCCAATACTCATCTTTCCCATTATTTTTCTCTGTAGAATATTCTGCAACAGATGAACCTTCTCTTTACTTCGGTGTTTGTAACGTTAGTGTCCTGCGATATAACCACATCTCAAATACATCCAATTTCCTTGTTATGGCTTCAGTAAACGTCCATGCTTCTGCTACATAGAATACAATGGGGAACACAAAACAGCGCAGGAGTCTTTATCTTAGTGTTTAATGTTATGTCATAGCTTATGAACAGATTTATACGAACAGTTTTGGAGAGAGAATGCAACCTTGCTATACATCTCGTAGTATATTTGTCTCTTTTCTTGTGTCATACTCGACTCTGACGAAAACAGATTGACGTCTTTCAGAATTTCTACCATTTTACTCCATCAAATGCCTTTTAATAGTCAACAAAACATGCATACACTCCGCAGTCCATGTCTCTGCACCGCTGAAATAATACTTGACCTCTCCTGTATCCAGTACATCTCCGAATCCGAATTACGTAGATACTATTTGTTCTTCACAGGTTCTGTAAATTCTCCTATGTATGATTTTGAGGAAATGTTTTAGAAGATGACATATTCAACTTATTCTTCTGTATTCTTCACATACTTTAGTTTCTGTTGTAGTTCGTCAATCATGCGGAATCTTTCGGGATATGTATATTCTATTGAACACGGGTGTCATCCATTTTACCCAAAAGTCTTAAGAACTTCTGCTGATTTTCCTCCTTTCATAGATTTTATTACTTCCACAACTACTCCATAAATTACTTCAGGTGGCTCAAGTCTTATGTAGCAAAACAGATGTTCAATGTATGTTTTCCATGCATCCTTCAATTCAGTTGTATTAATTATCGTATTTCCTTCGGTGATAGTCAGTCTGGTTAAGTACCTACGTCTGTATGTCTCAGTAATTTCTTTAACTTTTCGGTGTATTTTGAAATTCTCGTGTTTTGCTTCAATATCTGCTTTCTTAGCTTCTTCATCCGAGATTTCTTTTTTGTTGAACATCATTTCCATACAATTTGGTTCAAAAGTTGAAATAACAATAACTCGAAAATTAGACGAGATGTCGACTCAGATGTTACTAAGTTTCCCTTAGTGCACAATTCAAAATTTTCAGTTACTTCCCAGGTATAGCAGTAAACTCCACTCACACAAATTTATTAATTATGCGGAACTCAGCGTTGCTCTCGAAACGCTGCGTTCCGCATAATTAATAAATTTGTGTGAGTGGAGTTTACTGCTATACCTGTAAATTGTACATCCACACAGTCCTTACAATCGTTATTGGTCTTCAGTTACTGTTTTATTTAAAAATTCATTTCGTTCCTTCGCTTTCAGCTATTCTGGTCAACCACCGTCTGTTCGAAATATAACAACTTTCTAGGACAATACATGAACAACCCAGGCTACCAAGCGATTTACGAGCCGTATTCTGACGTTTTAGATTATTTACAACTACATTCGGGCATACCAAGCAAAACTTACATTGCTCTGATGTTATATTCGACCCTGAAATCGCAACAAGAATGGGGGTTGACGTTACCGGAGTGGGCTGCTAACGTTTGGCCTCAACCCATATCCGATATCACACAACTGGATTGGAGACAGATGTATCCAACTTTAGAGACCAGGGCGATTGGTGGTGGTTTTCTGATGTCCAAAATTATCAGGGATTCCCAATCAAAAATTAACGGAGATCGCTCCGTTCAAAATACACGAATTTATCTTTATGGGGGTCACGATTCTAATATAGCAGCCGTTTTATCCTGGTTGGGCACTATTGATCTTCATATTCCACAATATGGTTCTTATGTTATAATTGAAGTTCATAAATTCCTTGGAATACCTTTCTTAAGGGTAAGTATCACGTATTGACTTATTGCATACTCTATTTACGAGAAACGCATTCAGGATTCGTTTTTATTTGTCCACTTTCCTATTTCAGATTATACATCAAAACTATGAACAAGGAGAGCCCCAGGTTATCGAGATCCCACAGTGCGGTTACTATTGTCCGCTCAGTACGTTTGTCAATCTATATTCTGACTTACTAAATCCAGAAGAATTTTGTAATTAAAAGTATACAACTCGAAGAAGAAAATATGTGCCACAAATCTTTTAAATTTATGTATATATGTACATATTTCGTTGATACATGAAAAATAAATATGATCCATCATGCTATCAACTAATATTGATATTAAACTCCCGTTGGTATTAGTTATGATAAAACTACAATTCCCTTGCAATTAACCAACGTTTTAAATTCCTGAAAAAATATCGGTTCCGACAGGATTCGAACCCACGACCTCTGCGTTACCGGCGTATTGTGCTACCATTACACCGCGAAATCGAATATGAATGGAGAAAGCGATTTGAATTCACATTGGGTCTTGTGGTATGATGGTAGCATAATGCATCGGTAACGCAGAGGTCGTGGGTTCGAATCTTACCGTGACTGATATTTTTGTCCATAGATCCGCAGAAAAGTACTGTAAAGTGTTTAATGACGTTCTTTGCAGTAGTCGTTTTTACGTTTTTATCTCATTACACCTGACACAAATTAATCCTGTATTTAGAACACAAAATTGAGAATTTGAAACAGTGAGTTTCGAATAAATGTTTAATTTGTTATTGTGGTATAGAGATATTTATGCCATATTTATTTTCGATATAAAATCACAAAATAAAAATCAAATCTACCATGGGCAACCATATTTTTTTTATCAATTGATGGACATATTTGTATACCATGGAATATTACCTCTACGAAAACAAAAATTCTTAACTTTGGAGCGGACACCTGTGAATGAAAAACAAAATGTATTCAACAAAAATATATGCAACATCAGTTTGCTGTTGTGCCAAAATGTCAGCAGAAAGAGAAGGAAGAAATTATATCACTTATTGTTAGACAAAACATAGAAACAATAAAAAATTATATGAGACAAATAATCGACAGTTTATAAAAAGGAGCTTCCTATATTGAATAAAATGCTAAAGACACTGGAGCAACGTGAAGATTTATTACACAACACATGGCCTGAAAAGTCCCGGGCCTAACAATGAAAACACGGTTTTTTTGGTTCAAAATTAGCTCTATTCATCAACGTAATCTCCATCAAGAGCAACGCAATCATTCCAGCGTCGCTCTAACATTTCAATATCAATATAGATAATGAGGAAGAAGAATTATCGCGAGATATTAGAAGAAAATCATCTACCATCCGGATTGCGCTTAATAGGCGACGATTTTGAGTTATTGGACGATAACGGTCCGAAGCGTAGTTTGTTATTATTTAAAAATCACCTCGCTGAAGCTGATAATGAAGGAATATTAAAAATAATGACTTGTCCTTTCCCAATGTCACAATCTTTAACAGTGCAACAGAAATTAGAAATATTAAAAAAAGTGGACAATGGAATAAAAAAGAAGGTAATAGCTGCGGAATATGACATACCAGCGAGTACATTCTCAACTATAATTAAAAACAAGGAACATATTCGAAGTTTCGCGAGTAAACTTACAAAACCTGCCGATTTCAAGCGAAACCGAGTTTCAAACAAAAATGTAAACAGTGCGGTGTTTAAGTGGTTTGTGTCTACTAGAGAAAAAAACATTCCGGTGTCGGGGCCACTTCTACAGCAGAAAGCATTGGAGTCCAGTCAACAGTTAGGAACAACAAATGTTAAGGCCAGCACCGGCTGGCTTCATAAATTTAAGAAAAGGTAAAATTTACGTTATTGTATTAGACATACGTATACACATATGAAATTTATATTTTATTTTTTAAATTTAGACATGACATATCGCATAAGAATATCTGTAGTGAAAGTGCCACAGTGGATGATCGTCAGGTTAGTGATTGGATTCGAAATGTATTGCCGGGGATTTTGGGGCGGTATAGCGAAGATGATACTTTCAATGCTGACGAGACAGGGTTATTTTCCAAATGTCTACCTAAGAAAACTTTAGCCATTAGAGACGACAAATGTTATGGTGGAAAACGTAGTAAAGATCGGGTCACATGCCTTCTAGCAACGAATATGAGTGGCACTGAAAAACTAAAACCTCCCATAATTAGCAGAAGTGCAAAGCCACGATGTTTTAAAGGGGTAAAATGGCTTCCTGTAGATTACGAGAACAACGTAAAGGCACGGATGACCTCTGAAATTTTTGAAAAATGGTTGGTTAAATTGGACAAGCAATTTTCACACGAGAATCGAAAAATAATTAATGTTTATAGACAACTGCCCTGGTCATCCTGCAATACAACAGAAGCTGAAGGCCATCAAATTGCAATATTTGCCACTAAACGGAACTTCCAAACTGCAACCTTTAGATCAAGGCATTATTAAAAGTTTCAAATATCATTACAAAGGAAGAATTCTTAAAAAAACTTTATATGCATTAGAGAATAACGGTACTCCTAGCATATCACTTCTCGACTGTGTAAGAGAGGTTGCCATGACATGGCATGTGGATGTTAAACAAAAAACCATTCAAGACTGTTTTAAAAAGGCTGGTTTTGGTAACGAAGACGAGGACGAAGACGAAATTCCCCTTGCTCAACTAAAAGAACGCCTGCAAAATTTAGAAGATAAAGAATTTCCTGTTGAAGTAAGGCAAGATTTTGAAAACTATGTTGAGTTGCTGAATGTCGAGAATGTATCTCTTGACACTTATGTTGAAATTGATAGTACTTAACTACTGACTATCCGACAGACGAAGACATTCTAAGGAGTGTATCAAGCATTACAGATGAAGAAACCTCCGAAGAAAGCGATGAAGAAATTGTGGAGCAACCATCACACAAACAAGTTTTACAAGCATTTGAGACACTAAAGAATTATTTTATGTCTCATGAACAAACATCCGATAAGACATATATGTTCATTAATAAAATTCAAAAATCGTATGAACACATCCGAGCGGCCAATGTTCGGCGACAGTTGATAACGGATTTCTTTAAAAAAACAATTTAATTATGCAATTGTTTTATGTTCCTATGTACAAGCACACATTTAATACCTATGTATATAGGACAATTTTTGTTTAATTTCATACATATACATATAGTACATATATATATATATCCTAATGCATGTAGTTTGTATTTTCAGTTTGTTTTTAAATCATTTTTTATTTATTTTATATAATATTGTTATTACATATTATGCTTTATAAATATATACATATAATGAAAAGTAAATTGTGAATTTTCTGTAACTCAAATTTTCTCTAACTCGAATTTTATTTCGGGATTTAGGTGGTACACTGTATGTTACAAAAAATATATACTTGGAAATTGAAGTTGTAGTTATTGTTTTTATTATTTTAACTCGAATTTTATTTGGGGATTTAGGTGGTTCGAGTTAGGGGAGTTCCACTGTATGTAGTTATTATATTCGATCTTTAATAAAACTAGAAAAATGTCACAAAAAACATGAAAACATAATCGCAATATCGAATTCTTAAAAAATACAGTTTAAAATAGTAAATTCTCCGTTTCTCTTTGTTATTTTAAGATAATTTGTATTTTTTTATTATTTATTAAAAAGGTACGTATTTTCCATTCTTTTTATATTTCTTATTATTTTCTCGTAAAGTGATAAAAGAAACTTATAATTTTTCTAGTTTGAGAAAGAAGGGAATGTAACACAAAAAATATTAATCAGCAGAATTGGTATTAAACGCTCTGTTAACGTAATATTTTTGTTTGAAGGCAGTTCATCATCAACATTGACTATATGTTATATACTGTTAAAAGAAGTTTTATTTATCACAATTTCAACGTGAACTGTAATAACTTTTAATTTCCCTTTATACAAATAATTCAATTTTAATCTCTAGAAAAATAACGCACAATATACAGAGTAATACCATATATTGTATTTTCTTTTTTTATTTGGACCTTGTTACTTCAGCTGCAGTATAAATTTAAATTTTGTATCACTCCGTATATATTTTCCTTAGATATTTTTTTAAGAGTATATACCGGAGATCTTCATAGCTATAGGGTGTCCATGAAGTACACGCCAAGACCTTACCTTCTTATAATATTCTTTTACTTTGCAATTTTTTGGGTGTATCAAATGATTAGGATAGATTACTGTGCTATCTTCGATGATTTCCAAAGTATGCTCAAACGTTTCCAAAACTTTAGTTGCTCCTCATCTTCACTGATAGGAGAAATGCTGTTGTTAGACTATAGTCTGAGACAACGTGGTAAAACTATAAAATATATTTAGATAAAAGGGACATGCTAACATTGGGTTTAATGAGGAGGTAGCAATAATAATGACTGTAGAAAATATCTTACTGCCACATTCGGATTTCTTGAATGAGATTAAAAAATAGATCTTATACAGATTGGCGGAGGCATTACACTAATGTGTTTAAGAACAATCCTACACGATTTTCTCCGAAATTAAAACTAACCGGTGGTGTAATAGAAACACCGTTAAAAGATTCTAAGGTTATCGTTGAATCATGGGAGGTTCCCCGCACATCTTCATTAAAATTCATGTATCGGAGAGTGGTACATGCACCTTTGCGAATCTTAATATGGAGATATTAATCGTATTATTTTGGGGTGTAGTAGTCACACCGAAAAAAATCAATTTACTTGCTAATGACTTGTTTAACATCAAAATTCAGCTTCCAATTAATATAAATTATTTAGTAGCCTTTGGAGAGGGAAGATGTCAATTGCAAGATATACAAACACATGTGTAATCTACGTTTTACTATTTAGCTAGTTTCCTTATGTGGATTGTCCTTCATCTCCATTGAGCTACCTGTGTGTTTGTGTTAGCCGCCCAATCAGCCCTGGGTGTGAAACGTGTCCTGTGTTAGCCCCGTGTCCGTTCGGGTTGTTAGGTTTCCTTCTTATTTTTCTCTTGTTTAATTTGTGTAATGAATAATGGCGCAATTCCAAGGCCAATAATAAATAAATAAAATAGAATATATTAAATATTATTAGTACTATTATCATTATTATTATTGTTTCTGATACTGAGATTGTTTGCACTTAGTTCATCATTCGGCTCAAGGTTTGAACCTTCATGCAACTGGACCCGTCTTGAGGATCGATCCTAACTCAGGCGAATAGTTGTATATTCGAAGGATTTTTAAAATCTTATACCTAGCCGTATTGTCATCATCTTAGAGTAAACTAGAATTCTCATTTAATCTTGGTGTTAACATTATTTTTATTGGTGATTGTAGTAAAGGTTATTTAATAATTTTTATGTGCTTATCTAAACTAAGCAAATATAAGGTATTGCAGCAATTAATATTGTCTTATTGTAATTTTAACTATTTTTTGCCGAAGTTATCTCTGCAACGTACGTAAACAATACAGTAATAAATCTACAGTAAACTTTAACGAAAGATATAAAGCAGATCCCGTCTAATTGGCGGAAGTCGCTATTATACCATCTGAATAAGCACAACCAGCGTGACAAACGACGAAATTATTTGGTTCCAACTTTTGGCTACCGTTAGCAGCCTTTATCACCGAAGAAATCTAATCAAAAATCCACTTCCTACTTTGGCACTTTCAATTTACGTACAAACGAAATATCAATAATCGTTTCATTGTAGTTTGGTGAAAGTAGATCGATAAAAAACCAATTGTTGCTCCCGTTAAAACCTCATCGGGATGGTTGGACAACGACGTTTATCGATTAAAGGCGTTACGCCGTTGTTTTTCGTTATTTTCGCTTTCGTTTGGTGGTCGGTCGAGGCTCGCACCAAAACGGAAAAGTTCAGTCATGCTCCGGCGACGTTGAAGTTTATTCACGTGGTAAGTGCTGTTGAAGTTAAAAACCTTATCGAGACGATTTTCTAAACTCTCATCATCCGATTGCCTCTCATTAGGTATTCAGGCATGGCGATCGCACGCAGGAGGGCTCGTATCCAACAGATCCGTACCAGAACAATACATTCTATCCGATTGGAATGGGACAATTGACAAACGTAAGTTTTTAGAAGCGTTTATATACAGGGTTGTTTTAAATTCAAAACGAAATCGTAATTTTACTTGGCCCTGTATCTTTCTTATGTACGAAATAATTAGCAATTCAATGCTTTTGTAGATTTTCAACCGTAAATGTTTGCCTTCGATTAATTAACTGTTAGATTCCTAATAAGCAAGGGCAAGTACGAAAAAGACCTAAAATACATCAGGGATGTAGCGAGGTGCAATGGTTTCTCTTCTACTGATGTTAATATTTTAAGAAAAATCGCAATCTTCACATCAATGAACACCGAGAATAAGAAATGTATAACACTACCGTCAATCGGGGTGACAATGTGTCATATTTTGAAGCTTTTATGCTATATTTCCTTTCATATCAGTTGAATTTCGTTGATTAAACGGCTTTTACCTTTCTGGGACGAGATTCACCAGGTCGTCGCCATACCATGGACTCCCTTTTCGACAAGAAGATCGTAAAACGGAACCATTGCTTCATCTCTTGTGACAATGGACTCCAAATTGATTTTGGATCGTCTCCACACATGCTCCACACTGCGCACATTCGACTCGAAGAAGTCGCAGTACCCACCTTGCACCAACTTTATTCATACCTAAATGGTCATGCATCGCTGCTAATTCCTTGACTTTTAAACGGCGATCTTCTAGCACTAAATCTTTAATAATTCAAATTTGTAATTGGTCGACTCGACCATTCAGCGTCTTCCAGGGATTCTTGCCCCAAACGGAAACATTTTGTTACAATGGAATACGAACCAGATCAATCACCGTAAACGCCGTCTAAACTTTGTTTTATGTGATTAGGTATACGCCCTTCTTTTGTTAAAAATTTGATGACCGCGAGATACTAATACTTTTCATTACTTCAGTCATTTTCGTGCTTGGCTGGCTGGCTATTAAAAACTACTACTCTTCGGACCGTCATATTTATAGCGTACACCTTGCGTATGTGCATGTATGTCTTGACAGAGCTTGAACACCCTTGAACCCGTATAAGCCTTTAAGGCCGAGAATTTATGGCAGCTACCTGGTACGAAAGAATACTTATGAAAAAGGACAAAAACTTGCTGAATAGAGATTTACCTCCAATTGCACGCTCGAGTCCTCTTGATTTATTACCGTAATGCCCTGTTAAAGATACGGTTCTTTTTCCTTCCCATCTTCCTCGAAGGAATATAAGATATTCGGAAGCACCCAATAGGTTTTAAAAAGTTAACGTATATTAAAACTTTTAGAACCTGCGTAGGAAATATTGCACGTACGATAACATGTTGGTAACACGATTGATAATGAGAGTCCACCTGGTCTTGAAACTCTGTGTTTCGAATAAATTAACTTGTTTAGGGTCGAGTTCACTGCGATACGTGTGAATTGCATACCCACACAGTCTTTGTAATAGTTGTGATTCTATTAATTAGTGCATTTTTATACGTCGAAAATGCTTCTCTTTACATCGATGTGATTTTTTATGTAATAGTCTGGTTATGATTTAAATCTAACGCATTATTAATTGGATTTAACGAGAAGTTTTTCGAAGTATTAAATTTCTTTAGCACAATCTTATCTGAGCCAATTTTTAATAATTTTTTTCCCAACATCCTACAATAATAACTTAATTTTAATAGAAGCATTTGACTAGTTTCTATTTAATTAATTGGACTCCTTCAGATACTATAACAAGTTTTAATATACATACACCAATTCTTCCACAAATTTCTCGAATTTCTTTGAATAAAATTTTAGAATTTTTTTATTGATTCAACTATCAAATAAAATATTTCTTATATCACAATAGTTATCCGCTTTTAAAATTGAAGTATGTCTGCAGCTAATCAGAAACCACATCCTGTAATTACGGGTTCACATTTACATTTATAACTAAAGAATTAATTGGAATCTAATTTTGTCTCTCACTGTATTCGATAAATACGATTTTGTGTTTTCTTTTTTAATTTCTACCTGCTTTGATTATGTATGCTTCTTTGACAGTACTGAAAAGAAGATTTTTTTCAGTTAGTAGTGTCATTTAACTTCGCTAAAGCAAAGCAATAAATTTCACTCCACAGGAGTTAATTATTTATTTAGATGTCTCAAAGGCGTGTAGGATATCGTCTTCACTAGTTGTGCAGAGATTTTCAGTATCAAAATAGTTATCTATCACAAGTATTTGCTTCTTGGGCAAAATCTTCACTAAACGTATTAATATGAATTGTTTCATCTGTAACAAGATCACCAAAAAGCTCTAAACAAATTCGTTAGGATAATTGGTTTCTTTGATTCCTTGATAACAAATTATAACAACGTCCAAAGAGTCACGACGTAGGTTCTAAACAGCCTAACGAAACAAAGCTTACAGAATTGTTATCAGAAATAGAAAACTCGCTGGAGATGTTGTGTGCATTCCAAAGAAGGATACTTGGAAGAGAACAGTATCGCTTCATCTGTTCCAAATTATGGTATACATTTCTCTTTGTAATTTGTTCGAAATTACCGTATACAAAACTTTGAAAACTGGTCTATTGTTTTTATAAAATTAGTAATTCGATGTGTAACTTAATTTAAACATACATTAATGAAAATTTTACACATTTAAACACAATTCAGCTGTTTCAATGGCACTTTGGTTGAATATAATAGAAACAGGTAAAAACCATCATGGTTGACTCCACTTCTGTAGTTGCAAGAATACGTTATCTAATTTTTCTTTAATCAATGCGTCGAAGGCACCTTCAACGCAATCTATTAATTCATCCATAGTTTTTGGCGATGTTTGGTACTGCAATGACTGAATAGCATTGGAGAAGTCAAGGTCTAAAGCATTCAAATCAGGACTATTCGGTGGTTGTGATTTGAATTTAATACACCATCGATCTCTTGATACTTCGGCCAGCAATTCTGCGTTGTCCCAAGAATGCGGATTTGCATTATCTTGTTGAACGTAAATTTGTGCTTTTGGAAATCGATATCGATGTTTTTGGTCACCATTGTTCCTTTTCCTCGGTTCTTGCTGTTTCTTTGTGCAGGTTTTTTACAAACAAAAGTCCTATTTTGCTGTTCAAATATTGTTTTCTGGCAGTGTTATAGCGTGGTCTGGCCACTGCAGTCATAAACATAAGTTTATTTATCAACCGTTCTAGCGTGATGTAACTTGCGATAAGTAAAACCACTTTTCGTCTATATGTACGTAGTCGTACATATCCTCAAAATATCGATCTGATTTAACCTTCGACAAACAGAACTCTAGTCTCGTCCTTTTGTCACAGTCCGTTAGTACTGGCTTTACTCTGGAGGATATTCTTTTAAAGTATCATCCTTCTTTGAAAATGCGAAAAATGGTCGATTTTGGAATATTAATTACAAACGACGAACTACGAATTCTGCCACGGTGATTAAGTGGAGTTTCTTTGATCTTATACAAATTCCCCTAGTAATTCTTACGGTTTCGGCCACAATTCCTTTTTATGAAAGCCACATTAGTACAAATATATCCTTTGCTATACTGTTCCTTCGCCCTATTCCAAATACGCGTAACAGTTAGTCGGGAAACATCAAACTTCTTTGCAGCTTCAATAATAACACCGCTTTGCTGCTTTGTTTTGTGTTGTAACAAGAATTGTAAAATTCCAGTACGCTGCTCATACGTTAGTTGCTTCGTCTTTACGTCTTCTTTGTACATTTTGTGACAAATATCTCCGATAGTTTTGACACAACGGGTGTCGTGTGATTGTCGGAGAAATTGATATTTTTCAACTGACGTATACATAACAACTGAACTGTTATTAAACATAGACGCCTAATACTTTATTACAGACACCTGATGTAGATTGTATTAAATAGATATGAACTCGTTAATTCCCCAAACTTCCCTTGATCCATAAATTTTACAGAAATGTACACCATAATTTGGGTAAATTATTAATCAAAATTAAACACTTCAAAACTAATCATCTCGTATAACAAATGAATAAAGATGGAAAAGTAAAACTTCCAACAATCTTATTCTCATTAATTCTAAGACATACCTCGTATATAATTTAAATAAATACGAACTTCATTCAAATCAAAATCTTCAAAGAAAAGAAAAGTACTAGGAAGCAATTCTCCTTGTTTAGCCTGGAAAAATAAGGGAGTACAACATCGGACGCTATCTCCGAAAAACATACACCGGTTTAATACCGGAAATCTACACCCCTGACGTGCTTCGAGCCATTTCCTCACCAGTTCCAAGATGCAGAGCTTCACTTCAGCTAGTGTTGGCCGGTCTCTTTCCACCAATCGGACCCCTAAAATGGAACGACAATTTGAATTGGAACCCAATTCCATACGACTACAACCCGCAAGCCCAGGACTTGGTAATAGAAAGAAATACAAATTCTGAAAATTTCGGGATCAATTTTTTTTTCTCTAGCTATTCTGGGCGTTCAGCAATTGCCCGAATTACTTCACGCTAATGTCCGAATATCGACAGAGCCAAGCGTATAGAGACGTATACGCTCCTCACAATGAAGTCTTGAGATATCTGATGGAGAAGTCCGGTTTGACCCCTTCCCCGTACGGTGTAGCTTTGATGTTATATTCAACGTTGAGATCGCAGCAAGACTGGGGATTGACACTTCCTAAATGGACGGAGACGGTTTGGCCTGAACCGATAACGCAGATTACTAAATTGGACTGGCAACAATTATTCCCGACTAGTGAAACTAGAGCTGTAGGTGCAGGTAGGTTAAGGTATTTGTGATTGGTTACGTGTGCAACTCATGTGGAATGTAGTGGTATCACTCGATTCGTATCGCAGTAAACTCCACACCACACAAGTTTTATTCAGCATGCAGCGTTTCGAGAGCACATAGACGTCAATGATAGGTTGATGTGCTGTCGAAATGCTGCGTTCCGAATACATAATTAGTTTGTGTGGTGTGAAGTTTATAGCGAAACTTGTGAATTGCATACACAACCACACAGTCCTTGAAATCCTTGTAGAGATTGAAGATGTTTGAACAAAATTAAAAGCTTGTTGATGTTTAAAGTGAAGGTAATTCAAAGATTGAAAGAAAACGATTTCACCATCTGTATTTAATACCAACGCAAGGACTTAAACTAAAAATATTACTACAAAGTAATTAGTTTAGCCTATCCAATTTATTAGGGTGACTTGCTAAACTAGCGATTCTGTTAGTTAGTTAAGTTTATTCGGAACTGTTTATAGACATTGTTCAAACAAAGAAAGTCTGCTTAATTTACATATACATTTAAGTTACTTTGTCTTACCTTTCGCCAATCTTCAACTGTGTAATGTTGAGGACGTTTTACCCATTCATAACGTGCTCGCTTCATCATCGGTGTTAACACGGAAAAAATGTTGTTACGTAAAGAGATAAATATTCTTTTTACAATAGTAACTAATCCAAATAATATTCTACGAATTACCATGTCTTTCAATTTTGTTTCTACCCACCTTCTATATAGTAGAAAATGATTAATGAAGTCGATAATAATAGGCACTTTCTCAATTCTTTAGAAAAATATTTAAGGAACGTATTTAGATAGGTATTGTAAACCCTACTCGTAAATTTTACACTTGTATTTGTAAATTATCGCATTAGAAAGACACGAAAGCTTCAAATTTATAAGGTGGCGCTAATAAAATAGTCAGGGACTGTAAATTATACCTAGGATTACATTATTACTTTTTATGATCTATATAAATTGCTATCTCATGGTATTCATTGATTTAATTCTTAGATTTCAGTTAAATAAGTTTTCTGCAACGTAATATCGGTAAATATTATATACCGTTGCATATACTTCTTGTGAAAAAGAAACCACTTTCACTTAGAACATAAAATAGATTACTCATATCCAAATGCGAAGGTATTAATGTCATTGAAACTTTTTTACATGGATTACTAGATATGTATAATATGACAAGTAAACTTCTTTCACTAAAATTCTTTCGCTACAATCTAGGTTTCTTGATGTCAAGAATTATTAACGAAACTAGACTGGTACTCAACAGAAATCGAACAGTTAATGGTTTAAGGGTCTCACTTTATTCAGGACACGATCTGAACATCGCTGCTATATTATCGTGGCTAGGAACACCGGATATTCACGTTCCACAGTACGGCTCCTTCATAATCTTCGAAATACATGAGATTTTCCGTATTCCATTCATACGGGTAAGTTTTATATGAATAGTGCTGAATTTCCTAATTGAGATGGCTTCTTTTTCCATTTCCAGATCGTCCACCAAAACTACGAACCGGGTGGACCTCAAGTAGTGGAGATTCCAAATTGCGGTTTCTATTGTCCGTTCGCTACTTTTGTAGAGTTGTACCGCGTATATACGAATAGAGCGGATATATGTTACGGTTGGTGATTTTCATCTCACTGTAATTGTCTACTGAACACAAGCAGTGTAAAAAATATCATTAATAAAGTTTAAAAGTTGCACGTTGGAAAACGATTGTTTTATTTCTTTTCGAAGGTTGTTTTGACAAAATGTGATATACCGCCTGTTTATTATCATTTATGAAGACTTAAAAAATAGAGTACAATCATGCTTAGTACGAGGGCGACATGAAATGTTTCCGGAATCGACAAGAAAACTATGGTATTGGGCTAGTTTTTTATTTTTATTTTTCGATGTAGTCTCCTCGAACATGAATAGTCTCTTCAAGCCGTCGAAAAAGTAGGATGTTTCGAGGTCTGCAAAATAGCCATTTGTAGCGACGATGACCTCCTCGTTTGAGGCAAATCTTTTTACTCCCAGTGACCTTTTCAGGTTCGGAAATAGGAAAAACTCGCTGGAAATTTAAACGAATTATGTTAAAAAGAAATCGAGAGTTGGAAGAATTAACTGAATAGGTTTAGGACAGATTTTTGGTACACCTGGTGCCGTGCTAGTGCATCGGAGGCCTGGTGAAGAATACCATGCCTACCATCAAACATGGTGACGGTAGTGTCATGATATGGGGGTTGGAGAGATGTTCGTGTGCACTGGCAGAATGAACTCAAGGACCTACGCCAGCATGTTAGATGAAGTTTTACTGCCCTCTATTGAAACATTATACGGAATGAATACTGACGAAGTTTTGTTTCAGTAAGATAATGCACCATGTTGCAGCTGCAAGCTTAGCGTGATTCCGGGAACATCGACATCTTAGAATGGCCACCCCAAAGCCCGGATCTAAATCCGATCGAGCATTTGTGGGCTATTATCAAGCGAAAAGTATGCGAACACAAATGCAAATCCAAACAAGAATTAAAAGCAATACTTGAAAGAGTATGGCAGGACATTCCAACTTCAACCTGCCATATCTTAGTGACCAGTTACCTAAAGGGATTGAAGCTGTCATAAAAGCTCGCGGTGTGTCAACGAAATATTGAATTTCTAGTTTTTACTAATAAATATTTCCTGATTGTCGATTGATTATAATCCATATCAATTTATTTATATTTAAAATAATTATGTAACTAATTTATTTTTTTAGTGTCAAATATTTTTATCAAAAAATTTGGTTATTAATACATACATTTTGACGTTAGACGTTATGTTACTAGAATTATTACGTTTTATGTTCCACGCTTAAGTTACGTTCAATGTTTACAATGTTGAATTGAAAAAATTGGAGGTGCCTAATAATTGTGTCCCTGCCTGTATGTAGAACGTAACGTAATACGTTCTACATGTTTTGACGGGACAAGGTTGACAAGTGACAAATATGCTAACAAAGCATGCATTCCAACGTTGTCAACCACATGCTTTATAAGACAGATACCTAACTCAATACAATGAATATTTATCTACTAAACGATAGATGGTGCGATTATCTCTGATTTATTAATTTTTGAAATGTGTATTTGATTTCAAATATTTTTTATTAATTAATGATTTAATATTGCATGAAAGTAAAATAGAATAAAATTCTTTTTTAAATCAGCTTATTAGTTATATTAGGATTATTTTTAATATAGATAAATGACGATTACAATTAAGAAAGGCTCATCGATAATTTTACAAGATAAATCAAGAATAGTCGAAGAAGGTCAAATAAATGGTGGTTTTGTACATTTTTTAATTCCCAGTAGGTACTTTTACGCGAATATCTAGCTTGTTATTGCCACTACAATCGGCTAGATCAAGAAGACCATATCGCTGGGCATCCGCCAACAACAAAGCGATGGTCTTATTGTAATTTGAAATAATTACGTTTATATGTACCAGTAACAGTTGGATAGATAAAAAAAGTATTGTGTAGTGTTATGTACTCTAGTTATATTTTGTAGTCGATAAAATAAAGCACTTAAATTGTTTTTTTTATTTTGAAACTGTATAAAATGTGAATTTAGACCCATCAATTTTCTGTCCGCGCTCAAAATGTATGATTCTGAATATTTACCACCCTGTATATCAAAATTTATGATCCTGTATATCTATCACCCTGCATATTCAAATTTATCATCCTGTATATTCTAACTTATAACCCTGTTCGGACGATCTTTGGATTCCCATAAGGAGGCTCCAGAATTTTTTCTACTAGCTTTCATCTTTTGTTCTTTGCTGCTGCTAATTTTTCAATAAAAAGCTTTTTCTAATTTAAATCACCTTATCAACTGTCGATGGTAAGTTCTCTCTGCCTACCTTGGTCGTAAAAAGCAACGGGGAATCAGGGTTCGATTCCGAAGAAGGGGCCTGAGAAAAGGTTATCATCCAAGGAAGACAGCAAGCGCGTAAAATTACCCACGACACGTGGAAGTAGTGACGAAAAATAACGGTACTCATCCAAGGCGCCGTAATTGAAATGAGCAAACTCTAAAGTCTTTAACAAGGATCAATTGGAGGGCCAGCAGCCGCGGTAATTTCAGCTCCAATAGCGCATATTGAAGTTATTGCGGTTGAAAAGCTCGTAGTCGAATTTGTGTCCCATGCCAACGGTTCATCGTTCATGGTGTTTAACTGGCGTGTCTGCGGGACGTTGTGCCAGTGGACTTAGTTCCTCTGGGAGCGGTCCAACTTCAAATTCCACAACGGTGGGAGTGTCAAGGAGGTGCCGAGTGTCACGGGGGGCCCACCTTGACAATCCGTAAAGAGAAACATTGAGGGTTGCTGGATAGATTAGAGATCTAGAGGTGTTTTTTGATTCATCCTTGACTTCTTTTGAGAATATATTGGAAGTAGTGCCTAAAAGTTATAAAACCTACAGATTCTTTTATCACAATTACAAAGATTTCCATAATATGAAAGCGTTATGGTTCTGGTTTCTACTCAGATAACTCATGTAAATTCTATAGAGTCCGTCCAAAGGAGGTTCCTGACATTATTATCTTTCCTACTTAAGAGATCTTATCCAAATTACGAGTACAATGCTTTGGTAAACAAATTTAATTTCGCAACACTTTACGTAAGTAGAATTCTATTGCTAGTTAAGTTATTGCTTTCTCTGTTGCATAATTGAATTGATTATTCATGGCTGGTACATAAATTGTAATCTCCTGGTACCTAGACCTAACACCTTTTACCATTTATCTCGGAACTACTGTAAATGAACAATGGGACCACTCTCAAGAAATAAGTAAGCAGAATCGAAACGGCTAGGTCTACTTATAATAAAATGAAAAATCACCACCATGATATGATTCCTGCGCTGTTATGTGTTATCCATTTTATTCTACGGGGTAGGAGCATGGACGGTTACTGAAGCCATAAGAAGGAAATTAGATGCGCTGAGATGTGGTTATATTTCAGGATACTAAAAGTACCGTGGACGGTACACATAACAAACATTGAAGTTCTGTAGGTTCTCGCTTCTAGCGCGATCAACACGCCGAGTCACCGTAACCTTCTCCCAAAGTGGTTTCGCCTATAGCATGGTTTACACGTCGAGTTAACGTGCCGCTTTGGTTTCCCCTATTCTCCTGAAGAAGCCTCCTATGACGGAGGCGAAACGTCGAGATCCCACCTTTCTCTTTTGATCTCTTTCTTTTTCCTTTTCTCTTTTTTTCTCTCGTATCCGCCCCCCTTTTGTCTCTATTTCTTTCTCTTAATCTTTCCACCTTTCTTTCCAGTATTTAGTTTATTTCTGTTCACGTTGCTGTTGTATATCCCAACGAAGCAATAAATTTGATATTCAATTGTTCTACTTAATACAGACAAAATGAAGTCATCCATGCAAATGTAGATGATAAAACAATAGCCTATAAATCTTTGTTCCTCTTGGTAGGTGAGAATTTTATCCAACATGGATAGACATCAATTGTTGATAGAATATCTTACTATCTTTTTAACAGTCTCACAACCTTTGGGAAGGTGTCATCCTACATTGAATTTGCATTTCAATCCTAACAGTACTTTAAAATTGCTTCACGTGGTATGGCCTAAAATAAATATCTTTTTCCGTAATATTCTTGGTAATGGTAGATTTCCTTAGTATAGTTTGCACGACATGGAGACAGGACACCTTTCCAGATGTATCCAACCGACCCGTACACTATTGAAGATTTCCATCCAACGCCTATGGGAGAGTTAACAAACGTAATATCGTATAATTTTTTAATGTATATATTGGAAATTTTGGTAAATTTCACTGAAATTATTTTAATGGACGATATGTATTTTTTCTGAAATGCGTAAATTAACCATAGAATACTGTAAACGAAAAATTAGATGGCTAGCGGTGGAGATGCGCCTTAGTCGTTTTTAAAAACGCGCAGGCCCTCTTATTGAAGTAATAGTCAGTGTATATTGGCCACTGGCGGATCATAATGTCTTTGCTAGCGGATCATAAGTAGTAGTTTTTAATGTTTACAATTATTTTTATAAACATGAAAGTATATCAGTGCTTTCAACGGAAATAACAGTAATCATACGTTTTCATATCTAAAGGACGCAGACTAATAGTGCACGCAGGAGACAAGATGGGCTTTATTAAGCTTACCACTATTTCTAACACATGGGCTGTCCCGGGCCTAACACATAGATGACGCTAGTTTTATTGCAGTCACCTTTCTCTCAGTTAGTACTAACCTTCAAAAGAGAGCTGTTAAAATTTCATGATATTCTATTCATTAGTTTGTGAGTTATTGTGCTAAGAGTCACGCTACTTTTGTTATTTTCAAAACAATGGATCAAAAACAATTTCGTGTTTTAATTTTACACTGCTTCCTGATGGGAAAAAATACCGTTCAAACGAAGCAATGGCTTGAAAAGTGTTATGGGGACTCCGCTCGATCAGAAACAACAATAAAACGTTGGTTTGCTGACTTCAAACGTGGTCGTAGAGACACCCATGATGCAGAACGCAGTGGACGTCTAAATGAGGCAGTAACACCAGAAAACATCAAAAAAATCCACAAAATCGTTTTGAATGATCGAAAAGTGAACTTGCGTGAGTTAGCTGACATCGTAAAGATATCAAAAGGCCGTATTGACTTTATATTGCATTAGCATTTGACTATGAGAAAGCTCTGTTCAAAGTGGGTGCCGCGTTTGCTCACTGTTGACCAAAAACAAGAACGTGTTGATGATTCTGAGCAGTGTTTGGCCACGTTTAAACGTAACAAACCGGAATTTTTGCGTCGATATGTGACAATGGACGAAACATGGATCCATCACTTCACTCCGGAATCAAAACGATCGTCATCTGAGTGGACAGCAACTGGTAAACCTCGTCCAAAGCGCCCGAAAGCACAACAATCGGCTGGAAAGGTTAAGGCCTCGGTATTTTGGGATGTGCGTGGTGTAATATTCATCGACTATCTTGAGAAAGGAAATACCATCTACAGTGAATATTATATAGCGTTATTGGAGCGTTTGAAGGCCGAAATTGCAAAGAAACGATCGCATATGGCAAAGAAAAAAATCTTGTTTCATCAAGACAACGCACCGTGTCACAAGTCAATCAAAACAATGGCAAAACTACGTGAATTGAACTTCGAATTGCTCCCACATCCACCGTATTCGCCAGATTTGGCTCCCAGCGACTACTGGCTGTTCGCAAACCTCAGAAAAATGCTCGCCGGTAAGAAATTTCGCAGGAATGAAGAGGTTATCGCTGAAACTGAGGCCTATTTTGAGGCAAATGATAAATCGTTCTACAAAAGTGGTATTGAAATGTTAGAGCGGCGCTGGAATGATTGCGTTGCTCTTGCTGGAGATTACGTTGATGAATAAAGCTAATTTTGAACCAAAAAACCGAGTTGTCTTTGTTAGGCCCGGGACTTTTCAGCCCATGTGTTAATGCTAGACGGACTTACTCACATCGTTCCCCATATAATTTGGCGTTTACAGTACTTGCTAACTTTACCAAACCAATATTTTTAGAATAATGCTTACGTTTATAGACTGGAAAAAACAGGGCCTACAGTGTTGGATTAACACTACGCAAAACTTACGACGAATTCTTAGGCGATTACTACTCCCCACAAGAAGTGAAAGCGATCAGTTCCCCCTTTTCCAGATGCATGGACTCCGTGGTCCTCATGGTCAATGCCATCTTTCCAGCGACTGGTTCGCAAAAATGGAGATATGACGTTGAATGGCATCCGATAAGTTACGAATACAACAGTGCAAATGATAAGGTAATAACATCAAGAGATACCGATGACTAATACGAAAAATAACAGTCAATTTCAGATATTCCTAGTCTACAAACACTGTCCAAATTTTAGAACGTTTCAAGACGAACGCTTGAATTCCGAGGAGACGAAACAGGCGTTCGAAAAGTTAGAAGATGTTATCGCCTACTTGAGGCAGAAAACTGGCGATTTTAGGGAGAAATACGTGTTCGCCTATAAGACCTATTCAACTCTGCTAGCGGAAACGGAGTTAGGATTAACTGTGCCCGAGTGGGCGTCCACGTTGTTTCCTGAAACTTTAGCGGATATCGCGAAGGTGGAGGTAGAGCAGATGTATAAGGGGAAGAATAGAGTGTTAGGTGCTGGTATGTATAGTGATTTCTTCTCGGAAACATTGTAAACGCTTATGAACAACAAAGGTACAGAATGACTTATGATAGAATGACAATCAGTTGCATTGCACCACTGCCAAATTACGAATTGGGATGCAGTTCATTTACTTACTGCCTTGCATTTAAGCCACATCAATCAATTTTTAAGTTACGCGACATAAAAAGTTTCTTAAGAACGATTGGAATTCATTTGTTATTCATTGGCGTTCGAAAGACGGACGCCGCTGATAGAGAAACTGAATAACCATTAGAGGTTCCGAAAGTATCATAATCGTTTGAAAATAAAATATCGTCAGCAACTAACAAAGCTTTGAAGAAATGGGAGTTAGTTGAGAAAATCAAAACTTGGCTTTGATAGAACTGTTTCAAACTCAAGCAGACTGCATGGTGGTTGCACTGTCTTACAATAGAAATTGGAATGAGATACATTGCCGCTACTTTGCAGGCAAAGTATTTACGATACTGCACCGCAGTCGAAGTTATCTGCAATTACAAGGCCAAATGTTGCAATTTCTATAAGATTCAAAGGAAATGGAAAGGTGTGCAAGCTGAGGAATAATAATGCTGCTAAATACCCTACACATGGTATTGGAGAAATTATTCAAGGGAAAACCAATGAGAAGAGTCAAAGTACACTAACATACGGACATGTTTGTACCTACCCGACATCATCAGCATGGTTTCTATCGATTTTTTTTTTTTTGCTCAACACATTGCAATTCCGTCTCTGCTCGCCATATCTAAACCTACAGCTCATTTGAGTATTCTTGGCGCTATCTAGTGCCACAAGAATAACACAACAACTCATCTGCCAGTTTAAACACAGAGAAACAAGCGAGTACAGTTTCCTAACCCTTCTACCGAGCAGCACGTGGACTGCTAAACCAAAGAGAACGAGCACCAACAATGCATAGGGTAACTGTACATGTGAATGATCTCTCAGGGCTTACCATGAGGTGTTACAAAACACATCAATTGGGATTTTCGATGTGTTGTTTGAGGCATGTTGTGGTTGGATTATCGATCACAATATTTACGATATTCTGTTAAAGCACATGTGACTTTGTTAACTTTAATCCATGCTTAATTACCATAATGCGTTCCTACAATGGAACGATACACAAATTAGTAATTACAACATTAATAAAAATGAAATTGCTTATGGTCAGCTGTTGGTACATACCTCAAAAGCTTACAATAGTATAAAGATCAACTATGTAGATCAATGATTTAGGAATACAATTCCATATTTGTTATGTTGTGCCTTTTGCGCCACCAAAACCTATGAAATTAGATCCATCCTAACCATTAAACCGTTCACTTACTCCTTATAGTGTATCCCTGTTGCACTCGACTACGTTTTCAAAAAGAAACTTAATTTAACCATATAAAATATTTGGCATACAGGAACAATTTTGGAACATCTTAAAGATTCCTTCTAGAAATCTTTTCCAAGAACCTGAACATTCAAAAATAAAATGTAGATGAGTAACTTACTCCAAAGAGTTTTCTAAAAACCATTTCACGCTTTATCATCCTTTAAAGTTTCAAAATTTTCCCAATTCATAGCTTGAAAACTTTCCTTCACTAATCGTTAGCATCTAAAAACAAAAATTCTTCTTATCCCACAGCGCATTTCATGCAAAAACTCATCAACGACACCATCCTAATGCTGGACGACGAACCAGAAGTCAGAGGAAGAAAGCTATACATATATTGCGGCCATGATATGAACATCATCGCGATCCTGAGTTGGTTGGACGTCTACATGGCTCACCTTCCCAACTATGGCGCGTACCTGGTCTTCGAGATACACGAGGTTCTGAATAACCACTACATAAAGGTGACAAAATTTAAAAACCCCGTAGATTCGAGTTGTGAATCTAATATTTGATTGTAGATTTTGTACGAAAACAATGATGGCCGCTCGGCGAGAGAAATTTACATCCCGCATTGCGGTGTAATATGTCGATTTGACGAGTTCATTGCGCTATACAAGCATAAGTTGATCGCAGATGACCTTTGCGGATGATAATTGTATTGGAGATAAGAAATTAACGAAATGAAATGAATATTAAAGATTGCGATTTATACGAACATCTCAGCCGTATTTTTATTACCCCTCAACAGGAATTAAATGGACGTTATAGATGCCACAGCGTTAAAAAGGCATAAACGTGTTGTTCCTATACCATTTCTAAAGCAATTTTGTACACGTACGCCCCAGGTAACGAAGTATGGCTTACCTATGCAATGTATATTAATTAATTATTAGAGGTTACTTAATATTATATTTAATTTATCGTAAAGTATGGTTAATTATAATATTTTTTTTGTAATCCTATGTCCTTTATACTTTGCGGTGTCGGACTATTTATTTTCTTATTTTTATCTTCCACAGGTTCCTGTTCTGAGCCAGTTGTTTGGCTTCAATCCATCCCAAACTTCTCTTTTCCAATGTTCTATACACCTGCTCCTTCGAGGTGTTTCGGGGTCTACCTATTCTGTTTTTGCCCTCTGTTTTGGCTTTGTGATTCGATTTTCTTCCATTCTGTGTAGATGTCCAAGCCATCCCAGTTGTCTCTCTTCTATGACCACTTTTACTGGTTTGATACCCAGACTATTAGTGATTGTCGTGTTTCTGATTCTGTCTCTTCTAGTTACTCCTTCTATTCTTCTAATGTTGGTCTGACCACTCTTTTATACACCTCTGTCTTTATTTTTTTTTAGTATTTCTTTTTTATCCAGAAACGAATTTCTCAATATGTTATATATTTTTGCGGATTTCCCTATCCTCTCATTTACCTCTTTCTCTATTCTCCCATTGTCTTCAATGATTGTTCCTAAGTAGTTGTAACTTTTAACTTGTTCCAATGCTTTTTCCCCGATTTTGATGCTATGTTTTCTTTCTTCTGCTGCTATTATCATTGTGTTTGTTTTCCTCGTGTTTATCTCCATGTTTATCTTTGTTAATTCTTCTTGGTATATCTTCAAGTTTTGCTGTAATGTCTCCTCCGAGTGTGCTATCAGTACCATATCATCTGCAAACATCCTGTACGTTAATTGCATTCATTTTCCAGTTTCCTACTTTCATATTTTTTCCTTTTTGTTTAGCTTTTTTAACAGCATCGTCTATTAATATAGAGAATAACAATGGGCTCAATACGCATCCCTGTTTTAATTCAATTTGCGATTAGAATTCAGCTGATTCTGCATTGGAAGTTCTCACCTTATTCTTATTGCTTTTATACAATGCCTTAATCATCTCTATCATTCCTTTCTCTAAACCGCTCCTTTCCAGGCTCTATATCTTCTCTTCTTACCCTATCAAAAGCTTTTTTAAGATCTATAAACATACATGTATTTCCTTTTCTTTCACTATTAGTTTTTCTCCTAATTGTCTGATTATAAATATTAAGTCCTGGGTGCTTTTTCCTTTTTTTAAATTAAATAGTATAATATTTATAGCGTAAAAATATATCCAATACTATGGTTTAAATAACTATCGTGTCATATCTGCCCAATCAAAGAAATTATCGAACGATCTAAAGATTCAGATTTTAAAAGTTTTAGTGTAAGCTTTCGGATGGGGACGTGCTCAACTGCACCCAACAACGTAACTGGACTTAATGCAGAAGCTATCAATAAATATGAAAAAGTAGTAAGCAACTCTACTATCGCCTAAACTTTTAAAGACATCGTTAAGTCAGATGAAATAATATTAAATTTTTAAACAATCCGCTTTACGGCCAATTACATTACTTGGTTTGGACTTATATCCTTATATATAGCAATTGTAAATGGCTCCAATTTGTTAGACTGGACTGCAATGTAATCTACGTAAGTACAATGCATTAAATTAGGGAAAAATTTTCAGATTTTCAGTTGTTCTTAACATATATGAAGGCGTCAGTTACCATTAATGGAACTTCTTCAAAAGATACTTTGTCGAGTAAAAAGAAATTAGCTAAGGACGCATTAACAAATCTGGTTATGGTAACTTTATTTATTTTGTCTAAATTATCTACAATAATCATATATCGTTTAGATTAATTTGAACCATTTAAGGTTCTAATAATCAAATTAGCAACCTGGCAGCGCTTCGTGTCAGTGGTTTCATCAACAGAGAATCAAAGGTTTTAGTTTTTCAACTCCTTGTTAATACCATCGGTAATATTTTCGCAAATTTCTTGTGTAGGGTTGGGGAATTGGGTACATAAATGGATTTATCATCGACTTTGTAATGTGTTTTCAGGAATCCTTGGAATATCGGATTGTCCAGTAAAGGAATATTACAACCCAGAAAGAAGATTACACAAATCTTTGGAAAATGCTTCTTGTTGACTCTTTGAATTATTGCGAATACTTTCCTTCAAAAGTCTATCTCCTATTATTGCCAAGTTGAAGGATTTTTAAGACTACAAACTACAAACATTATGTCGGAGGCATGTCACTGCAAGGCAATTACAAATCGACTTCGTTAGAGTCAAAAATACTCTAGTAAGTACCTAAATCGTTCGTAATAGGTTCAGCCAAAGTGGATTAAAAGCCAGAGTAGCCGTTACAGCTCATCGTCTTACTAGGAATCACCGAGCGACTCGCTTGACCTTTGCTAAGGTGTATGTCAATTGAAAAATGAATGACTGGGTTAACATACTCTTCACAGATAAGTCAGGATTTAGTCTTTATATCACAGATAGATATGCACCACTGTACAAATGAAACGGTTAACGCTATTACTACTATAACAGCAGTTCTATACCTAATTGTCGTGGTGGTTCAACCATGGTTTGAGAAGGCATCTTTTTAGCAACCCCTATAGCGTATAGGTAAACAGAGGTACAATGACTGCCCACAGATATATGATAGACATGCTGTATTATATGCATCAGTAATACACAACGAATTCTGCATGACCCCGTGTAGCAATAATCGTCAGGAAATATCTCCATAAGATTGGCATTCCAGTTTTAGATTGACCTGTGATGAGTGTAAACATGAATCCTATCAAGAATGCGTGAGGCTATCTTCACAGTATGGTACGGACATGTCGCCCCAGTAGAGCCTGAGGGATTAGAATATGCCCTGCGTGAGAGTGGGAGAATTTAGACCAAGTTTATATACGGAGGTTAATTGAATCATATCCGCTTAATATGAGTTTCTGTTTTCATTTGGTCCCTATATTATTTAAATAATCATAATAATTCTTTTTTGGAGTATATTAGGATATATATAAAAGCTCCTTTAGTCATAAAATCATTCTTGTGGTACAGAAATGAATTATGTGATACTTTTTTGCGGAGTGTATTTTGTTATTTGATGATAATGCTAAATATTTCACATTTAAGGTTTTAAGGTTTTCGTATTTAGTATTCCATTATTTATATTAACCTTAGGCTATCCTGGGATTTTAAAAATCTAGTACATATTTTGTCGGAATCGAAGACTTTTTCCGAATTTGTTAAAAAAAATTTCACTTTAAAACCTCGAATTAACCTTCCTGCGATCTATAAACGTTCATCTAGAACCAAAATAATCTCATCTTTACATAAGCCAGTTTTTGTATTAAAACTTTCACTTGAAACTTTTTTATATAAAACTAACTGCTTCCAAATTATTCGGGTGTTCAGGAATAAATCAACCACGCTGTATATATATTCAGCCTTTGTTTTGTGTAACAAGGCAAAGTGAGTGTGCTGTTGGACAACACAAGTAATACGTAGAAAAATCATAAACTTATGGATATGAAAAGGAGAGAACGAGATTACCTAATTACCTGGTCCTGGCCATGTTTTTTTTTTAATTTCACAAAAATATTTGTTTTTCTGTTAATTTAGCCTGCTTTCCCGTATAACATTAATATTCGTTTGTATTAAACATCTTTGTGTATAAAGTAACAATGACATCTCATTATTCTATCTGCAATAATAAATACGAGAGCAACCTGAAATGCTTTCGGAATCGGCAAGAGATGGCGTACAAAGCTTGAAGTGGATTCATTGGTCAGCAAGGACAACCTTTTTATGGTAACTGTCAGAATTTCAGACGTCTACTATCAACACTGAAATTCGAACTATTTTGCTAGAGCTTCATTGCGGATGTACTCCATCATTTTCGACCATCGGTGAGCGAGTTCAAACGTGGTCGCACGAGCACAAGTGACAAACAACGCAATGGATGCCCAAAAACCGCTATGAGCGATGAAATGATCGACATTCATGATCTCATGTCATGTTAGGGATCTCAGAAGAACGCATCCTATACCAAATTTAGGGTAGTGTCTGGCCAGGATACAACGCAATCCAAAAGATTTCTTCATGTGTTTCGTAATCGTGAATGATACTTGGATCCACCACTACATACCGGAGACCAAGAAACAGTCGAAGCAGTGGACTTTTCCGGGCGAATCGACTCCGAAGAAAGCAAAGACCGTTCCATCGGCCAGAAGGGTAATGGGGTCCATTTTTTGGGATTCCCAAGGTGTAATCCTCATCGACTATCTGCAGAAGGGAAGGACGACCACGGGGCAATACTACAACGATTTATTGACCCGATTTGATGTAGTATTGAAGGAGAAGCGGCCTCGTTTACAGCGGAAAGAAGTGCTTTTCCACCACGACAATACACCGGCTCATTCATCCCGCATCATCGTGTCCAAATTGAATGAGTTCCGCTGCGAATTAGTCTCTCATCTTCCATATTCACCGGATCTAGCCCCCAGCGACTTTTTCCTGAAGAAATCATTGGGAGGAAAGAGATTTGACTCAAATAAGGAGGCCATCGCCGCTACAGATGGCTATTTTGCAGACCCCGAAACATCCTACTTTCCCGAAGGCTTGAAGAGAGTGCAGCGTCGTTTCAAAAAGTCTATCGATCTTCGGGGAGACTATATCGAAAAATAAAAATAAAAAACCACAATAATACCATGTTTTGCTTGTCTATTCTGGAAACATTTCAAGTCGCCCTCGTATCATTACTTTCCTTTATAAGATTAATATTCTTTTGTATTAAACATCGTTATGTATGAAATAACAATGACATTTCATTAATCTGTCTGAAATTATAGGTAATTACAATTAGTCAATTAGTCATTTTTTTCTAATTCTGACCGCTTAATAATTAAAAAAAAACACCATCAAATATTAAATAGGTAAATATTTAATATACGCTACTGTATAATAAAATAGACGTGGTCAATATAATCAACAAAAGAAAAGAGTTATCACCGGGCAAATTCCTCTTTTTTATATCAAAGATACACAATATGCGTTTTGCACAATACATAGCCCGTCATTATTTACGTTTCTTTTCGATAGTATAGTCTATAAATACTGAAAGATGTGACAAAAAAAATTACACATGTATCAAATGGCTTCACGATTTATATTATTGCTAGCGATTTTTGTTTTCTTCTCTGGAATTGTGTGTACTTCATTAAATAAAGCGGAATGCTCCAGATATAGTCTATCCCTAATACATGGTGTAAGATTCTTAAGCAATTTTATACCTAAGATAACGAAGTAAGCATTTTTGTGCAGGTGTTTAGGCATGGTAATAAAACTCTGGAGGGAGATTACCCTACGAATCCCTACAAGGATGAAACTTATTATCCTTTCGGGAAAGGACAACTGACTAACGTAAGTAAATCTTCTACTATATCAAACATTTCTACTATACTTTTTTAGGCTGGTAAACTTATGGGTTACCAAACCGGCGTTTACCTTAGACGCAGATACATCCAATTCCTCGGGTCCTATAACCCAGAAGTCCTAGAAGCATACGCTTCACCATTCTGGAGATGCAAATCCTATCTCCAACTGATGATGGCCGGTTTATATCCTCCCAGCGAAAACGAAAGGTGGCACAAGGAGTTCGATTGGCAGGCGATACCATTCAACGACGATTGCAAGCTATCCTATCACGTAAAAGAAAACATCTGCCAAAGTTTGAATATGAACGATTTAAATTTCTACTTGCAGTTATTCTGGACATACGCCAGTTGTCCCAACTTCGCCAAAGCGTACCAGGATCACAAGAAATCCGAACAGTACGCGGGAGTAATGGCACCTTACGAAAGTACCATGAGATATTTATACGAGAAATCTGGGTTGTGGCCGAATAATACGCACGTTTTCGGTACCGCTGTTTTTCTACAAGCGGCCCTCACGTCTCAAGAGCAATGGGGACTGAAATTACCGGCTTGGACCGAGAGCGTATGGCCTAAGGTTATCGCGGAAGTTAGCGCGATGGAATGGATGCAGATTTTTGGTACCGAAACAGCACGAACGGGAGGAGCTGGTAATTACGTTGAGTTTGAATGATTTCATAACTATTCTGAAATTATTTTTTATCATTCATTGATTGATATTACGAGGACGATTTGATTGCTGTGGTTTTTTATTTCTCGATGTAGTCTCTTCTAAGATCAATACACTTTTTGAAACGGTGCTCCAGTCTCTTGAAGCCGCCGGGAAAGTAGGATATTTCGAGATCTGCAAAATAGACATCTGTAGCTGCGATGACTTCCGATATAATCTGTTGGATTGCGTTGGATCCTGGCCAGATACTCCTCCGAATTGGTCACCCGTTTTCGCTCCGGTGTGGGCAAGCGCGGTACCCATCGCGCCGAAGGCTTTTTCATACTCAAAATTTCGTGTAGGATGTGACCAACGCGGTTTTCTGAGATGCCAATTGCCTTTGCTATCTCTTTCAGCTTCAGTCGACGATAGGCTAACACGACATCGTGAATATTGTCTACCATTTCGTCGTTGGTAGCGGTTTTCGAGCGTCCATTGCGTTGTTCGACACTTGTGCTTGTGCGGCCATGTTTGAACTCGCTCACCTTGATGGTCCAAAAAAAGGTTAACCTTGTCGATGAGTTCCGGATATATTTCAGGACGCCCTCGTAAGTCCCCCAAAGCTCTGTGTTGATGCCATCCATACCGGTCGCTTTTTTGTTTTTAGTGGCTTTCAAGGCTTCTGTCAGTTCTTTTAAATCTATATCATCCAAACCTTTTGCCTCTACTTCTGGTATCGTTGCTTTATCAATATTTTCCTTGTACCAGAGCTGTTCATAATATTCGTTTATTGAGATCAAATTAATACGAAGCTTTTGTTGGTTTTAATAATGATAAATTATAATTTTCTTGTAACCACTGGAATACCAAGAAGGGTGCTTGATTCCCTGGTCTAGTTAGACTTGAAGATGTTAACGTTGGTAGTTATAAGGAAATTATAATTTATTAGTGATTTATTGAGGTATTCAAAAATAAATACATTTTCTTATTGGAATAACCAGTATATCATTCCATGCTTTGAAAATATCTAACATTTAAAATAAAAATTATAAAATAGCTAATTATCCTAACCTCAAAGAAATAAGAAGCATTTAAATGTAATATTTCAGGTAAAATTTCCCTTAAATAGTAAATAACTAAAGAGAACACTGGGAACTAACTAAAAAGTGTTCTTATAGCACAATTTATTTATTACAACAAATACAAATACTATACAATAGTAACAAAGTTACAAACAGTACCATCCTTCAATTTGAATACTGTGTATATATGTATATTTTTAAATACGCTATACAACTCTTATTAGACTTTGTAAGGGTACGTATTTCAGGCTTCCTAATGTCGAAAATCGTGGAGGATACGAATCTTCACATCAACAGAGATAGTTCTGTAAGAGGCAGGAAGATTTACTTGTACGCTGGTCACGATACTAACATATACGGGATCCTGGCATGGTTAGGGGTTCTTAAACCCACAATCATTAATTTTGGAGCTTATATTATCTTCGAAATACATAATATACACAACGATTATTATGTGAAGGTAAGAATAAACTAGAAAATTACTACTTGTGAATGGACTTTTAGATATGAACATGCAGTTCTTTAGATTCACGCATCTTAGTTAGTATACGATGGCAAGTAAATCACCATCGTATTACTATGTATTTTGCCTAAATATTTCAAGAGAAATTTATAATATTTGGAGTAAATTAATTATTAGTCCTCAGTCTACCAGAAAATTACATAATTATTTTCATTTGTGTCCGCACTAAAACTGGATAATTATTTACAATTCAAGTAAGAATAATGTTAGCATCCAATTGGTTTGTTGGACTGATTGCTGGTAAAGTGCTTGGACAAAATAACTTAAATGAATATGTAAATCAGGCAAGCATTTTTTGTTTGAACAATGTGTTGAATCAACACCAATATAAGCGTGTATTGGGGGATGCCTTGATGCCATATATCAATGATTTAGAACCGAATGAAGGCCCTTCCACATTCATGCACGACAAACCACTATGCCGCATAACCAAATCCATTCAAAGGTTTTTCGAAACGCACGTTCTGACCAGGAAATTCTCTAGACCTCAATATAATTGAGAAAGCGTGGAGTGTTCTAAAAGCAGACGTGTATTCGAGAAGAAACACTACAAAAAACCAATTAGTAATAAATATTTGGAATGTGTGGTAAAATGACGCTACAATTAAACATACCATTAACGCTTGCATAGACAGTGTACGAAAAAGAATAAGAACAATTATAAAAACCAAAGGAGGCATTGTGATGATGCCTATAAACAATTCTCATTAACCTTAATTACACGGGGACTGTATCTATTTATTGATTGGCTAGTATCCAAGAAAACATTAAAAAGAAGCCATATATCAAATTCTATTTAAAACTTAAAAACGTTCATTCAACATTATACATTAAATTTTGACAAAATATCATTGTGTACTGATATCTAATTTGACAGACTATATGCACATTTATATACATATAACATATGGGCTGAAAAGTCCCGGGTCTAACAAAGAAAACTCGGTTTTTTTTGGTTCAAAATTAGCTTTATTCATCAACGTAATCTCCATCAAGAGCAACGCAATCATTCCAGCGCCGCTCTAACATTTCAATACCACTTTTGTAGAACGATTTATCTTTTGCCTCAAAATAGGCCTCAGTTTCAGCGATAACCTCTTCATTCGTGCGAAATTTCTTACCGGCGAGCATTTTTTGAGGTCTGCGAACAGCTAGTAGTCGCTGGGAGCGAAATCTGGCGAATACGGTGGATGTGGCAATTCGAAGTTCAATTCATGTAGTTTTGCCATTGTTTTGATTGACTTGTGACACGGTGCGTTGTCTTGATGAAACAAAAATTTTTTCTTTGCCATATGCGGTCGTTTCTTTGCAATTTCGGCCTTCAAACGCTCCAATAACGCTATATAATATTCACTGTTGATGGTATTTCCTTTCTCAAGATAGTCGATGAATATTACACCACGCACATACCAAAATACCGAGGCCATAACCTTTCCAGCCGATTGTTGTGCTTTCGGGCGCTTTGGACGAGGTTCACCAGTTGCTGTCCACTCAGATGACGATCGTTTTGATTCCGGAGTGAAGTGATGGATCCATATTTCATCCATTGTCACATATCGACGCAAAAATTACGTTTAAACATGGCCAAACACAGCTCAGAATCATCAACACGTTCTTGTTGCTGGTCAACAGTGAGCAAACGCGGCACCCACTTTGAACAGAGCTTTCTCATAGTCAAATGCTCATGCAATATAAAGCCAATACGTTCTTTTGATATCTTTACGATGTCAGCTAACTCACGCAACTTCACTTTTCGATCATTCAAAACGATTTTGTGGATTTCTTTGATGTTTTCTGGTGTTACCGCCTCAATTGGACGTCCACTGCGTTCTGCGTCATCGGTGTCTCTACGACCACGTTTGAAGTCAGCAAACCAACGTTTTATTGTTGTTTCTGATGGAGCGGAGTCCCCATAACACTTTTCAAGCCACCGTTTCGCTTGAACGGTATTTTTTCCCATCAAGAAGCAGTGTAAAATTAAAACACGAAATTGTTCTTGATCCATTGTTTTGAAAATAACAAAAGTGGCGTGACTCTTAGCACAATAACTCACAAACTAATGAATAGAATATCATGAAATTTTAATAGCTGTCTTTTGAAGGTTAGTACTAACTGAGAGAAAGGTGACTGCAATAAAACTAGCGTCATCTATGTGTTAGGCCCGGGACCTTTCAGCCCATGTGTTATATAGGTCTTTAGAAAACTTGTTAATAACATCAGTTTTAATCTCCAAGATGACATGCCGATGCTTAAGAGTTAAATGGGATATGCAGCGCATTCAATAAGATCAATCACATCTGTTGCAGGTTCTACATCAAAATGGTGACGTTTCTTCGACGCCAACTCCAATCAAAATACCCCATTGTGGTTACTGCTGCCCGTTTGATAAATTTTTGAATCTATACTCAGCACGATTGGAACCGGAAAAATTATGCGATGATTAGCTTGAATAAAGAAAATTTTCGTTTTGTATTCGTTTAATATAAACAATACCATTCGAACAAAGAGATAGGTTCTAAACTCTGCGAATTTAAGTGTTTCATTTACAAAAATAAACCGACATTCCATCACGTACAATATAGACGAAATGTTAAGATATGGTTACGGTTTTCCCTTGAAAAATTATATAATTTTTTTTATTAAAGAAATGTTCGTGTAATTGCAGTTTCATTACACCGAAATCACTTGAAGTTCTTGCTGCTGGGTGGTATGGTTTTTCTAAGTATTTAAGTGCTTCTGACCTTAGATTTAAAACCTAGTTAAGTATTGGGATGTTTCTGATCGAATCACCTTACCGCTGAAATGTTGGTAAGTAATTACTAAAAAAAATTGGATTTCCCCAAATTATTACATTATTGGGATTGGTTCTCCCTCGTTAAATTTTAAAACCTTTATTTATTGGTAACGTAGTTCTTAAATGGATTATCGGATGCGATCCGTTCATGTGAAACAGTTAATTTCGCGTTGTTCCTTTTTCTGGACATGCAAATTGGGCAATTATTTTAAATCAGCGCTTCCATTTTGGCTGTTTTTTCTACCCACTTTTAATAAACCTCATCCGGCATGCAAAACTGGACAGTACAGCGTTGCAAGTCGCAATGTGGATATGTGGATACAAGGTATGTGTTTTTATATTCTTACGTACTTTTTTTTTTAAGTTACAAACGTAAAATAGTGTTTCTTTTCATAGTTTTCTTTTTTATTGGATTGCTTTTTGATTGTTGCTTATGGTTAAGAAAAATCTTTGTGTGCATGTATTTTATAAGGATGGTTCAATAGCAAATTTAAAATAAATCATTACTTCTGAGGTTATTCTTTAATAGGAAATTCTATCTCGACGTTTTTAATTCAACTAAAAATATTTCGAACTAGACTGGGGTGAGTATTATCATGTATGTTAGAATGTCTAATGCTGTCATTGCTTTCAATAGTAATATTGATAGCGGATTCTTTAACATTTAAGACTGATTCACGATGATAATAAAAAAATGTAATCCCCATTACTCTTCCTATTAAAGGTTAAAAATGAAAATTTTCATTTCCAGAGATTTATTCAATTTTATAAATGCAATACCAATTTTTAATTGATCTATTATTCGTTCACGATAAACAGATTATTTATTCAACTAGCATTGATTTAATTATAACTATATTCTTGCAGATTTATCACAAACTGTAACAATTGGGAACATATTCTACCAGAACCTGCCTTGCTGTTTCTGTTTACAGATTAGCATACCGTAGTTTAAAGATTCTTGTACATGTAATACACAGTCTGACAAAATTAAATAACGGAACTTTTCAGATATAGAATGAAATACATATTATATTACTGTTGAATAATTCCTTTCTTATTCGACTCAATTTTAATCGCATTTTAAAGTCGGGTTATGGGATATTCTACAGCATCTTTGTCACGGCTACTTGAATGGCTAGAATATATTTGTGGACGATACCGTCTGAATCATAAAACGTAATCAGCATTGTCTTGATTCTTGACTTCACAATTTTTGTGATTTTGATTCGCCTTTGGATTTCCATTTTTGTAGATTGGAGCTCAGTTGCAGGGTCGTACTTAAAGCACCATGTCTCATCACCAGCTATGATAGAATCAAGAAAATCTTGGTCGTTTTGAGCAGTTTGATGATATCTCTTCTGTAGTCTTCATTCAACTGATGTGGAACAAAATGTGCAAACATCTTTTTTCACCCAAATGGATCGTAAAAATTTCCCGAACAGTTTCTCTATTGGTATTTAATTCTTCAGCCAACATTTTCGAATTTTCAATCACCATCGACTTTTATCAACAATTCGTACGTCTCGGCAATTCTTTTTCCAATTTTAAAATAAAATTTAATGTTTGTTCTTTGCTCCATTGTAATTTCGCAACATAAGCACCTAACCTACAGTCACTAAAACACGTGTACCTTTATAACCTATCATCCGATTTGCTCGAACTTCAGTGCGTTTAAAAGAGGAAACCTAAGTGTTTCTAATGCTGCTACCTTTCAATACATTAGGCTAAGTGTTCCATGATTTAAATTAACATTAATAGTCAGACCATGTACATTTTATCGGAACTTGTTGTTGCATACTTTAAACCTATTTTGCTACTGAACGAACCCCGTATATTAAATGCCTTTAGAATCGTAATGCTCAATGGTTCCACAATTTCACGAATATATTTTAAATATTTAACATTTTAAAGAATGTTTTAAACATGTGTAGATATGCAAATTTCTGCCATTGCGACAAAACAAACAATAAATTGGGTCTATCGTATTTAACAAGGACATATAAATATATCTTGTACACTCTAACCCTCTGCAATATATAAAAAACGTTAAAGGTTCTAAACATTTTTTTCTTAAAAATGGAGAAAGCAAACACGCTGCATATAATTAAGTTAAAATATCGTCAGAATGTCTACACGTGTAAGTTATTCTCTGTTTAAAGTGTCATTTATAATTTTACATCCTTGCAGAATTTACAGCAATTTATTGAATATTCATTGCTTAAAATTTTATAACTTGCTATACTAGAAAAATTAAGTGTCATTAGGTTCATGTTATATTTCATTCTTTCTGTAAAAATAATTACTTTCCGAATGACAACGGAAATTTGGAAGAACTCGTTTACTTTCGTATCAGCTAATTTATCTAAACATTAACGCAGTGGCACCCACTAAACTAGATACATTAGATATACTAATTTGTAATAAAACAAAAGGATGAAAACATTTACATCGGGGATTCACCGATTTTGATAAAGTTTGATCGATATGTAGTAAGGTCTAATAAAAACAAACATTCTTTTCTTGGTATATATATATATTTTCTTTGGTTGTACCACACAAGATTGTTAGCTATTTTATTCACACTTGACATCGTGACTATCTGAGGTTATTAGTTCAGATTCTCTTACCTTTTGATGGGTTACACTTTTTCAAACGGCGCATAAGGTATGAATTAAAGTTGAATAGAAGATTTTATTGCTCTTGCATTGAAAAGTCATTGTAAATAGTTGCAAAAATATGGGAGTCCAAGAAATTACATTTTATTTGTGACATCGGCATTAATTCAAACGAATCAATAAAACTGAACTGATGCTGAAACTCCAAAAAACGATTTCGTGTAGACCTTATTTCCCTGCCAAAAATATCTAATAAAGAATTATGCTCAATTAAAGATGCTAGATTAGACTCTGTTACGAAAGTGCTTTTATTTATAACGTGATATAACAGTACAGCATTTAAATAATGCAATCACCGAAGTGGAGAATAATGGACAGTGAATACGAGGGCTGCTATTTATGTGTCCGGAATTGGCAACAATAGTAAGCACCATCTGACATATACATCAGAACGTTTTGCCATACGAAGGCTCTGAGAATTTTTGTGCAATGGTTTCCTACGACTTTCGACATGGATTATTTCAACAATAGTGCATGAATCAACTCCCTTCAGCTTTTGGCGATGAAGCACCATCCAAAACCATTATATATCGCTGGTTTAGTGGATTCGATTGTGGCCGTTGTTCACTCAGGGACCAATTTAAAGAACGTAGTCCAAAATAGATTGTTGTGGCAGAAAACATTAATAATGTGCGCGATACAGTAACAAAACTTGTTTGCGCCAGAAGCAAATGGTCGCTTGTCTTTTTGGGATAAACGGCTCCACATTCTGGCTGTCGAGGACGACATTTCAAACGTCCTTAAAAATATTAAATTGAAAGATACAGTCTTTCTTCTCTCTCGATCTTGCGACAACGTGTCAACTGATGTAGTAAACATATGTTGGAAAAAAATATTTTCTCATTCGACTCATCATGCTTCCACGGCAACATCATCTGAAGAAGATTCAGATGATGATCTTCCATTAACTGCTGTGAAGAAAAAGCTTATTTCTGAAGATAATCAGCAAGAATTTACTGAAATCAGAAACACGTTGCAACAAATTTCGTCTGATAATTATCAGCACAGCGAAACTGAACTTAACGAATGGATTAAAGGAGGTGACGACCTTTTGCCTCTACATAGCAGTGATATTGTTTCAAATGATGAAACAGTTATACATTTAGGCTCATGCGAGAACGAGCAATGGAAACTAAACAATTGAAATGTCGACAAGAAAAAATTACAGACTTTTTTAGCTAAATTATTTGTCTATGAGCATATATATATGTTTTGCAATCTGTTTTATTATTAATGATGCTTTAGGATGTTATAATACTGAATTATAACCTGACAGATGCAATAAACGTTTAACTAAAACGTAAAATAAAATTTAAATAAAATAGATATACATATATATATACACTACCGCTCAAAAGTGTTTGGGTACTCTCACTGACAGCAAAGATGTATAAAGACTCAGCAACAATTTTAATAATATTTATCTTTTATGTACAGATACACGTACATGAATAAAAATATATTAAATAAATGTGAAAATTAAAACGTTGAATTTAAATTTTGCTTTCATCTATGTGACCTCCTCTTGATTTAATAATTGCAGCACACAATCGAGGCATTCTCGCAATAAGTTTTGCCAGAGTTTCTTGTGTTATTGAGGTCCAACTCAATTGCAATTTGTTCCACACGTCAGTAGCTAATGTCGGAGCCGATTTCCCTACTTCCCGATCTAGTTCTTCCCATAGTAACTCGATTGGATTCAAGTCGGGGCTCTGGGGAGGCCATTCCATAATTTTGAGAGTTCCTTCCTCTTCTAAATGGCGTAAATAGTCTTTACATAATTTAGAGGAAAGTTTTGGGTCATCATCTCGCTGGAAGATAAAATTATGACCCAAAAGTCGAATTCCGGAAGGTATTGCGTGGTTCTCCAAAATTTCGCGGTAGCCTTCCTTTTTCAATATACCGTCACTTTTCACAATGTCCCGAACACTAGTGCCAACAAAACAGCCCCAAATGTTGATAGAACCTCCACCATGCTTCACGGTAGCAGCAATGCACTCTTCTCTGGCACGTTCACCCACAGATCTTCTTACGAATATGCGTCTTCGGGTTCCCAACAGCTCAAATTTGGACTCTCTCTATGGTCCAGTGTTGGTGTTCACGGACCCATTTAAGTCGCTTTTGCTTGTTTTGTTTGCGTATTAATGGCTTTTTCATCGCAATACGTCCATGGAGCCCGGCTTTCTGTAGGCGACGTTTGACTGTAGAAACACCGACTAGTTTTTGGCGACCAACATTTAATTCTGCGGTGATTTCCGGGGCTGTTTTGCGTCTATTTAACTTGCTGGTAACCACTATTCTGCGATCATCTGCAGATGTTGTCGGTTTTGGCCTTCCACTCCGTCTTTTATTAAGAAAACTGCCAGTTTCCCGATATTTTTTTACGTTATAGTCAACCGTAGCGTGGTGTATTTTCATTTTTTTGGCAATTTGTCGATTACTTACGTCACTTTTATGGCAAGCTATTATAAACGCACGTGTTTCCGTAGTAATTTCTCTTCGAATAGAGTAAATACCACACTGCAACTGACCGTAGCTTACAGATGTCGCTATAATCTTCTAGGAAGGTAATTTAAACATTATTACCTACAATCTAACAGATGACTAAATTTACCCAGTAAATCCAGAGGGATTGTTATTGTAATTGCACCGCAATAAACAGTTTATGGTAATCCGACCAAGTGCAGGTAAATGATAGTAAACCTTATGCGATATAATGGGTGTTTATCTTACTGAAATACATTTTAAATACGTATTTCATTTTATTATAATGTTTTTTTGGTAAACATAATACTATATGAATAATCCATGAAAACAGGGATGCCTAAACACTTTTGAGCGGTAGTGTATATATATGTTTTACAATCTGTTTTATTATTAGTGATGCTTTAGGATGTTATACTATTGAATTATAACTTGACCGATGCAATAAATGTTTAAAAATTACGATATGTTGTGAAATTTGACCGGAGTGTATTGTACTACTACTCTATTACGTTATATATCTCATGCAATTGTTATCAATTTCTTTGATGCGCTTATATTCTAAATGCTAATATAGATTTTTAGTGAAAGACACATCTACTACCATTTCGAGATTATCATTTATTCGTAGTACGAAATGGGGCAATATTTTAGTTTGGTTATGAGGCGGACATAAGTCCTTTTCTACACCAAATTTCATTCAAATCGATACATTTGACTTTTCTTATAAAACTAAGTGATTTCAGAAACAAGAAGAAAAATATATTACGTTCTCTTATATTAACAATAATATATTCTATTTTGATAAAAAAAAATCAAATATTTCGAATGATTTTTCTTAAAATAATACAAATTTATACGTAATTCTATTTTTATACATATCGTACACTTATCAATCTATCGTGAATTAAACTCAATTTCCACACTAGTAATTATTTACGTTAAGAATTGACGTAGATACGCGCAGAGCGATATTAGGATAACACGCTACCGTTTGGGCGTACCGCGGTCATGGTATTCACGAGTGGTCATTACGCTACCGAGAGTAACAGCAATTATACTAAATTCCAAGCGCATATGTGGTTCCGAAAAGCGAGAAAATTACCGCATTAATACGTACATACATTTGTTAACGATATACGCTAAGCTAGCGTGGATTTACTGAGATGATTCATCAGAATATTCGTGCAACGATATGTAGCTTAACAATTAACGTTAATAAAAGTAGTTATTAGTTGTTAATAAATAAAAATGCGATGATTAAGAAAAAATCGCGCAAAATTGAAGATGTTTTTACTACAGGGTGCTCGAATTGTACAAGTTTTTATCGATTTTCGTCTAAACTAGTGTACACAAAACTGTATGGGGTTTAGAATATCCAAAGAACATACCCGTGAGAGATTGGTGCGAGTTTATGGTCTGATAGTGTCATTGGACCATATTTATTCAAAGATAAGCAGGCTTGAATTTAGGGCATCTTTATTACCAACAACACAACGTTACATACTACACATTTGAGGAAATAATTGGGCTATTACATGGGAAATTATGTTTGCACACAGCTAATTTTGCCATCTATTGCATCCCAACCACCAAGAGGCTCTATCCCTAAAACCATCTTCGCCCCAGTCCTCTCTGCGGCGTAGCTTTTTTAATTTCTTTTGCGAAACTCCTTCTTGGTCTTTTTCCTTCCATTAGCAGGCTTCTATTTACAAATCTGTTGTGGTCAATTCTTCTAACGTGGCCATACAACAATAATGGTTTCCGCTTTATTTCGTGTATTGATGATGTGTCAACTTGCATTATTTCCCGTGAATACACTTTTTGATGAAATTATACTATTCTGAGACAGTAACTTGAGTTCATCAGCATATTGAGCATAGGCAGTATTTTCATACGCAGAGAGCGTGGTGAAACGGTAACTGTTACCAGACAGCATCTGTGCCTCCCACAAGCGGATTTTGTTCTGGAACGCTTTCAAACGGCTGTATAAATCATTTACTAACTGTCCTTGTTTTTGAAATATCAACTTTAAATCATTCAAATGGCCTATTAGGTCGACCAGAAATGCTAAGTCACTTATCCATTTTGGGTCGCCCAATTCAGATAGTGGTTTATCTTTTATTTGCATAAAATCTGCTATCTCATTTCTAACCTCGTAAAACCGTTTCAGCATTTTCCCTTTGCTTAACCATCTGACTTCACAATAATATGTTACGTCCTCATATTCGGCTGGCATTTTAAAAATGCCTTGAACTGACGATGGTTAAGCCTTCGGGATCGAATAAAATTCATGGATTTTTCTACCACATTCATAACATTCTGGAGTCGAATAGACTTAGAACACTAGTTCTGTTGGTGGATAATGCAATGAAGGACTATCATATCATATTTTTGCGCATTTAATTCAGTTGCTTTTTCATACAAAATTCCGATGAAATCTTTACGTAAGCCGACCATAGAAGGTGCACCATCTGTTCATACACCAACTAATTTTGACCACGGCTAGCCGAAATTTGTGATTACCTTTTGAACTTCATTAAAAATGTGAACTCTTTATCAACACCTCGAATAGATATAGTCAGTTGAGCTGTGTCAGACAAATCGGTGTCAAAGTTGTTTTTTATATGATTAGCCATCATTTTTATACGTCGGGTAACAGTTCGTATTGACAAACTAATTCTTTCAAATTCATTTTTCTTTTCAGGACACAGAACACTGCAAACTTCTAACATACACTCCTTGATAAATAGGGTCTTACAGCGGGCCGGATTCAGTCCGGGGCCGGTCGTTGCCTATATATGGTCTGGATTGTATGTGGGTCATTGGGGTACGCATTATATGAAATTGTTCTAATGATCGGGTATTTTGGAATATCATCAATGGTAACTGTTCTTCCATTTTTAAACCATATATTAGGGGCAAAATATGTTGCTTACGATATTACGTTGCAAGTATGCCCTGTTAACATGTTTAAACTCGTCGAGACATGTTCAAGCTTTTCAGTACTTGTTATAATATTTTGTATTTGAGTCGCTAAAGTAAAATATAACCTTTATTACGTTTAAATTTTATTTATTTATTTTTTTTAGGAAAAACTGTTTAATCGATCATTTCAAAATCCTTATCGTGATGAAGGATATATAAAAAAAGAAAAACCTATTGGCTACTGTTATTTTTATCGTAATTGAAAATCTACAATTGCTTCCTTCCTTTTTTATTAAGAATACTGCGGTTTCTTTCCACCAGAATTCTTACTACCGCCAATTAACTTCCGATATCGGTTTTACGTTAATAAAAACGACCGGCCCGTCCGGAAAACCGGAAAAACCACAAGACCGTTTGAAAAGTAATTAAACACATACATGTAATCTCCTTTCACGTATGTACCTGCTACTATTTCGGCTTCCTGTCTCCCGCATTACACGCGAAACGAAGGCAAACGGTAGTGGGAGATAGCAAGCGCTTGATATATGCGCACCTCTGTATATAAACAAGACGTTTTGCTGCTAATTATTTCAAAAATTCAACGCTCCGTACAGTTTGCAACTTTTGCATAAATTGACGGCGTGTGTGAATAGGACATATAACAATAAAAGTTGATAGGTTCGTTGTGGGTGTTCAGCGAAGTGTTAAGGAGGTCGAATTTTCATCTTGTAATTCCGTGTTTTCAAGGTAAGTCGCAAATATTTATATTGGTATCGATTTTGTGGGTGGAAAATTGAATTTTTCTTGATAAGATAAACCTGTGTTATTACTATATATTTCGTTGATATTTCTTTGATTAATTGTTTCCAGTTTTGGGCATAGTTAACTAAGACTTATTTTTATTTGGATAAGAAAAACTAGACGTATTTCGCACAAGCAAAAATTTTTATTTAATATTCAAGAATTAATAATTAGATTTTGCATTACTTATTTAATCACTTATATAAGTAATAACACTTACTTTTATCACAAAGTCATTGAGTATCGTTACTTCATCGTTATAACCAGTATAGAAGCATTTAAAATATTTTATACTAAACATACTTTCATTCAAAAAAAAAAAAAACAACTGCGAATAAGAAGAGTCGATATGACCATTAAATTTTTTAAGCTGTTGCTATTAGAATAAATCTAATGATTATTTTCGTACACATAACATTAGCCTTAACCTTTCAAAAAGCAAATTTACATAAGTAAACATTATCCAAAAATATCGATTAACATCATCTTCAAATAAAATTTAAAATGACAATTTAGAAACATGCAGACTTGAGCGTCCTTAAGCAACTTGTCAATTCAACTTCCTATTTCTAGTTTAACTTTACTATTAATGTTTTAAATTCTATTCATTCAAAATGATGGTATCCATCAAATCGTATATTTAATCAGAATGCATAAAATTTAGACATATCACACATATTTTCGCATTGAACACTTTTTTATCAAGGTTCTCAGATAATATCGTTAATATACTTACAAGGTTTTTTAACAATGTCAATCAACTGTATTAAATATACGCATCGATACCGTAATTTGAAACTTTTCCGGGGTAATTTTCGTATCATTACGAGAAATATTAGTCACTCTTAAGCAGTTAGCGCTTGAAAAATTTCCCCGTGATTCTTTCACAATAATTAACCTCACTAGGATTCCCTAAAAACCTGATTTGTATAATCTCCTATAATAGCATAAGTTTAGTGCAATTACCAGAGAGTTATTGTTTACAGTCGGTAACGATTATAATCTATTATAATGTTCTAAGGAGAATAGATCTAATTTCGTAACAATAACAAAGAAATATATGTTATTATGCAAGCGGCTTGTTATTTGAATGGTTAAATGTACTTACCTTTCACTTAAAAGTCTCAAACTTCATACCCTACTTCTAAAACCCGTACAAAATAAGACAAGATATACTCTTTAGTTTGTTTAAATCGGCTAGTAGGTGACTTTAAATTAATTAATCATTTATAGTAGAAAAAAACTTTAGTACATTTGATTTTTACCGAGAAAACGCTTTATAGATCTAAAACTATAATTTCCTTAAAAAAAAACCGTTATTTGATTACTAAATTATTGAATAAATCTCATAGGTTTCTAAGCTCAATCCCAAGTGATACCACATATCCCGTTGATCAGTTTTTGCAATTATAAAATAAATATCTGAATTGTTCCCTACTTTAATTTAGGATCAATAGCAAGCTGTGAATTTCAAACATATTTTAACCAAAAACAGTAGTTCTCTTAATTCACTTCAAAATACGTCAGTTGGTCATGAGTTAACATTGTTTACCTTCCAAATAGCCTTCGTGTAATATTTAGAGCTTGCACACCGAAATTTATCACTTATAAATGGAACTGCCAGATAATGTCGGCAAACCAGTGTCTTCCGGATGTGCCCGCGTTATGTATGTTATACACTCGGCGAAATTTGTATAGTTCTATGTAATTGTTAGTTCCTCTATAAACATGTATGAGTTGGGAATTTCATTTTTTTAACGTAAATTTTGTCAATATCACAACTAGTATGTAGCGGAAGGGCCTGCTGTATAAACGTATAAATACGAACGAAATTCCTATAATTTCACAGAGTTAGACCGACATTCTACGAAAACAGGTATTACCTTTCGGTACAAAGAAGCTCCTAAACATTTTCGAAAGTTTATTTATTATTAAATCTATCTATTATCGAAGTATACACATCAGTTAATAAAAATGCCCAAAAGGAGGAAGAAATAAAAATAAATTCTTATAAAGATGTATAACTAATGCAGATCATCTCAGCAACAATTTTATAGAGTTGGGCAATACCTACGGCAAAAAATCGCGCTAAGGGCTGTAATAAACAATTATTCCCAACGTTAATCAATATTTCGATTAGCCTCTTCTGTTAATGTAACCACGCAACAAATAAAATGTAATCTAAATTTATCAGTAACAAACAGACATGTACAACAAATTTTATCCGCTAGTAAACATTTTCGGTAGCTTAAAAAGGTTTCAAAACCACCCTTAAAAGGGGCACATAAACAAACAAGACTGAAATTTGCGTAAGGCCACTCGAGATGAAATCGTGAGTGAAACAACAAACAGAAATTTAACTTGGGCGACTCTGATGGCTTCAAATATTATCAGCACGATTTGTTTAAGAACACTAAAGTTACGGTAAGCCGAAATTTTGGTGATGGTAATGTAATGGTTTGGGAAGTTTTTACCCATAACAATAAAATCCCTATATATTTTATTTCACGCGAATGAATCCTAATTCTTACATACAACTTATGGAGATGGTTGTAACAGATTTTGGTAAACAATTGCGGTCGCGAGACTGGATATTTTAGCAAGACAAATAACAATAATTCCACACAACTTTATTACAATGAACCCCATCGAAAATCTTTGGGGAATATTGGCAAGAGAGGTGTATGCCAATAATAAATAATACGATAGCGTCAAAGAAGTAAAGTCTGTGATAATCTTATCTCAACATTGTTTGAAGTTATTTTGAGCATTTTATTTATTATTTTTGTATTAATAAATATAAAACTTTCGCTGTTTCGAGTAAATATTTTTTGTATGAAATGCAATAAATTTTTTGAATTTTATTTTCCCTTGCTTTTGTGCTTCTTTATAGTTCAGCAAAGATATTGAGAAAACTAAATATTCTAAAATTCATATTAAACTATAGAAATTCCGTTGAAAAGTTACAGTAAACTATTTACTTGGTAACTTTATAAATATACACCTTAAATCTAACATAACGTTAGAATGTATTGCGCAATCGACAAACTCACTTTAGTTGAAAGAGAATAGCTACAACTTCTTGTCAATGTTTAATTGACGTTAATTATATCGTAAAATTTTAATCAATTGGTACGGATTACGTTTCCTGACGATAATACTTTAATTTCTTCACGTTAAGCGCTGGCAAACGTATTTGTTGTTTTTCAATTCGCAAACAAAAGATAAAAATAAAACCATTATATAAGTTATTATTCTCGGTAGATATAACATCCTCGTTATATAGATCTATTAACGGTACAATTTTACATAATTTTTCATCCTAACGAAGCGTGACATTTTATTTTTACATCTACAATAAAATCCCCTATTGTGCAACGTTTATATTAGAGATTTGAGACATCTTTTAAATTTTTACATGTCGAGGCTTAACAGTGGGAATAGATTAACTTTTTATCTTTCCGTGGCTAACACGCAACACCATTCTCATCTAGATTTGATTTGTTTAACATTACTATAAATGCTTCAAGGCAACTATTGTTTGAGTAATTTTCTGTTGCTCAAGAAACTTTTGCATTTTCGCTATTACTCTCTTTTGGTACTACACATTTACTCTTGTTTTATAATAGTTATCATTGGTACGATAATCCTGCAATAAGCTATACGAGGGCGACCTGAAATGTTTCCGGAATCGATAAGAACATTTGAAGTGGTTTTATTTTTCGATGTAGTCTCCTCCAAGATCGATACACTTTTCTCTTCAAGCCCTGGGGAAAGTAGGATGTTTCGGAATCTACAAAATAGCCATCTGTAGCGACGATGACCTCCTCATTTGAGGCAAATCTCTTTCCTCCCAGTGACTGAAAAATGGACCCCATTACCTTTCTGGCCATCGGCGATCGGCTAACACGACATCATGAATCTTGTTGATCATTTCATCGTTGGTAGCGGTTTTTGGACGTCCACTGCGTGATTCGCCACTTGTGCTTAAGCGGCCTCACTTGCTACACAAAACACACTCTTAAAGGAAAACTATTGACAATAGACGTCTGAAATTTTGACAGTTGCCATAAAAAAAGATTGCCCTTGCCGTCCAAAGAATCTACTTCAATCTTGCGCTATTTCTTGCCGATTACGGAAACATTTTAGGTCGCCCTCATATGCTGCTGGGTAAAAAATTATTATTATTACCTTGTGTAAAATTAAACGAAAATCTTTGTTTTACCTGTCAATATTTATATAAGATCTATTACAATGAAATTCGAACACTCTCAATGTAATTTTAATTCAATAGAAAACGCAAATTCAGAATTAATACAAACTTTATGGCGGACACTGTAGAGACAACAGAGAAACATTTAAGGCTACGGTAACAATAAACAATTGACACTAAAATAAAATATTTGAATAAAAAAAAACCATCGTATGACAACACGCATTCCTTGTTTTTTTTGCGTTCACTTCATTAAACAAAAATCATTGAAATCGGCCGAGTTAAAATATGTATATTCAGTCCTAAGTATACTTTCATTTACCTTCAAATTTATCAATGAATGGCATGAATTTAACGCAGCTCAAGGTAGTCCGATTAAAAAAGAAGTATTTTGAGGATATACATTTCAATGGCAAAATTTACTTCCTAATGTTGTTCCGTATTGTTTTCGAAAGCAAGGTAAAAATGAAGTAAAAAGAGAATAATTTAAGCCAACTTTATTATCAAAATTACCAAAGCCACAAGTGAAGTAACCCCTATACAAATCATGATAATCACTTTCTTCTTCTGGGATCTTCTACGATAGACGTGAGCTTTGCCAAGCTCCAATTTACCGAACTCTACGTATTCCTGAGTTTGCCCGACGTGGTACTCGACTCTATCGATCAATTCGCCTTGGTTTTCGAGCAACAATGCGACATCAATGAACATATCGTGAAGTTCTTTTATCGAACTCTCCAATTTTATTATATCGGCGTACCTAGCTTCGATATCGGCAACTGTCCTCTTCAGATCCGGCTGTTCTATCTTGATGCCTTGCGTGAAAACAGCTGGATTATCCTGCTCCAGCATATCTTCCAATTCGTCATCGGTGGTTTGCCTACCCGTGATCTCCAACTGCCTTTTAATCCTCGCTTTACACCTTTCGCGGTAATCGGTTTGGGTCAGGTTATATTCGGTCATGACCTGGATAAATTTACGCGTTAATGTTGAATTTTGAATCTTCCTCATCCTCAAGCAAGCAGAGGATATCCCCAATAAAGCTTCGTCGTTGATATTCTTCTCCATAGTCTTCAATTTTGCACGAATTCTATTGGAAGAATTCTTGATATTAGCCATGAGACATTCCAATTCTTGCTTGGTTTTCTCGTCGTTTTGGGGTGCTGTGAGGATGTCGCTATGCTTCTTCTTCACTTTCAACACGCTTTCCGTTATGTCCTCGATTAGATCACGGATCTCTTCCACTTCGACGAAGAAAGGATCAACAATTGTTTCTTCGTACGCTTCGTGAACATCTAGGATAACGTCCGGGGCGTTGTTGTGAATTGCAATATCGTTTTCGTCGATGTTATTGTTGTTAGTACCGTTTTGGATGGCTTGTAGGATTTCGAACCTGTCCTTTATCATTTCCGATATTTCTATCACACTTCGCAACTGCACTAAGGTTTATATTGGACGATGTTATTTAATTAATACGGGAAAACAAATAGCACAACATCTGTTTTACGTGTCTGCACATTTGAATAAACGTGTTAGAGTATTGGCTAGTTTGGCATTGTAATTGGTTGAAAAGACGATAAGATAACAGTAGTAGTAGGCCGTGAAAGACCTGCTTTTTTATAATTAGATTGTTGCATATAATGAATACATACATACAATGAATTATGTGGATAGTTAAGTATTCCTTTTTTTTGTTAATCAATAATTTCGTAGGAAATTCTTTTAAAAGAGTGTGGGTTTAATCTTTTCATTGGTAAATTATCTTACTTCTATTGTCTTGGATTTCACAATAAATTTATATTTATACAGTGTGAATGCATGAATAACGTAAAATAATATTTACACAACATCTTATCAATTTTCTTTATTAAATGGATAGAACTTCTTCTCTATTTGTCTTTGATACAAGAAGATATACTATAACACCAACAATATTCTTTGTTGAATTTCCTTTCGAAATAGACCGACCTGTTACCTTTTCTTAATTCATTCTTGCTCACAGTACACCCCTATGTTTTCTAGTAAGTTTCCAATCAATGCATTTACTAATAAAGAATGAAATTGCAAATGTGTTAATAGCTTTTTCCTAGAAGTAGGCATTGCCATTTCATACAATAAATACGAATTGGCTCTTTTCCAACAGATATGATAAGGTGGAATATATCCGCGAAATAGATCAAGAATCTCTACCCATTAAATTACTTATATTTAGCCACTGGTTCAGGATAACCTAGGTTTTTCTTTTTTCTTTATTTGTCCATAGGACTAGCATCAATTAATATTGAATGGCCGTTTTTACGTATCACGTCAACATTTAACTCCATATCATACTATGCTCTTCAAAGAATCACTAATGCTGCTAAGTTTTCCCGTTAAAACTGATAAGATGTAAACAAATCCATCAAATACCCTAGCTTTAATTCTTTCGTAACTTAGTCGTGGAAACTTTTGATAACACATGGGCTGAAAAGTCCCGGGCCTAACAAAGAAAACACGGTTTTTTTGGTTCAAAATTAGCTTTATTCATCAACGTAATTTCCATCAAGAGCAACGCAATCATTCCAGCGCCGCTCTAACATTTCAATGCCACTTTTGTAGAACGATTTATCTTTTGCCTCAAAATAGGCGTCAGTTTCAGCGATAACCTCTTCATTCGTGAGAAGTTTCTTACCGGCGAGCATTTTTTTGAGGTCTGCGAACAGCCAGTAGTCGCTGGGAGCCAGATCTGGTGAATACGGTGGATGTGGGGGCAATTCGAAGTTCAATTCATGTAGTTTTGCCATTGTTTTAAATGACTTGTGACACGGTGCGTTGTTTTGATGAAGCAACATTTTTTTTTTGCCATATGCGGTTGTTTCTTCGCAATTTCGGCCTTCAAACGCCCCAATAACGCTATATAATATTCACTGTTGATGGTATTTCCTTTCTCAAGATAGTCGATGAATATTACACCACGCACATCGCAAAATACCGAGGCCATAACCTTTCTAGCCGATTGTTGTGCTTTCGAGCGCTTTGGACGAAGTTCACCATTTGCTGTCCACTCAGATGACGATCGTTTTGATTCCTGAGTGAAGTGATGGATCCATGTTTCATCCATTGTCACATATCGACGCAAAAATTCCTGTTTGTTACGTTTAAACATGGCCAAACACTGCGCAGAATCATCAATACGTTCTTGTTTTTGGTCAACAGTGATCAAACGCGGCACCCACTTTGAACAGAGCTTTCTCATAGTCAAATGCTCATGCAATATAAAGCCAATACGTTCTTTTGATATCCTTACGATGTCAGCTAACTCACGCAACTTCACTTTTCGATCATTCACAACGATTTGGTGGATTTTTTTGATGTTTTCTGGTGTTACCGCCTCATTTGGACATCCACTGCGTTCTGCATCATCGGTGTCTCTACGACCACGTTTGAAATCAGCAAACCAACGTTTTATTGTTGTTTCTGATGGAGCGGAGTCCCCATAACACTCTTCAAGCCATTGCTTCGCTTGAACGGTATTTTTTCCCATCAAGAAGCAGTGTAAAATTAAAACACGAAATTGTTTTTGATCCATTGTTTTGAAAATAACAAAAGTAGCGTGACTCTTAGCACAATAACTCACAAACTAATGGATATAATATCATGAAATTTTAACAGCTGTCTTTTAAAGGTTAGTACTAACTGACAGAAAGTTGACTGCAATAAAACTAGCGTCATCTATGTGTTAGGCCCGGGACTTTTCAGCCCATGTATTATATGTACCTGAAACAGTCCCCTTGCAAATTTAGAGCTTTAACATATTGCTTCATAAGGCCCAATTTCATGTGAAGTGTGGAAGAATTGCTTTTTCTCTGACGATTAAATATTCTTTTTTCCAACATCTAAGAATGTTGTGTTAAGAATTTGTTCGATTTAGTCAGCAATCTTGAAGAATTTTAAAATCAGCAAACAAGAAATGCTGTAGAAAAAGAACGTGGCGTGATATGCAAAATTTGGTTTCATATTTGATATTAGCGTGCTTATATTAACTAAAAACAAGTGTCAAATCTTAGTCAGCAGAAAAAAGAATTTTATTTGTTGGTGGCCAGTGTTATCACTCAGTAGGTGATCTTTGTAATAAAGTACCACAGACGAAAGTGGCTTTCTGCAAAGAGCCGGATAGCAAAATCATTATGGAAAAAGAATTATCAAAATATAGTCCTTATTATAATACAGTTCAGGTGAAGACAGCACGATTTTCTCAGCTAATCTGTCACCGATATTACTGTTTCCTCTGCCTTCGTAGATCTTGAATGATAACAAGTATCCTGTCGTCGAACATGTCTCCCATACTTCAAAATTCTTTCATTAGATTTCGTAGGTGCGTTTGACTCTTCTTTGAAACTCGTCATACATTCTATATATGGAGAGTTCTCTGATTGGATATTTTTTGTGATACAAGTGTAGAAAAAGCAAAATTGTCAAAAATCGATTGAAGCTCATTATACTTGATACCCAATCAATGCGTAGGTTTTAATCATATGACCAGTAGCTTTTTATATTAACTTTAATGAAGGCCTATAGTAATAATAATGGCAATAAGTGTCTTAACTTCTACACCCCTACAAAAATTTAGTTTCCTTTGGCGAGCTATTTGGCAAAGTATTTTTCTGTACAAATAATTTGAAATATTGACATAGAACTTACTTCATTTATGTTATAAATTTGGAGATAAATTTGAAGATATATTTACCGGACCTACCTTCCAGCGACTTTCTCCTATTCCCAAACCTGAAGCAATCACTGGGAGGAAAGAGATTTGCCTCATGAATGAGGAGGTCATTGCTGCTACAGATAGCTATTTTGCAGACATCGAAACATCCTACTTTTCTAACGGCTTGAAGAGACTGGTGACTACATCGAAAAATAAAAGACCACACCAATACAGTGTTTTTCTTGTCAATTCCGGAAACGTTTCTGTGTCGCCTTCGTATTTTGCAATAACCAAAACGGTTGGTAACACCGCATCTTATCGGGAATCAGATTGTTGCTTCTGTAGAAGACGTTGGGGATTTTGCATATTGATGCAAGGTGATAAAGACGAAAATGTTATATATATATACATGTAAACATAGTCTATGACTTCTATAGTTACCGTTGAGGAGTTAAACGAAATTCCCAAATCCCAAAAACTTGAATCATTAATTCCTTACTTATAATTTCGAATTGCAGAACAGCAACCATGAAAATCTACACACTAGCCGCCATCCTTTTAGCCGCTATAGCCTCATGCCAAGGCAAATCTCTTCCATCCAAGAAAGATGACTTAGTGATGGTACATGTTGTAAGTACGCAGATATTCGACTAAATCTTAGTAGTTCATGATTATCTGTTTTTTTTGCAGTTATTCCGACATGGTCAAAGGACACCAGATGTTTCCACCGTTTATCCAAAAGATCCTTACAGGAATGAAACGTATTACCCTTATGGTTTGGGTGCATTGACAAATGTAAGTATAAGACTTCAATTTGTGTACGGAAATTAAAATAGAGGTATTATTTTCACTCGTAACAATCACCATTAAACGAAGTATATCAAATTTGAAAAGGCGACTTGTCCAAGATATCGTACAAAATTGGATCATGAAAAATTATCGTTAATTGCAAATATAACTTTTAACTATTTATCATACAGTATTAAGAGTAATCTTAATTTGCTTAAAAATGTATGATCGCAAAAGATAACTTTACTCGAAACCAAAAAAATCATTTAAAGCCCTCTAAATAATTTTCCAACTTTATCATTTATGGGCAACAAACAATGATAGGGTCACACCACAAATTTCACGCCGAAATACTTCTCAGGGATGATCATTCGAAAAATGTTGGTCAATACTAAGTGAAAATGATTGGGAAATTCGAGAAATGGATGTGAATATTGTCCAGAGATAAAATGGAATGCATTGATGGAATTAAGTGGATTATTATTATTGCTGGAAGCATCAATTGTACCAATGTCTCCTGATGAATTTGTCATGAAGCCTTTTAACGTCTCTCCTTTCTGGTAAATAACAACGGACCCTTGGTAAAATGAACAACATGTCCGCTATTGCTAGATAGTATTTCCCATAAATTTCGACTTCCGAAACAATTTCCTTGTGGAAAATACCTTTCGAATCGTAAAAAGTAAACAATATTGTCTTGATTTTGGACTCCTGAAAGCGCAATTTTTGTGGTTTTGTCTTGCCTTTGGACTTCCATTACGCAAATTGGCACTTAATTTCAGGGTCATACTCAAAACACCATGTCTCATCGCCAGTTATGATGGAATCAAGAAAATCTGGGTCGTTTTCAGGAGATTGATGATGTCTCTACAATGCGCGACACAAACAATTTGTGTTCCTTCAACTGATGTGGAATAAAACCTTCCTTTTAGCCAAATCAATCGTCAAATATTGTCGAATAGTTTCTCTATTGGTATTTAATTCTTCAGTCATTCAACATTCTTACAGTGAAATTTCCATCAATAGCAATGATTTCTCTAATTTTCAAACACCATACACATTCTCCAACAGTTCGTACGCCTCGGTGATTGTTCTTCTTATTTTAAAACAAAATTTAATGTTTTGTTCTTTGTTCCATTGTGATTTCATAATATAAGCACCTAACCTACAGTCACTAAAACGCATACACCTTTATAAGCTATCATCCGATTTACCCGAACTTCAGTTCGTCTAAAACAGGAAACCTGCGTGCTTCTAATGCTGCTACTGTTTAATACATGATTTAAATTAAAGTTCCGCTATTTGATTATCAGATTGTGTGTCATTTATGGAGATTTTAACACATGGGCTGAAAAGTCACGGGCCTAACACATAGATGACGCTAGATTTATTGCAGTCACCTTTCTCTCAGTTAGTACTAACCTTCAAAAGACAGCTGTTAAAATTTAATGATATTCTATTCATTAGTTTGTGAGTTATTGTGCTAAGAGTCACGCTACTTTTGTTATTTTCAAAACAATGGATCAAGAACAATTTCGTGTTTTAATTTTACACTGCCTCTTGATGGGAAAAAATACCGTTCAAGCGAAGCAATGGCTTGAAAAGTGTTATGGGGATTCCGCTCCATCAGAAACAACAATGAAACGTTGGTTTGCTGACTTCAAACGTGGTCGTAGAGACACCGATGATGCAGAACGCAGTGGACGTCCAAATGAGGCGGTAGTGAGTTAGCTGACATCGTAAAGATATCAAAAGAACGTATTGGCTTTATATTGCATGAGCATTTGACTATGAGAAAGCTCTGTTCAGAGTGGGTGCCGCGTTTGCTCACTGTTGACCAAAAACAAGAACGTGTTGATGATTCTGAGCAGTGTTTGGCCATGTTTAAACGTAACAAACCGGAATTTTTGCGTCGATGTGTGACAATGGATGAAACATGGATCCCCATCACTTCACTCCGGAATCAAAACGATCGTCATCTGAGTGGACAGCAACTGGTGAACCTCGTCCAAAGCGCCCGAAAGCACAACAATCGGCTGGAATGGTTATGGCCTCGGTATTTTGGGATGTGCGTGGTGTAATATTCATCGACTATCTCGAGAAAGGAAATACCATCAACAGTGAATATTATATAGCGTTATTGGAGCGTTTGAAAACCGAAATTGCGAAGAAACGACCGCATATGGCAAAGAAAAATATTTTGTTTCATCAAGACAACGCACCGTGTCACAAGTCAATCAAAACAATGGAAAAACTACATGAATTGAACTTCGAATTGCTCCCACATCCACCGTATTCGCCAGATTTGGCTCCCAGCGACTACTGGCTGTTCGCAGACCTCAAAAAAATGCTAGCCGGTAAGAAATTTCGCACGAATGAAGAGGTTATCGCCGAAACTGAGGCCTATTTTGAGGCAAAAGATAAATCGTTCTACAAAAGTGGTATTGAAATGTTAGAGCGGCGCTGGAATGATTGCGTTGCTCTTGATGGAGATTACGTTGATGAATAAAGCTAATTTTGAACCAAAAAAACCGTGTTTTCTTTGTTAGGCACGGGACTTTTCAGCCCATATGTTAGTGTTATTGGAGCGTCCTTAAAAATACACACCTCTGCTACACCTCCAGGTCCTTTCTGGAGGAACTTTTTACTTTAGATGCAAGGCATATGCCATCGTTTGAAAAATGCTTTTTTTTTATCCATCTGCATAACATGTCAGGGCTTCTCTTTTGTGTTGAACTTCATCAGATACATTTTCAGTATAGTCTTTTATCTTCGTTAGATTGTTTACTTTAGATTCTCCGAGTGTAAGGATACAAGTTAATTGTAATTGATGATGATGAACAGCTACTTGATTAAGAAAACTTTCATTTCAACTTTTTGTATTGGAAGTTTTCGAATATGCCGAACGAATTATTGTGAAACCATTTCTAAATGCTTTAAAATAAAATGTTCTTATGTAATAATTAAAAATTTTTCATCATATATTTTCTAAAACATTAAATTACTTCATACATGCGCATAAAGAAATGTTGCAATTGTGATTGCTAACATTCCGATAATTTTTTGTACTGAAAAGGTTCTTTTATAATTACTATCGAGTTTCTTTAATACCGGAGTAGAAATTACTTCAATTACATGTTATGTTATAACTTATAACTATATACAAGCATTCTTGACGTTCATTACGTCAATTTAAACACTAATTCTTTCTCGATATCGATATGGTAGATTTTCCAGTACCGCTTACTTCAAGGAAATATCTGTAGTACAAAAATAAAAGTTAACTTCACTATCGTGAGCTATTTATATGGAATTCCCTTTGTAAATTAAAAAGGTTTCCGAGAAATATCGATTTGGAATCATTTGTGGTGTCTTTAATTGTAATACTACATCGGGGGAAGCGATTCCTTTTCACGCGTTAAAACTTTTAATCAGCACGCATTTTATCTAAGAAAAAAAGACGCCGGTTTGCGGTTATTTGTTTGAGGTTTTGATTTAGCTTTATCGAAAAAAAACTAAGTTCGCTTACCCGAAGGAAATCATATATTATACCACAAGACACTGTACTTTAATATTCTTATCGCCTTTTTAACCTAATTTTTTATTTTAATTATTTAGGAAGGTAAATATACGCAATACAGGATCGGTCAAGCATTGAAGGAAAGATATGGTAACTTCATCGGGATTTATAGTCAAGACAAAGTCCATAGTCTGGCATCTCCTTTCAAGAGGACGAAGATATCCGCGTTGCTGGTTATGGCAGCTTTATTCTCGCCCGTTGGGCTTGAACGATGGAATTACAAGCTCGATTGGCAACCTGTTGATTACGATTACTTCCCACGTAATGAAGACTTGGTTAGTACGATATTTCATGACCATCTTTGCTTCCGAATTCTCGCACGAACGCCGAAATTAACCACTCCGCCGTCTCTTCAATTCCAGATATTCCTCCACGGTTTAAACTGTCAAAGGTACATCGATCTAACAAATGAGCAACTGTACAAAGCCATAGACGAAGGAAAATTCGGCAATTACCGCGACATTGCTGAATATTTATCGTACTACAGTGGTTGGAACGCCAGCAATCCGGAGGTAGCCTTCAATATTTATTCGTCACTTCTAACTGAGGTAGTTTATAAAAACTTCACCGAGAAACTGGTTTTTCAATATCGTCTTCTTTCTTTTCGGAATTTTTAGCAAGAATGGGGATTTCAACTGCCTGAATGGACCGAAGTTGTGTATCCAGAACCGTTGCATACGATAGCTGTACAGTATTTAGCTGAATCTGTTAGGACCGATACGTTGAAGAAATTATCTGGTGGTAAGTTTTCAATTACACAAAAAAAATTATCGACCTTGCTTTGTATTGAAAGTATCTAGGGTGCCTATTAGGTCTTCAAAGAGGTTATCTTTTATATCTGCAGTTGAATCGTCCATTGGAGCGTAAATCCTATCAGTATTATCAATCATTGACATATGTCAAAAATTTCAAGTTTTTAAACTCCCCTGTATATTCTTAACTATCTACTCACAATAAAATGTATTCATTTCAATTTAAAGACTTTGACGCTTTGACGTTTCTAAATAATTTAAAGAGAACAAATCGACGCTACTACCGAGAATGACTCAGTCGAAATGAGGTAGTAGTGAAAGTAATCACTTCTGTTACATAAAGCGGTTCTTTATTCGAAACATTAATGCTAAATAATTTAACATTGCATAGATCATAATTCCGTGTATATACAAACATGCGTTGATTCAGATATACGCATATACTACTGTTTAAAAAAATTGTAACAGCCTTAACCTTGACAACTCTTATTTAAAATTAAACAGTGATTTTATTAAAACCCCTATATAAAAACAATATTCACTAGTTAATCATCCTCACTATTTATATATAAAAATAAGATCGATCCACAGGTGTTAAAAACGTTTCAATTTCAAGGAACGTAACTGTAGATTCATTCAAAGTAATTTACCGTAGCGTAAAATTCCCCTGAAATAAAAGTAAATCCGCTGACGTCACCTCATCGAATTCTAGGTTTTATTCTACAAAGAATCATCGAAGAAACTGAAGCTAAGATAGCGAATGCTGAATCAATGAAAAACCGGCGCATTAACCTATATTCAGGTCACGATTTTACGATCGTTAGCTTACTTGGTGCGCTCGGTGTTTTCGAACCTCATCAGCCTCCGTACGGGTCCTACGTCATACTCGAAGTTCATAAGATTGGCGACAAACACGGATTTAAGGTTGGTATTTCTTTTTCTCCATAGATTTGAAGGTGATTTTTACGATTTATATCTCTTTATATATAGGTTTTCTATCAGGATTATTCCACGAAAACGCCACGACAACTACAACTACCGCACTGTCCCAATATCTGTCCAACTGATGAGTTCTATAAATTGTATTCGAAGTACTTTCCAACTGAAGATATGTGTAATGTTAAAGCGAGTAAATAAATTTTATGAAATGCGTGGTTTTATTTTTCAAAGATAACTAATTTTAAATTAACCTTTATTTTCCTCATTTCATACAAGATGTTTCAGAAGAAATGATATAATATCATTTACTTTAAACAAAAAAGTATCCAAGTCAATAGTCAGTTAAATTCATAAAGAAAATCCTAACCTACAAAAATCTAGTTGCTGAAAATGAATGTCAACTATAATAAAATACACATCATTGCTACTGAATAGCTAAGCTCTCAGAATTGGAGAATTAATTGCTGTTTATAAACATGTTTTTGAATGCTCTGTAACCCCCTATCTGGAATCATTAATCATATAGCGCCATCTAATGTAGGATTATAAAGCTATATCTACTCTTTAAAAAAATATTTACCATCGTCAATGTAAGTACTTGATTAATACATTTCGCTATATTCTACTTTAATAAATTATAGATTCTATTCAAAAATTATTGACAGTACCTTCACTCCCAAAAAAAAAAGAAAACAAACAAAAATGAATGGCCCTCTTCACAAATTATAACAGGTGTAATTACTTTATACAAACATCGCTTCCGTATAATTACAATCTAAGGTCAAAACCTTGCTCTATTTCCTATTTGAATATATATGGATCGATATATTTTACTTATTTATCGTATTCGTATAATTTTATGAACATTTTTACAAGGTTAATGTCCAATTGATCAATGTTTTTTTATTGTTATTTCTGCTTTTAAATACAGTGTAATCAAAAATAAAACTGATTAAGTTGGCAATTAGAAAACGTATTTTAGCTTGTTAAGTTTAGATTTCTTATTAGCAACATTCTTATATAGTCTTTCTTAGTGAATGGCTAAGTGATAATGACAGTACAGGAAAGTTTTCCATGTAACAGTGTATAATGGAGACCGCACTTGAAACATTTAATTCAATACAAGTTTCATTTAACTAAGAAACGTACAACTGATTCAGCTGTTGAAGTTAATCTCAATACTACAATTAATTTAAAAGCAAAAGACAATATTGTAGATATATAAAACTAATGCATATGCAACCAACCTTACTAGAATGTGTTGCAGTATGTATTGTTATTGAGACAAAATCCCCCAAGTTAGCAACAGCGAACCTAACCTCGCATTAAAAATGGCTATACAACTTCACATCAATATATTGTCTTAAAATTTAGGAGACCTCTATGAAAGTATACTAATTAAGATCTATTCTGTTGGGATTGAGCAAAAAAAGATAATTTTGGTAAACAAAATTTATTCAAGCAACAAATAGTAGTACATACAATGTATATATTCGTATTTCAAAAGTATAAAGTCTCTAAGAAAAAGTAATACTGCGATCTGAACCAAATATATCTGTAAAAGAAAGTAAAACAAATTAATGTAACTCGCAAATTCCTACTAAATCAAAAATTAAAGGCAAATGATAGAAAAAAATCAGTTTTACGGCTTTGTATGTCCACATAAAATTAAGAGTGGTGCATGCCAATCATCATACTAACAAAAATAAGCAAAAAAAACATTTTATATTCCACTAATAATTATAGAACAATTTTCTTATTATATTTCAAAATACTGACTTCTCGCTTCATTGTAGATCCCTATCTCCATATTCTTCAAGCCTTTTGGATTAAAGTACCACAGTTCTGAAAATACATAAAGCAAGAAATAAGAGACCAGACGAAGAGGTTATCATCAAAATAGGTTTAAGTCTATAATTCAGATAGGAGCGAAAGACATTAAAAGTTCTCTATCATAGATATGTCATTTGAACTATGTTATCATCATGCTAATATATTCTTCCTATTATTAAAATAAATTTAGGGTATAATTAGAGTTATTACCTGGTTTAGTCTATCAATTGCATAATAATTGCCATCAATCTATCCGTTTAGGGTACCAAACCTGAAATATATTTTGATTTTTAATATAAAACATTAAATAAGTTATAACAATAAAAATTTTACATCGTAACCCAATCAGATAGGAGCGAAAGACATTAAAATTATAGTAATTATATCACGATACTTTCAATTGAACTATGTTATCATCATATTTAATATCGGAAGCAAAGGTAATGGTACATAATCAAAGTAACATTAGAAGTTTTAGATTCGCTTACCTTTACTCCTACTGGAATATGATCAATTAACCCACACATGGAATCCAATAATCTCTGCAAAGTAATAATAGTACAATAAATATAAACACCATACACAAGAGCATTAAAAAAAAAAAGAGGTTAAGAGAATCAGATAGGAGCGAAAGACATTAAAATTATAGTAATTATATCACCACACTTTCAATTGAACTATGTTATCATCATATTAATAAACTATATACAATAGTAAATGAGATATCTCCAAAATTAGTGAAAAACTATTTAAAATTTAAATGGTTTAGTTGACAAAATTGCTCAAAAGATGGCACCAATAATAATTTAAAATATTTGGTGAAGATTACTTTATTTAGTGGCACCATCTATTAGGAATTGATACAATCAAAACTTCGCCATCTTTTTAATAAATTGCCGAAACACATAGCAAACAGAAAATAACTTACCTTCACAACGTAATTGGGGTATTCTCCTGAAATATAAGAAAAATTTAAATCAATAATTATTATATTACAGAAAAAAGAACAGCAAGCAATAGCAAGTTTTCAGATAGAGCTAATAAAAATCAATCAACAAAAAATTCATATTGAAAACAGATTCACATCATTAATTTCTAACAGGAACACTTTACAAGAAACTATTATAATGAACGTGCTTACATGCTGGCTTCATAAATTTTCCTTGAACAAATATTCTAGGCACATCGATATTTTCCTTCTTATTAATGGTTCTACGATGAATATAGGTATTGGATATTACTTTAAATCCTGCTTCCGTGACGATCTTTTCCAAAAAGCTTGTCGAGAAATAGTAACTCCTATAGCAATTGTAGAATAACGGGCAATATTTTTGAATGTAATTATTTTTGTATAACTTACCTCGTACCATCCTGTCGCATATAAAAATTTTCGGCAATTTTGTGTCCAGCCTTGAATCTTAATTGTGCCATATCGTATAAACCATAATCCCGAAAAAGTAAAACGCCTCTAGGCCTCAAAAGTCTAAACACATTCTTTAAAGATACAACAAACTTCTCCGGATGGATAGCAGATAACACAAAGATCATCGTTGCTATGTCAATACTTTCAAATTCAACGTTTGAAAATATATCATCTGTAGTAATATCGGTCACAAAAGCTCTTACATGCTGTTTATTGTACAATTCATTGTTTCTGACCATTTCAATTGCTCTTGGTGATAGATCACATGCTATAATAAATAAATTAGCACCTTCTTCGATTAACGGGAAAATAAAATTGCCTACACCACAACCGATTTCTAATAAAATCTTTCGAGTATTACTGTCGTCCATACTATCTAGCAACTCCTTAAATTCTCTTGTCGTCCAATGTCTGTCTCTGAAGAATTTATCTTCATTTCGTTTATAGAACAGATCCCAATGCTTACGAGCGTTCTTTTCGAGGGATTCGGCTTGAAATGGCGTGACCAGGCGTGAATTTTGGGCTTCCATTAAATCGATTTCTTTTTGAGTTAACTGTTTACCATCGGTGATTAATAGATCCATTGCACTTGAAATACTGCGTTTTGTTGAAAAGTAAATTATTATTTGCTACAATTATACTCTTATAAAACGCAAAAACTTTTATGCACGTGTTATCCCCTCTAAGGAGAAGATAAAAAGGAATTTTCAGGCATCATTGTATGAATTAAATAAGCCAAAATGCAATTTGGCTGGCATCTGTTATTAAATAACTAAATTTTCCAATACAGTTTTCTATATTATTAATTTATGCTATTTATTATTTTTGTAATAATTGAAAATTATAGAGAAAACTAAAGGAAGTGCGTAATTGCTGATGATATAAAAAAGTGAGAATGAAAAAAGAGAAAAGGAATGAGACCCTGCAAAGATTCGAGTCTGCAACTTCTTAAGTTCCCAAATTCACATACAATTTCTTTTCAATTAGTAGAATTGTAATCAACCGTTTCGAAGTATCCCGGGGTGTCTCCTAGATGGTGCACAGCCTAAATGGGGTACTGCATTGGCGCTATGCGCCATCTGGAGGATACTCAAAGATATTTTCAAATAGTTGAAGAACCAGAATCAAATATATAAACAAGGATTGAAATTAAAAATACAAATTCAAAAATCCAAAATTTTATTATAAAGTAGTTCTTTACAATATAAAAGCTTATAATATATCGATTATTTAGAACAGTATATTAAAATATAGCCAAAAAGTTTAAATAGTGAGTCTCCTGCGTTATATTATATATTTTATCTGAAACCAGTGATAGAACTTCAGCTAATGCTTTTTTATTATCCGTCGCTTTAGTAACTTTACTAAATTTCCCTAGAAAAACGAAACTCCCTACATAATTCAATTTTATAACCTTACTTCCAATAAAAACATTTGCGTGATGATTATTCCAAAATAGTCGTTAAAATGTCCTTTAAAGAACATTTGATTAAATTGTTAAAGACAGAAGTGAAAGTACCACTACCTGCTGGTTTGAATAAATCAGGAACGAAACGATCTGCAGTACAAAAGGGATGTAAGGCTAAGAAAAAACTGAAAAAGCTTTCAAAGAAGAAAACCGCTCCCCAAACTTCACCAAACCACATTAACAATCTACAGCCAGATTCGGATGATAATTTGATCACTGTGTATTCTGACAGCGATATTGAATTCAATGTTGGCAGCACAAGTGGGAGTAATTGGGTGCATAAACTTGCAACTGATGTAAGTCCTTCAAAAAGTGAGCTTATGAAAGAGTTACCTATGTATCCAGATGTTGATACAGTATACCACGTACCTAACAAACATTCGCCAAATCATATATTTTCAATATTGAACAATATTTCTTGTGACGATGATAGCGATGATGATGATGATTACCTCCCACTGGGCGACGAATCAACGGAAATTGAGGGTACCAAAGCAGCAACCTGTGTAAATTGCTATAGAATTAATAATGGTAGAATTATACAGCTTACGAATAATAGTTGTGTCTATTTATGTGGAAGTTTTAAGTTATCTGTCATATATGGTAATATACGCTTATTAGGTTATGATTTACAGGATAGTAGTAAGGCAGCTAATGTATTTTCTTTACGTGGGTTTTCGTATTTGTATTTGCAAAATGTACATGATGGCGATCATTATATTCCTTACGACAAAATAAGAAATAATTTGTACAAGGAAGGCCTTAATGAGTTTGATATAACCGACATACTGTCTAAGTGGAAACCTAAACATAGCATCATAGTTTGTAAGAATTTAGATAATTTTATGTTGCCCTATGTGGAGAAACATATTTCACAGAAAATACTACCGTTAAATGATGAATATTTTCCCATGCTTAATACAAATGATAGCAATGATGTAAATATGCTATATTGCAGTACACAATGGGATATCATGAATTTAATTGATGAAAGTAGTAAAGTAATGATTTGCGGTGGGAAAGGTGTCGGAAAGAGTACCGTACTTAGATACATTACAAATTCCTTGTTAAGGAAATATAGCCAAGTATTAGTTATCGACTTAGATCCGGGGCAATCGGAATTTACTGTACCAGGTTGTGTTTCTGCCGTTATAATAAAAGAACCTATTTTCGGACCAAGTTTTACGCATTTGCAGGTGCCAGAAAAGTAAGTAATTTTTCGTTTGTTCAAGAAATAAAATGTTATTGTCAATTGTGTTTTAGATGCGTCTTTGTTGAAAATGTCGATGTAACTTTAGATCCTAATTTATACATCAAATGCGTTAAGGAGCTATTGAAACAAAGCGAGAACTTTAAAGGAATGCCTACTCTGATTAATTATATGGGTTACACCCACAGTTATGGTATTAATATCGCAAGCACTATAGTAACGTATGTTTTACCGACAATCCTCTTGCAAATAAACAGTGTTCAACAATCGAAGAATTTCGAAAAGAATTTAACAACTGATGTAGTAATCGAATATTCGGATATGTTTGGTAGCTCTGAAACAACAACTTTAACTTATCAGTTGATTATCATTAATTCTATGTCGGACGGCCTTTCTTCCTGGCAAGCACAGGGACGAACGACTAGGGAAATGTGCATTTTATCGTATTTTAGTCAGGTGGTTGATGAATCGTTATCGTTAACAAGCAAGAAAGTTTCACTTTACAAGTATGAATTTTCAATACCATATTTCAATTCAAATAAGTTAATTGTTTTGTTATTTTAGGATATCTTTAAGTGATATTACGTTAGTCTGTAACAATCTTAAAACGATTGATGCTAAATTAGCTGCGTTCAATGCAAGTCTGGTGGTTCTGTGTACCTTGACAGACACAGATAATATTTATAATTGCCATGGCTGGGGTAAGATTTTCAAATTTAGCGCTTTCTGTATTTGTTCTAGAGGAAATTGTTCCTAATTTATCAGTTTTATCACTAATACATTCTCTCGATATGATTTGTTCTTAATGTTAAATTTCTATTTGTAGGTATTGTTAGAGGCATTAATGAAGAAATCCTTGTTCTAATAACTCCTGTCGATGAAAGTACTTTGGAGACAATTACACATTTGGCAATTGGTTCAATTACACTACCTGCATCAGTGCTAATGTACGAAGATGCCAATGTAGGTTTAGTTCCTTACGTTTTGCTAGGTAGAAGGACAGAGTTCAATTATATACCGAAACGGTCATATTTACCAAGAAAAGGTTGTTAAATGTTTTATTTATAGCTACTTTCATTTCTTTTATATACTAATTTTTATAAATGTTTCATTAAAATTTGAGAAATAAAAGATTGTTTTTCAAATTTAGAGATTTTTTAATTATATTTGGTGTTTAGAACAATTGTTATTTAGGCTGGTCGTATTCATAAGTTGACGTTAGGAATAACGATCTCAATGACAATATAACCTGCAAATTTGAAATGTAAACCAATGTAAATTGCATTAAACCTTTATTTATAAAATGCGACAAGAAATTCAAGAAACCAAACGGTTTTTCGAAAGTAATGATATAAACCTATCAGATTTTTGGTTAGAAAGTTGCATTAATTGGTTTCGTGAGGAACATGGCAGTGCATCGTATACAAAAAAGGAATTACACACTAAAATCTACGAACAATGGTTACTCCTAGATCTGCGAGATGTAGAAATAGCGCAGCTTCCTCCGAATATCAAGGACGAAAAGAAAATCGTCCTCAATAAGAACTTATCACTACAAATGATGCATGTTGTTGATATATCGAAATCAAAATTGAGTCAGTTACAGAAAATTAAAAACTTAAATTCCTTAACGAGAGGTTTCGATGAAGAAAAGGAAGCCGGATCCGTTGGGAAACGTATGCTACAATTAACCTTGACAGATGGTGTTCAAGAAATACAAGCTATCGAATATAAAACTGTTCCTGTATTGAATATTAATCTAACACCAGGTACAAAAATTAAAATCAATAGCCCTATTGTTATTCGTAGGGGACAAATATTGCTAGAGCAGCATAATGTGAAGTTGCTAGGAGGGGAAGTCGAGGAAATTTTAATTTTACATGCTGCTGAAAATGTACTAGCACGATGTTTGCATTTACCAGAAAACCCTAAACCAGTTACTATTAATGAAAGCTTTAGTGAATCAAATATAAATGCCAGTGGTATGAATGTTAATACTACTGCTCGTAATAATGCTGCACGGAATCAAAGTATGGCACAAACAACGATAAATCAGTTCATCAATAGGCCAAATCGTAATCAAGCAACAGAAAATAGAAATAATACTAATATTTCCGTCGAAGAAGAGTTACGTATCGCAGCGGAAATGACGATGTTATTTGAAGCTGAAGAAGATCTTTTTAGAGAAGATGACATGTTGCAGAGGACAGAATCAAATGTAACGAGTGCAGTAAGAGAACAACCAACAAAAGCTGCAACGGCGAACAATTATTTTGATGAACAATCCGAAATGGATAGCGAGATCGATGCGTTATTAGAAATTGAAGAAGAAATATCAAACCAAGAAAAGAATACAAGAAACAGCTTTCACGAATCAAAGATTAAAACACTACCGCAGAGCAATAGTATAGTTAATAATATGGAAAATCATAAAAATGACCTAAATGATAGTTTAGAAATGGGAAACGAATTATTTAACTCGCTGGAGTTGGACAACCACCTAGATAAAATCGAAGAAATCCATCACACATCCGAAAAGATCCCAATAAAGCAAATACTAGAGAACATCAAAAAACACAAGTTTGGTAAATACAGACTCCATGCGAAATTCAAATCGGTCATCGAGAAGATGACGCTACGTGATGAAAAATGGATTGTGAAAATAAGTATTACTGATGGAGATGAGGATTTGGTTGTATTCATCGATAATAGTATTCTAACTGATATGACTGGATTTACCCCGCAAGAAGCAATGAATCTCAAACTTCAGGTTCAAAGTAAAAATCAGGATGCTGTGCAGATGATAATGAAGGTAATTGCGATGATGATTTAAACTTTTCCTGCAAATTAATTATTTTCATTGTGGTTTCTAGGCTTTAGATCAGTTGAAGACTAAGTTGTTGGAATTAGATTGCGAAATGGAGATTGAATACAATGGAAGTGCCGAATCTCCTATGATTACTAAATTATTATAAATCTAAGTAGGTGTATATGCATATATTTTTGTTATTCATTTTTTCTTCTTTTTATAAATACAGTGGAACTCCCCCAACTCGAATTCCCCTAACTCAAAAATTTCTCTAACTCGAATATTTTTTTATCCCGTGCGTTATCTATTAAATTTATATGCATATGACTGTCCTTAACTCGAATTTATACCTAACTGGAAAAAAATTTAACCAAATTTAAGACGTAGAATCTCTGTAACTCGAAATTTTCACTAAAGGTACGTGAAACGCCATCTGTTAGCGGATATAACGTAATATCTATCGAAGGAATTCGGGGAAGTACCAATGACAACGGGTTTTATCATTCTTATTCATCTGCGTGTTGCGCTATATATTCAGTCGTATTCGTTAGTGTTTGTCAAACTTAAAAGTTTAACAGTGCAACAGAAATTAGAATTATTAAAAAAAGTGGACAATGGAATAAAAAAGAAGGTAATAGCTGCGGAATATGACATACCAGTAAGTACATTGTCAACTATAATTAAAAACAAGGAACATATTCGAAGTTTCGCGAGTAAACTTACAAAACCTGCCAATTTCAAGCGAAACCGAGTTTCAAACAAAAATGTAAACAGCGCGGTGTTTAAGTGGTTTGTGTCTACTAGAGCAAAAAACATTCCGGTGTCGGGGCCACTTCTACAGGAGAAAGCACTGGAATACAGTCAACATTTAGGAACAACAAATTTTAAGGCCAGCACCGGCTGGCTTCATGAATTTAAAAAAAGGTAAAATTTATGTTATTATATTAGACATACGTATACACATATGAAATTAATATTTTATTTTTTAAATTTAGACATGACATATCGCATAAGAATATCTGTGGTGAAAGTGCCACAGTGGATGATCGTCAGGTTAGTGATTGGATTCAAAATGTATTGCCGGGGATTTTGGGGCGGTATAGCGAAGATGATACTTTCAATGCTGACGAGACAGGGTTATTTTTCAAATGTCTACCTAAGAAAACTTTAGCCATTAGAGACGACAAATGCTATGGTGGAAAACTTAGTAAAGATCGAGTCACATGCCTTCTAGCAACGAATATGAGTGGTGCTGAAAAACTAAAACCTCTCATAATTGGCAGAAGTGCAAAACCACGATGTTTTAAAAGGGTAAAATGGCTTCCTGTAGATTACGAGAATAACGTAAAGGCATGGATGACCTCTGAAATTTTTGAAAAACGGTTGGTTAAATTGGACAAGCAATTTTCACACGAGAATCGAAAAATAATAATGTTTCTAGACAACTGCCCTGCTCATCCTGCAATACAACAAAAGCTGAAGGCCATCAAATTGCAATATTTGCCACCAAACGGAACTTCCAAACTGCAACCTTTAGATCAAGGCATCATTAGAAATTTCAAAGATCATTACAAAGGAAGAATTCTTAAAAAAACTTCATATGCATTAGAGAATAACGGTCCTCCTAGCATATCACTTCTCGACTGTGTGAGAGAGGTTGCCATGACATGGCGTGTGGATGTTAAACAAAAAACCATTTAAAACTGTTTTAAAAAGGCTGGTTTTGGTAACGAAGACGAGGACGAAGATGAAATTCCCCTTGCTCAACTAAAAGAACGCCTGCAAAATTCAGAAGATAAAGAATTTCCTGTTGAAGTAAGGCAAGATTCTGAAAACTATGTTGAGTTGCTGAATGTCGAGAATGTATCTCTTGACACTTATGTTGAAATTGATAGTACTTAACTACTGACTATCCGACAGACGAAGACATTCTAAGGAGTGTATCAAGCATTACAGATGAAGAAACCTCCGAAGAAAGCGATGAAGAAATTGTGGAGCAACCATCACACAAACAAGTTTTACAAGCATTCGAGACACTAAAGAATTATTTTATGTCTCATGAACAAACATCCGATAAGACATATATGTTCATTAATAAAATTCAAAAATCGTATGAACACATCCGAGCGGCCAATGTTCGGCAACAGTTGATAACGGATTTCTTTAAAAAAACAATTTAATTATGCAATTGTTTTATGTTCCTATGTACAAGTACACATTTAATACCTATGTATATAGGACAATTTTTGTTTAATTTCATACATATACATATAGTACATATATATATCCTAATGCATGTAGTTTGTATTTTCAGTTTGTTTTTAAATCATTTTTGATTTATTTTATATAATATTGTTATTACATATTATGCTTTATAAATATATACATATAATGAAAAGTAAATTGTGAATTTTCTGTAACTCAAATTTTCTCTAACTCGAATTTTATTTCGGGATTTAGGTGGCACACTGTATGTTACAAAAAATATATACTTGGAAATTGAAGTTGTAGTTATTGTTTTTATTATTTGTTATAACTAACAAATTTAGGTATAGCATTAAGATAACAGCATAACTTTATAGTTTATTCATTTGTTTTTTTTTTATTTGGACCAACCAAGCTAATTTTGCCAAACGATAAAAGAGAAACAGAATAATTTAACTTGTGAATTGTTTTATTTTTCCATCTAAAAACTATACAAATTACATCCATTCCTTTCAAATATTAATCATTACAGTGTAAACACTTCAAATATACATAATACACATATATAAATCACATAGCAAAAAATGTAAATATTATATTATATTAAAAAAAGAACCTGTATCGATTACAAATAACTGTGAAATGATTACTTAGATAGTTTTATCGTAAACCTAATAGTTATGCATTGGAAAAAAGAAAAATATTATGATACGTGTTTGATATCGACAAGACAGATAAAAAAAAATCCTTATGTCTATATATGTAGGTACATTATAAATATGTAGAACGGTGAAGTTATTTCTTCGATTTCGAAAATTTAAAATGGAAATGGATATTGGTCCGCGTTGTGTGAACATGACAACATTTCTCGCTATCAAAAATTTATTAATCACAGTTTATTAAATACGTAATATAATATAGAAAAAAAAAAATAAATCTAAACTTATAAAAAAATCTATAATTGAATTATAGGATGATCGTAGTAACTAGAAATTGACGTCTAAAAATATACATTAAATATTTATAGTGATAGCAATTGCCTAAGTAGACATTTTTAAATATCCCGATAGATTTAAGTTGGTAGTCTCGAATTCTTTAAGTTGGTACATGCAAATATAACCATCGTTCCCACAATTACCAACCCAAATCACCCGCGAAATTTAAAAAAGTTTACTTGGGTAAAAAGTGAAAAAAATGTAGTAACTATAGTGATAATCATACTAGACCTTGCAGCACAAAACAAACAAATATAGAACAAGAAAAATCGTGTATTGCAAAGGATAATGGTTGTTGTTAAAAGAAAAGGAAGAAAACGCAGTTAACATTCAAAAAACAAATGCCAGCGTATAAATAAGACAAAAATTTAAAATAACATATCGGAATTAGTACCGGCACTAAACTGTATAGGTGCTTCTTGTAGTGAAACTACAGGCTCTTCGGTTTTATTCTCAGTCTCTTGAGTTGGTTCGCTAGTCGTATTCGTAACCGGTTGAGGAGAAGGCGTCACTCCTAACTGGAATTCTTCGGCTTGGAATGTTGTTTTCGGAGTGTAATTCGCTAAAGTTGAGCCTGAAAAGAGACACGAGAAGATAGTAACAAAATCAAGTGCCGCTACCAACGTAACTATAAGTTTGTTCGTTTGTCTTGCTTTAAAATGGTTCAGATTAAACATGATGCCTACTAAAACAATTCGAGTAATTTAAAATATTGAGACAAGAGTCCATGAATATATAATAAGAGTCAAAAATAAATGTAACTGATTTCAAATAAAAGAATTGTACAGGAACATGTTTCTTTTTTTTGTTCGAACTACTGTTATGCTTAATGCCTGCAAGGATGCACTGATTATTTATAAATTTGAAACTGTTCAAACTGGTTTTGTAACAATAAAAAAATAGTTGTACAATTGGTGTTTAATTACTAAATAACAGCTCAAACAGTTGTGAAACACGTTGCCAACATATAAGACGTGTATTTTTTTGGTGTAAAATTAGTTTATTCGATACGTTTTGTAGGATGGGGTCGATTTAATTTCACATTAAAACGATTTCTTTCGTTTTAAACACTTTATTACTATTTACTCATTATGTGATCTATTACCAACTTACTTGTAACTGTAATATTAGTTATAACTAGAGACCGGATTATATGCAAATAATTTTAAATTAACCGCGTTAATCTCTTGCTGATATTACTAACATACCGACCGTGTTGGGTTGGCAAGCTTGATTCTATAGTTACAAATAGAGACCGTATTATATGCAAAATGCAAAAATTTAATTTAATTTATTTATTATATTTTACGTCTATACGTAGATGTATTACACTGATTAATTAGCGATAATTAACTTTAATCAGTGTAAGACATCTACAAATAGACGTAAAATACAATAAATAAATTAAATTAAATTTTTGCATATAATCCGGTTCCTATTTGTAACTATAGAATCAAGATTGCCAACCCAACACGGCCGGTAAGTTAGTAATATCAGCAAGAGATTAACGCGGTTAATTTAAAATTATTTACCACCATTTGTACATATGTCCGGAGAGCACTACGAACATTGAAGAACAAAAAGCCTCTGGCTACAATAACATAAGAAATGAATTTCTGAAATATGGAGGGAAATATCTAACAGAAGAGATTAAAAATGAAAACGAAATTATAGCCGAACAAAAATATAAAAGATAAGGTTAGAATTTCTATAAATCTTACCTGATAACGACGGAACTGTATGCCCTAAGGTAGTAGAGTTTGATGTAGTGGTGGTGGAATGGCTAGGTTCATCCATTAAGGAATTTTCCGATGGATACTCGAAAATTTCAGGACGGGCATCAATAAAGCGGATAGTCATCTGCAATAGAAAAAAATAAACGCTTGAAACACATATTCGAACAGGCCAGACAAAACTTTTCGCTTCTAACAAGGCATTTCCAATTCAAACACGTCATTTAATCGGCGTTAGAGAGAAACTATTTGTATTTTTTACTATTTTCTTTTTCTTCTTTTAGAGAGACCTAGACGCGTAGTTAGTAAAATAAAATCATTTAAAAAGTGATGAAATAGCGTTACACTTTTTTTGCGGTCGTGTAAATCGTTTATTATTCTACCCATTTCCTGGAAATGTTAGCTGGGATTCAGATGGTATTTTAATTAACAGCGGAATCTAGAAAAGAATAGCGAATTCTTCCTGTAACATTTTTTGTCGTAATTGCAGGCTGTGAAATGATATCGTCTATCAGATCGGGCTGCTGAAGGTACATTGACATCATCAACTTCCGTTGTGTGTATATAAACGATTCAGATATATTTGTAAATACGGTGAAACTGGTTTGAAATAGTAATGAATTTTAGAGGAATGCTGGTTAATAGAAAAAAAATCAAGCAGTTGAAAAATTTAATCTGGTTTTATCTAACCATTATATCAGTCTGATGGATGGATAACTTACGCATGAAATTGTGAACATCTTTCGTTCAATTGTCTAAGATAACACATGGGCTGAAAAGTCCCGGGCCTAACACATAGATGACGCTAGCTTTATTACAGTCACCTTTCTCTCAGTTAGTACTAACCTTCAAAAGACAGCTGTTAAAATTTCATGATATTCTATTCATTAGTTTGTGAGTTATTGTTCCAAGAGTCACGCTACTTTTGTTATTTTCAAAACAATGGATCAAAAGCAATTTCGTGTTTTAATTTAACACTGCTTCTTGATGGGAAAAAATACCGTTCAAGCGAAGCAATAGCTTGAAAAGTGTTATGGGGACTCCGCTCCATCAGAAACAACAATAAAACGTTGGTTTGCTGACTTCAAACGTGGTCGTAGAGACACCGATGATGCAGAACGCAGTGGACGTCCAAATAAGGCGGTAACACCAGAAAACATCAAAAAAATCCACAAAATCGTTTTGAATGATCGAAAAGTGAAGTTGCGTGAGTTAGCTGACATCGTAAAGATATCAAAAGAACGTATTGCCTTTATATTGCATGAGCATTTGACTATGAGAAAGCTCTGTTCAAAGTGGGTGCCGCGTTTGCTCACTATTGACCAAAAACAAGAACGTGTTGATGATTCTGAGCAGTGTTTGGCCATGTTTAAACGTAACAAACCGGAATTTTTGCGTCGATATGTGACAATGGATGAAACATGGATCCATCACTTCACTCTGGAATCAAAACGATCGTCATCTGAGTGGACAGCAACTGGTGAACCTCGTCCAAAGCGCCCGAAAGCACAACAATCGGTTGGAAAGGTTATGGCCTCGGTATTTTGGGATGTGCGTAGTGTAATATTCATCGACTATCTTGAGAAAGGAAATACCATCAACAGTGAATATTATAGCGTTATTGGAGCGTTTGAAGGCCGAAATTGCAAAGAAACGACCGCATATGGCAAAGAAAAAAATGTTGTTTCATCAAGACAACGCACCGTGTCACAAGTCAATCAAAACAATGGCAAAACTACATGAATTGAACTTCGAATTGCTCCCACATCCACCGTATTCGTCAGATTTGGCTCCCAGCGACTACTGGCTGTTCGCAGACCTCAAAAAAATGCTCGCCGGTAAGAAATTTCGCACGAATGAAGAGGTTATCGCTGAAACTGAGGCCTATTTTGAGGCAAAAGATAAATCGTTCTACAAAAGTGGTTTTGAAATGTTAGAGCGGCACTGGAATGATTGCGTTGTTCTTGATGGAGATTACGTTGATGAATAAAGCTAATTTTGAACCAAAGAAACCGTGTTTTCTTTGTTAGGCCCGGGACTTTCAGCCCATGTGTTAAGTAGCCATTTCTCCACTGAATCTAGTCAAGTGCCATAGAGATATTGGCTTTAAAAAACATATGAGATATATTAAAGGGTTATTGGGGAAACGATATCTGTTTTGATTTATGTGCACTAAACAGGGGCCTACCAGAATTCCAGGCCCTTTCGTGTTGGTAATGAAATTGCCAAAAATTCTCAAGTGATTGTGAATGGCTTGATGTCAGATTTTTAAGCAGACACTTTTTGAGTACCACCATAAATACAGCTTTCTCATGGTATTAATGAAATCAATTCAGAAGAAAAGACATGTGAGATAAAAAACGCTAACACACGGACATGTTTCTGCCTTCCCTGGCTTCATCAGCGTGGTTTCGAGCAGTTTTATGCTGACACATGTAATTCTCTCGCTGCTTCTATCGCCATATTTAACCCGACGATACAAATGAATATTCCTGGCGCTAACTAGTGCCAACAGAAAGAAACATTTGTCCGCAAAGTCAGACAGCGAAAAGAAACATGTTCGTGTGTTAGCGTTTTATGTCTCTTCACATGTCTCTCTCGTGAATTGATTTCACTAATACCATGAGAAAGCTGCATTTACTGCGTTTTCTTATCTTGGTGTTATTTTCTAGGCATTCGTTTAGATACCTTTTGAGTAGCTTGCTATTTAACTGGTCTAGTCAATCTAATAATTCCGCATTGCCAGTATTAGATATAACTCAAGATAAACTAGTTGAAATAATGGCTACATTTCTTGATAAACATGCTTCTAGCGATGATGGAATTCAGAGCCTTCTAAAGTCGTTATACCACACCGAATTTGTTCTGACGAAGCCAATGAAGATAATAGTCAATCTCACTTTGTCTGCATATGTCATTCCAGACCTTTAGAAATGTTTCAGTTTAGTATTAATGGATTAAAAGGAGAATTCTCGTGTGGTTGATAATTACAGGTCTAGAGCAATTTTATCTAATTTAGTGAAAGTATTTCAGCGTACTTAATAGTGTGACATCTATACCTTCTGTACGTCAGCATGGTTTCCACCTGAAAGATTTGCAGTAATTAACTTAGCAGCAGCAGTTACTCAATATATTAGTGAGACACTTGATTATCGTGGTCAAGAACTCGATGTATTATATGCAGACTTTTCAGTTGCGCGGGATACAATTGACTATGGAATTCTGCTCAATAAGGTGGATTGCTTTGGATTTATTTCCTTGTTTTTAAAGCTTATGAGCTCCTATTTTTCGGAGGATATTTCATAATGGTTACGGGTCACAGGAATTTGTATCTACATCTGGCGTGCCGCGGGGTTCCCACTTTAAACCAATACTGTTTCTATTATATATTAATGATCTGTGGCTTAACCTTTCCTGTCAGGCTTTGGATTATGCCGATACTGTTAAGTTCTATTAAGTTGTTTCCAATCAAGAAGAAATTGCATTCCTTCAAAAGAATATTATCTTGGTCGATGACAAATAGATTAAAATAGTAATGCCGGCATATCACGTTCAATACAAGAATAAAAGTGGATATTGTACGTAGGGTTGAAGCATTTAAAGATCTTACAGAACACCAGGCAATTTAGTGTCATAAAGTCCTTAAATCTCTTTCGTATAAACTTGATGGTCAATAGAGGGAAATTGACTACCATTCTTTATGTGAGCGTCATAGTTTGCATTATTCTAAACAACGCAGATAGCCTTATTGTCGTAAATTTGTCTGAGCGTTTTATCAAGAATATCTACCATTACCGGAAATGGCGAGCGATTTAACATTCGTCTCGTTATACTTAGAAAATGAGAACGTAGTAGCCTTTTTATACTAGAAGCCAAGAAGATCCTACAACGCAGAAAGGTATTAACTAGAAAATTGCACAAAAACTGTATACATACTAAGGTCGATAAATGTATTCTGGTTGTAATCTTGGTCAGACAAAAATATATTAACTCAGTTAAAGAAGGACATAGAATAAATATAGATAATATACAATTATTAAAAAAAAAGTAGTAACAAGAATTTAAGCATTTTAGAGGCTAGTTAGATGAAAAAATTTGAAAACAAATTGTTGAATTACGGTCTATCAATTTTAAACCAACTTTTTACCGGATGTTGTCTTCATGTCGCCTTAGTCTTTTAAACCTTATTTTACGTAAGTTTTTTTTTAATGTACACCTGCATCGAAAAATATTTTGTCAACAAGTTTTTGTTCACTTTTTATATCGTATGTTTTACTAGATAAATGTAATTTGCACCGATGATATCCGTAAGACAGATGAAATATACGTTTACTGAAATAAATTTTAGTTACAATTCACTTATTTCAAGAAGCTCGCTAATTATATGACATTAATATTCAGTTTTATTGGTTATTGTAATAAATTCTAAAATGAAAATAATAATAGTAAAAAAATAAAATTGCAGATTCAAGAAAGTGTATATGTATGTATATATATGTATATACATATATATATGTATATACATATATTCTATTATTTTACTATTACATACTTTCATACATACACTACCGCTCAAAAGTGTTTAGGCACTCTCACTGACAGCAAAAATGTTAATAATATCTATTTTTTATGTACAGAGACACGTACATGAATAAAAATATATTAAATAAATGTGAAAATTAAAACGTTTAATTTAAATTTTGCTTTCATCTATGCGACCTCCTCTTGATTTAATAATTGCAGCACACAATCGAGGCATTCTCGCAATAAGCTTTGCCAGAGTTTCTTGTGTTATTGAGGTCCAACTCGATTGCAATTTGTTCCACACGTCAGTAGCTTATGTCGGAGCCGATTTCCGTACTTCCCGATCTAGTTCTTTCCATAGTAACTCGATTGGATTCAAGTCGGGGCTCGGGGGAGGCCAGTCCATAATTTTTAGAGTTTCTTCCTCTTCTAAATGGCGTAAATAGTCTTTACATAATTAAGAGGAATGTTTTGGGTCATTATCTTGCTGGAAGATAAAATTTTGACCCAAAAGTCGAATTCTGGGAGGTATTGCGTGATTCCCCAAAATTTCGCGGTAGCCTTCTTTTATTAATATACCGTCAATTTTCAGCCCCAAATGATGAAAGAACCTCCACCATGCTTTACGGTAGCAGCAATACACTCTTCTCTGGCACGTTCACCCACAGATCTTCTTACGAATATGCGTCTTCGGGTTCCGAACAGCTCAAATTTGGACTCATCCGTCCATAGGACGTTGTTCCACTCTTCTATGGTCCAGTGTTGGTGTTCACGAGCCCATTTAAGGCGCTTTTGCTTATTTTGTTTGCGTAGTAATGGCTTTTTCATCGCAATACGTCCATGGAGCCCGGCTTTCTATAGGCGACGTTTGACTGTAGAAACACTGACTAGTTTTTGGCGACCAACATTTAATTCTGCCGTGATTTCCGGGGCTGTTTTGCGTCTATTTAACTTGCTTGGAAACCACTATTCTGCGATCATGTGCAGATGTTGTCGCTTTTGGCCTTCCACTCCGTCTTTTATTAAGAAAACTGCCAGTTTCCCGATATTCTTTTACGTAATAGTCAACCGTATTGGGGTATTTTAATTTTTTTCACAATTTGCCGATTACTTATGCCACTTTTATGGTAAGCTATTATAAGCGCACGTGTTTCCGTACTAATTTCTCTTCGCGGAGGCATTTTAAAAAATTGTCACACGATATTTCGCTCACGACGTGAGTGGAGTAAATACCACACTGCAACTGACCATAGGTTACAGATTTTACTATAATCTTCTAGGAAGGTAATTTAAATATTATTACCTACAATCTAACAGATGACTAAATTTACCCAGTTAAATTCAGAGGGATTGTTATTGTAATTGCACCGCAGTAAACAGTTTATGGTAATCCGACCAAGTGCAGGTAAATGATAGTAAACCTTATGCGATATAGTGGGTGTTTATCTTACTGAACTACATTTTAAATACGTATTTCATTTTATTATAATGTTTTTTTGGTAAACATAATACTATATGAATAATCCATGAAAACAAGGGTGCCTAAACACTTTTGAGCGGTAATGTATATACTATCGTTCAAAAGTTTGAAAACAGCAGCCAAAAGTCACAGATACAGTAAAATTGTTATTGTGTTTATTGAATTAAATGAAATTGTAACGATTTCACGATATGCTTATCAGTTGGATTATTTTGAATGAAGTTCACATTGCTACCAAACTTATAGACAGTAGTGTATATATAATCAAGAGCCCCTATATCTTGCAGTGTCGGGATGAAGGTTAGAGGTATTTTTGTAAGAAGGGCGACAGGCTAAAGAATGTTGCAAGATTGTGTAGTGCCAACTCTAAAGTAAGGAAGAAGTTCTGTGTTTGTTTGGGGTTGTTATTCCTACGCCAATACAGGAGACTTGACTTGAATCGAAGGTATTCTTCGAAAAGAGAATTATTTAAATATTTTGCAAGAAAAAGTAATACCATCGGGGCAATGTTAAACCAAACGTGAAGCAAATCCAAGATGCGCGAAATTTCGACGAAATTTCAAAGGGATACCCCTTATTTTTTTTGCAAAAAATCAAAGTCATCTAAAATATGTCAAGATGCATATGCAACTGAAGATTTTGATGATTAGATTGTAGGAAAATTACCCATCATACACTACATCAACATTTTAAGACGTTCATAATAAGAAGCATTATATAGATGTTATTTATAACAACATAAATGGTCAATTTTATTATACGAAACTTTACAATAATATTTAAGAGTATTTGTAACGCAGTTTAGTATCAGATAAGATACGTATAATTAAAAAAAAGTGATTGATCAATTATAAAAATATATGGGAAAATTTTTTTTCAAGCTCTAAATTTGTTAAACGTAACAGAGAGGTTGATTTACCACGCTATTTTCACCACAGTTATCGTACTTCCTCGATTAGAAAAACTATCAATTTACGCCGCTGTTATATTTACCCATGCGCTTTCACTTTGCCGCATTTTTGTCACGCGATCGCGATACAGAGAAAATCACGACTTCTTGGGCGGATATCGACAACGTGATGAATTGGAATATGCTTTAGAAATTGATTACATTTAAAATTAGTTCTGCGAAAACGGAAACGTATACTTATTAATATTCTTAAATTAAACAATCAGAAAAGTGTTACGTTATCGCTTCAGTAGTGACCGAAAATATCATCCAACACTACGCATTAGGGACTTCGTTTAATATAATAAAGTCTAGCTTGTCTTCGATCGTGTCTGTGACGTCACCAGTCAGGGTTACACGCAGACGACGAAAGGTAGTTGACCATCAGACAAGCGGAGGGTTCTCCGTAGCCAGGTAGGCCAAAAGTAACACGTATAGTCGCTGTTCTGCCAGCTCAATAATGCCAACCAGACCGGATGGGAATGGCATTCCACAAAATAATGTTGTTAGTATCTTCCTATCGTTGCAGCTTTATTTAGACCTTAAGAGAATGTACAGATTGCTTTAATATACATTACCGCTCATAAATGTTTGGCCACTAACCCTTTCATCTATTATCGATACAGTATTACATTTGCCAAAAAAAAAAAACATTAGAAGAAAATGAAATACCAGATATTATATCGGATTAGCTTTATTACCCTCTACAGCAATTCTGGGAAAATTTATCAGTTGTGTAAGTATTGATTAAATTGTCGTTTAAAAAGATTATAGTAAAAAGAATACAGTAAGAATAATAAACTACAGTCAGTTATAGTGTGATGTTAACACTGTTAACAACCTGAACGAAATTTTGAGTGAAATTAAATTAAAATGCGTCCAGGAAGAGAACTAAATACAGAAACACGTGCACTTATCGCAGCTTACCATACAACCGGCTAAGGCTGCAGAAAATAATGAATCTAATTAGATTGATTGCATGTAGAATCTATATCAACACACTTGCGTGAAGTGTGAAGTGCTGCGAGTCGTCGTGGCATAGAATCTATTAAATGATTAATGGTATCTTCTGGAATATTTAACCACTCTTCTGTAACAGCTGCCACGAGTTCTTCCTTATTGCTGGGTTTTCGGGGTCGTTTCGCCATATTTGTCTGGATTATGTGCCAAACGTCCTCTATCGGATTCATGTCTGGTGATTGGCCTGGCCATGGTAAAATCCGAATCCCCCGTTCCTCTTTCCATGCGGTTGTCGTTCTTGCTTTGTGGCAGGGTGCTCCATCCTCCATCAAAGTGGCGTCATCTTTAGATAAAATGGCATTGTCGAATATCGGTAGTAGTCCTTCTGTTAATATTTGGATATATTTTGCCGCATTTATATTTCCGTCGCAGATTACTAATTGCGATCTTCCACCATACCATATCGCGCCCCACACCATGATGTTCACACCGCCGTATTTCACCGTCTGATGCAAAAATTTGTCGTCCAGTTGCTGTGACGAACGTCTCCATACTCACGTACGACTACTATCACTGAATTGGCAGTATCTGCTTTCGTCTGAAAAGATGACAGACCGCCAAAACTCTTCGGGCTTCGTTCGCATTTCGATTGCCCAAGCGATTCGGCGCCGTTTTTGAAACGCCGTAAGGAGAGGTTTTTTCTTTGCCACCCTTTTATACATCCCCGCACTGCGGAGGTATCGCAGAATGGTGCGCTGACTTTTCTGTGAAGTTGCCGCAAGCTCAGCTGTACTTTTTCGCGGTTCTCCTAACACTTCGCGCACAAGCACCATTTTACTTCTTTCAGAAGGTCCGGCACGACCTGGTCTCGGTTCCACTGTTGTTTTTTTCCTTGCGTTTAAATTGTGTAATCACACGGTTAACTGTGGACAACGGAATATTTAGAAATTTACCTATTTCACGTTGCCTCTGGCCAACGATGCGACCCCGGGTGAAATCGCTAATATCCCTCGAACCTTGTAAGCGAGGCATAGTTGTAACGATACTAAACTATGACGAATTCCTTCCGATACATCTACCCCTACCCTAATGACAAGAGAAAGTTCTTAATTCTTTCTTAGAATTTAGCTGTTTACATATTTATATCGCTTTACCTGGTGTCTATTTTATTCTGTCACCCTAGTGTACATTATTTTTAATATTGATATTAACCAAGCCTCATACATCTCTAACGAGACCCATTTCAGCAGCCTTAGCTGGTATAAGTAATCGACGAATTGCCAAAACTTAAATTAAATCACGCTATGGTCGACTGTACCGTTAAAATATATCGGGAAAGTGGCAGTGCTTTAAATAATGGAAGACTAAACGTGATGACCGAAGAGCAGAAGTTACCAGCAAGATGAATATACGCAAAACATCTCCGAAAATCGCCGCAGAATTAAATCCAAGTCGGCCAAAATTAGTTGGTTATTACACGTAACATCATTAATGGTCTCTCCAGAGCCCTGACTGGAAGTCGATCGAGTTACTGTGAGAAGAAGCTAAAGATATGTGAACTTGAATTGACTCGGACCTCAGTAGCGCCAGAATCTCTAGCAAAATTAATTGCGATATTGCTTCTATTGTGCGTTGCAATTGCACAATCAAGAAAAAGTCAATTAGATAAAACTAAAATTTAAATTAAACGTTTTAATTTTCCCATTTGCCTAGTGAATTTCAATAGATGTATGTGCAGTAGTGTGCAGTTAAAATCACGCCAGAACAGACATGGCATCCACTTCCAATAAAAGAACATTTTTAAAATTAAGCGACAGAGTGAAAATTATCGACGGGATTAAAAAAGGTACGGGGGTGACTCAATTGGCAAAAATATATGGAGTATCTAAAGCCACAATTTATAAAATTAAGCGATTGAATTAACAAATTTTACAACGTGTGTCAGATGCATACGGAGGCCCGGGAAACCACAGAACTTTAAAAAATGCTCAAGCACCTAGAATGGAAAATCGTCTATATAAATGGTTTTTAAAACAAAGGGATAATCATGTTTCAATTAGCGGTGAAGTAATTAAAGAAAAAGCAAAATTATTGAGTGAAAACCTAAAAGAGACCGAAAATTTTGTAGCCAGTGATGGCTGGCTAAAAAGATTTAAAAGGAAGTATGGAATTCGACTGCTGTCGATATCTGGTGAAAGATTGTCGACACCATCACAACTAGTGTAACCGTTTAAGGAAAAGTTAATGAACAAAATCAAAGAGCAACATTTAAATGAGGAGCGAATATATAATGCAGATGAAACCAGTCTTTATTGGCAATTATTACCTACGAAAACCTATGTTGCATCACATGAAACATCTGCTCCGGGTAGAAAGGCGGAAAGACAACGCATAACTTTTTCCAGCCTGTACTAATGCTAATGGTACACACAAAATAAGGCCACTACTAATAGGAAAGGCAACAAATCCATGTTCATTTAGAAATTTTAAGAGTCCCGTTGATTATAACTGTTCAAAATCGGCGTGGATGACCAAAGGCATATTTCTGGAATGGTTACAGAAGCACTTTTGTCCCTCAGGTATGGCAATAAAACTGGAGTAGGAAGGAATGCAATTTGATGATACATATTCAATTTGTAGGTGAAATATTTTTTAAGAAAGCAACATTTTCTAATAAAGGCGGTGTTAATCTTGAATAACGCACCAAGTTTTCCTCCAGAGAAATTATTAAGAAACAACGATGGGTCAATTTTAGTTATGTTCATGCCGCCCAACGTAACAAAATTACTAAATTGTATTATCGAAAATTTCTACTTTCGCCTGCGTTATTAAAAAATCCGAAAAACATTTCTGAATCCTTAAAGCAAGTAAGCGAACTGTACACTATGTATATGCTGGTCATCGAGAAGCACCCCCATCGTCGTACATTTCTTTTTCCAATCCCTCAGTACTGTCTACATATATATTTTAAATAACGTTGGTGGCCTTTAATAGGCCCTTAGCACCTATTTTATTTATCAATTATATTGCTAATAGTGTGAGAGGTGAAATCCTTATGTACGCTGACGATGTTAAGTTCTGTTATGCGAAAATTCTTTCGAACCATACTACTTTGATTTCTATATCGTGCGCAGCATGAAATAGTTTATCCGTTATGGAAATAGACTAGTACGAGTTTAATTTCAAACAAGTTGAAATAACTGTGCCCCAATGAACGTCGCATTCCTGTAGTTTTCCTCAGAGAAAATACCATTCCAACGTAGTAGGAACAAGCCGCTCATACGAAATGAACTAACGTCGTTCCGTACAACAAAGTTACGTAATTTCATATTTCGTTAACATCGCGTTATAAATGCTTCTCCTTAATTCTGTATACTCCGTTTTAATTTTTTTTTTCGAGCAATTAGTTTTTGAAAGTAATACGTTTTTAAGTATTAATTAAAATTTCTATACAATGAATGCTGTGCTATTTTTAGTGGCTTCGTAAATTTTTATTGCTAGAATCGCGACAGGTGATACAGATATCAACGTATCGAGTTATATAAAACAGCGAAAATAATGAATTACTGAAGATAATATCTTACATATGTGTGTATGTGTGTGTGTGTGTGTAATATTCACAACAATAACAAAAATTATCGTTAAAAGATGTAGATTCTTATCAAAATAATTAACTTGATTTCAAAAGGCGTCTATATCTAGACGTAATTGTAAGAACATTATGTTCGGTGTAAGTCAATACCGTGTACAGTTACTTGCACAAATATCTACATATACATTACCGCTCAAAAATTTTTAGGCACTCTCACTGACAGCAAAAATGAACAAAAACTCAGCAAAAATGTTAATATTATTTATTTTTTATGTACAAATACACGTACATGAATAAAAATATATTAAATAAATGTGAAAATTAAAACGTTTAATTTAAATTTTGCTTTCATCTATGTGACCTCCTCTTGATTCAATAATTGCAGCACACAATCGAGGCATTTTCGCAATAAGTTTTGCCAGAGTCTCTTGCGTTATTGAGGTCCAACTCGATACCTGATGTCGGAGCCGATTTCCGTACTTCCCGATCTAGTTCTTCCCATAGTAACTCGATTGGATTCAAGTCGGGGCTCTGGGGAGGCCATTCCATAATTTTGAGAGTTCCTTCCTCTTCTAAATGGCGTAAATAGTCTTTACATAATTTAGAGGAACGTTTTGGGTCATTATCTTGCTGGGAGATAAAATTTTGACCCAAAAGTCGAATTCCGTAAGGTATTGTGTGGTTCTCGAAAATTTCGCGGTAGCCTTCTTTTTTTAATATACCGTCAGTTTTCACAATGTCCCCTACACTAGTGCCAGCAAAATAGCCCCAAGTGATGATAGAACCTCCACTATGCTTCACGGTAGCAGCAGTACACACTTCTCTGGCACGTTCACCCACAGATCTTCTTACGAATATGCGTCTTCGGGTTCCGAACAGCTCAAATTTGGATTCATCCATCTATAGGACGTTGTTCCACTCTTCTATGGTCCAGTGCTTGTGTTCACGAGCCCATTTGCTTTTGCTTGTTTTGTTTGCGTAGTAATGGCTTTTTCATCGCAACACGTCTATGGAGCCCGGCTTTCTGCAGGCGACGTTTGACTGAAGAAACACTGACTAGTTTTTGGCGACCAACATTTAATTCTGCGGTGATTTTCGGGGCTGTTTTGCCTCTATTTAACTTGCTGGTAACCACTATTCTGCGATCATCTGTAGATGTCGCTTTTGGCCTTCCACTCCGTCTTTTGTTAAGAAAACTGCCAGTTTCCCGATATTTTTTTACGTTATAGTCAACCGTAGCGTGGTGTATTTTCATTTTTTTGGCAATTCGTCGATTACTTATGCTACTTTTATGGTAAGCTATTATAAGCGCACGTGTTTCCGTACTAATTTCTCTTCGCGGAGGCATTTTAAAAAATTGTCACAGATATTTCGCTCACGACGTGAATGGAGTAAATACCACACTGCAACTGACCATAGGTTACAGATTTCACTATAATCTTCTAGGAAGGTAATTTAAACATTATCACCTACAATCTAACAGATGACTAAATTTACCCAGTAAATTCAGAGGGATTGTTATTGTAATTGCACCGCAATAAACAGTTTATGGTAATCCGACCAAGTGCAGGTAAATGATAGTAAACCTTATGCGATATAATGAGTGTTCATCTTACTGAACTACATTTTAAATACGTATTTCATTTTATTATAATGTTTTTTTGATAAACATAATACTATATGAATAATCCATGAAAACAGGGGTGCCTAAACACATTTGAGCGGTAGTGTATCTTATAATTTCTCTAAACGTAAAATATGATGAAATAATAATAATTTATGTAAAGCGTATTCTATTTCAATTATCAATGAACATACTATAGAACTCCATTCCAAGCAGTAGTTTCAAGTTATGCTTCATAGGTAAAGACTGGATTTTATGCGAAATGTATATTTTGTTGTTTGGTATATTTCTTTCATATCTTATACTTTTATATACCATTTTAGTGCATATAATGTACATATTCACGTGTCCATTGCATCATTATTTTACGTATTTAAGCATATATTCGCTACGTTGATAATAACTAATAAAATCTAAAATACTGAGTAGCATTCCTACAACTTTGTAGTGATGAGATGGATTTTTGGAGGAAATTTTTTTCAATAATTCCAAAAATTCACAACAAGTATTTTCCAAAGATTTGTGTAATTTTTTTTCTAGGTTGTAATATTCCTTTATATAAATTGGTGTGTATGGTAGTACGGAGTCAGTGTTTTGTTGAATTAACGTTATCTACATTACGATACCGTTTATGGTAACATTCTGTGAATAACGAACAATAATTACGATTTGCAAAAAAGTTATCTGAACATCTAAAAAAAACGTTATCGCGTCGTGAGTCATGTGTTTAATTATAGCAGATATGCAGTGTTTAAGTTATGTATTGAAATGTTCATGACAGTTAGTTTGAGTAAATAATTATGTCCGCCGTCCGGTAAAGTTTTAAATAAATTTAGAAAATAATAATCAATGCACGTCTGTTTCATTTTAATAATAATAATAATAATAATAATAGTAATAATATTTAATGCCCAACAGATACAAATATCCAATTACAAGGCAAAGTTAAATAATAAACGTGCACATGCAAATATTATAACATAAAATTAAAGTATATAAAATTACAAAACTTAGTTACTAGTTGCTTTAACTTAAATTAAAAAAAAGTAGTTTATCAGTGGTTAGGAAAAAAGGGAGAACGGAAAAAGCGTTTTACATACCGTCAAAAAGGACGGTAAACTGCAGATATGTATATCCAACTCGACAAACTCCACAGAGTTGAAGTTGCTACACAATCTATGCATTGGGGATCTGATGGCGATGTTTGTTCTAGATGCGAAACAGTAAAATATATTTGTTTGCCTAGATCCTGAACGTGGTAGAACGAAGTTGATTTTATTCAACAACTCAGGGACATCAAGACCATTATGAAGTAAAGTAAATAGGAATTTACACTCAGCTTGTTTTCGACGTAGTTCTAATGAATCAATATTAAATGTTTCTAGCAGAGCACTCTGGCTAAATCCTTGTATCGGGTAAGTATTAATTTTTTTAAAGTACAAGAACTTCAAACACCTTCTCTGAATCTGCTCTAGAAGATGTATCTGATAGATGTACATAGGTGACTAGACCAATGACGCATACTCCAGTCGAGACCGAACAAAAGCGAAATAAAGAGGAAGAATGGCTGTTATAGAAGCAAATGGTCGTGTAACACGTGTAATGAATCCTAACATACTCAACGCTGATGTACAAATACTGGATATGTGCTCCATAAAGGCCAGTCTTGAGTCAAAGACGACGCCCAAGTCTCTCATACAGGTCTCTCTAGGTAAAGAAGATCCAGCCAAGTGGTAGGTATATATAATTGGAGTCGTCTTACGAGTGTAGGTGACAATTTTGCATTTGTATACAATAACTGTTAGTTTGTTGTTGACACACCACGTCTGGAATATATCGAGTTGGCTTTGCAAATAATTGAAATCCTGAGAATTATTAATTGTTGTATACAACTTCAAGTCATCTGCGTATAACAACTTTGGACAGTTCAGTTGATAGCACAAATCATTTATATATATGAGGAACAGGAGTGGACCCAAGTTACTCCCCTGAGGAACTCCAGAGCGCGGCGTGAAGTAATCAGACTCAACAGTACGAAACACGCAAAGAAAACAAATGCGAACAATACAATTTGTGGAACAAATAGTAGTATCGAATATAAAAGTATCGATACCTTACGAGTATGCACCCTAGTCATAGCCAAAGTCGCGCAGCTGCAAAAATAGGTAGTTCTCAGAGAAAAACTTCTAAGTATCACGTCAATTACTAGAATAGTGTGTTCTTATACGATTACGTTTTCGTGCGTAGTAGATATTTAAAAAATATTTATGTAATGAAATCGAAAAGAAACGCACCAAAACTAGCGAATGAAGTGGAACAATACTAGGAAAAGAAAGTTCATCTCGAAAATACAAGAAGTGTCGCAAAAAAAATGGATCGTATAGGCATATCGCTAGAAAGAAGCCGTATTTTAGCGAAAAAAATTTGAAGGTAAAAGTAGAATTTGCAGACGTGTACATAGGATAGGATATCTAAAGGATATCTGCAGGTCTTCAAAGATGCACGTAATTGCCCTATCGTTTATTAAAACTTTTAATTTAGCAATGGATACCAAGATATTACTAAGATATGGTATTTACGTCTCGAGTGGGTTGCTTGAGATCTTCTGCTTAGTTAGAACTATACATAAGTATTTATGTCCATTGCATAACACTAAAATCGCAAACTGATATATCTCTTTCTTCCCAGTGATTTTTTCAGGTTTGAGAGTATGATATAATGGCGGATGAGAGACTAATTCACAGCGCAACCCCATTCAATTTGAACACGACGATGCGGGATGAATGAGTCGGTGCATTGTAGTGGTGGAGAAGTACTTTCTTCCGCTGTAAACGAAATTGTCTCTCCTTCAATATTGCTTCGATTCGGGTCAATAAATCGCTGTAGTATTGGCCCGTGACCGTCCTTCCCTTCTGCAGGCAGTCGATGTGGATCACCTTGGGAATCCCAAAAAGTGGTCGCCATAACGGTTCTGGCCGATGGAACTGGTCTTCGCTTTCTTCGGAGCCGATTCGCCGGGAAAAATCCACTGCTTCGACTGTACTTTGGTCTCCGGTATGTAATGGTGAATCCAAGTCTCATCCACGGTTACGAAACGCATGAAGATATCCCTTGGATTGCGTTGGATCCTTCGAAACAGTTACCCGATTTCGTTTTTGCTCCGGTGTGAGCAAACGCGGTACCCATCGCGCCGACAGCTTTTTCATAAAGTTTGTGTAGGATATGGCTAAAGCGTTCCTCCGAAATGCCTGTGATCTCTGATATATCGGCTAACACGACATTATAAATCTTGTCGACCATTTCATTATTGGTAGCGGTTTTTGGGTGTCGCAATTTGCACTTGTGCGGCTACGTTTGAATTCGCTTACCCAGAAGCTGATGGTCGAAGATGATGGAGTACATCCGCCATGAATTCGGTTTTATCCATTTTCGTGAAGCAGCTTGATTTGCTACACAAAAAACACTGTTAAATAACACCTATTGACAGTAAACGTCTGAAATTTTGACAGTTGCTCTCGCCAACCAATGAATTCACTTCAACCTGCATGTGCCACCTCTTGCTTTCAGGTCGCCCTCGTATATATATATATACAGATTTTTAAATTCGAGTCGTGTTATATTAATGTAAAAACATTCAACTATCATTTAAGCATTATTTTGCATAAATTTGCCCAGTCGAAAATAAATTTATAACTTCTTCCTCAAGGAAAATGTTTATCCATTCATTTAATAAAATTCATTAATAGCCACGTGATGTTCTTTCTCCTATCGATCCAAATTATATGTCGTCCGTGACTCATGCAATAGCCCCCCTAAGTTAAAGGCACCATGACTGCGAGCGATTCACGTACAAAAAATGCGACTGTACGTACACACATAAATATACGAAGCTCATCCGGTTCGGTCTTCGAAATCGACAAAAAAAAAGGGACGCTCAGAACAGAAAGAGAGCCAAGAAAAATATTAAACGTAGAATATTCATATCTGGGAATGGGAAAAACTAACAGCAGCTATTGTATACTTTCTTTTTTATTTCGCTGATTATTAATAACGGAAATGGAACGTTTTGTTTCCGGCAAGCGATAGTTTTTGTTTTAATTTTTTCCAGGTTTTTTATTATCTTGCAGATGATAAGCGAAAACCGGTGTAGGCTTTAGGATATTTCACGTTCGTTCCAACGGAGCAGAAATATATGCATGCATACGGACAAAGCGGATGATAACTTGGATCTTTTTTGCCTAGAGGAAGAAGGATATTAATCTAAAGATATAGTCTACAGTTGGGAATAACAACGAGTAACAATAGAATGAATTATTTGTTATACAGGGTTATGCAAACGTGCGGGAATATACAATTCAAATAATTCAGAAAATCTGATTTACATTAAATAAAATAAATTAATATGCGGGAAAATTAATAATAATATTTCAAATCTATTTGAAATAGGGTTACCAATTATATATAAGAATTATTCTTCTGTCATTTTAATATCATTTTTAAATATAATTTATTTACCTGCTCCTACGTGCCCCTGAACGTGCTAGAGCCGATTCTGCGTTTGCCGCAAACAATGCATGCACGTGTGCATAAGGGTGTAGTAACACAGATATTAAAAATTTATAATGGCATACCTTGTGAGTACAAATAGTATAATCTAAAAGATTTTAAGAGATATTTAAAAGAAATACTAATTCCTAGATATTTGTATAACACATGGACTGAAAAGTCCCGGGCCTAACAAAGAAAACACGTTTTTTTTAGTTAAAGTTAGCTTTATTCACCAACGTAATCTCTATCAAGAGCAACGCGATCATTCCAGCGCCGCTCTAACATTTCAATACCACTTTTGTAGAACGATTTATTTTTTGCCTCAAAATAGGCTTCAGTTTCATCGAAAGTTCTTACCGGCGAGCATTTTTTTTGAGGTTTGCGAACAGCCAGTAGTCGCTGGGAGCCAAATCTGGCGAATACGGTGGATGTTCAATTCATGTAGTTTTGCCATTGTTTTGATTGACTTGTGACACGGTGCGTTGTCTTGATGAAACAAATTTTTTTCTTTGCCATATGCGGTCGTTTCTTTGCAATTTCGGCCTTCAAACGCTCCAATAACGCTATATAATATTCACTGTTGATGGTACTTCCTTTCTCAAGATAGTCGATGAATATTATACCACGCACATCCCAAAATACCGAGGCCATAACCTTTCCAGCCGATTGTTGTACTTTAGGACGATTTGGACGAGCTGCTTACTCAGATGACGATCGTTTTGATTCCGGAGTGAAGTGATGGATCCATGTTTCATCCATTGTCACATGTCGACGCAAAAGTTCCGGTTTGTTACGTTTAAACACGGCCAAACACTGCTCAGAATCATTAACACGTTCTTGTTTTTGGTCAACAGTGAGCAAACGCGGCACCCACTTTGAACAGAGCTTTCTCATAGTCAAATGCTCATGCAATATAAAGCCAATACGTTCTTTTGATATCTTTATGATGTCAGCTAACTCACGCAACTTCACTTTTCGATCATTCAAAACGATTTTGTGAATTTTTTTGATGTTTTCTGGTGTTACCGCCTCATTTGGACGTCCACTGCGTTCTGCATCATCGGTGTCTCTACGACCACGTTTGAAGTCAGCAAACCAACGTTTTATTGTTGTTTCTGATGGAGCGGGGTGCCCATAACACTTTTCAAGACATTGCTTCGCGTGAACGGTATTTTTTCCCATCAAGAAGCAGTGTAAAATTAAAACACGAAATTGTTTTTGATCCATTGTTTTGAAAATAACAAAAGTAGCGTGACTCTTAGCACAATAACTCACAAACTAATGAATAGAATATCATGAAATTTTAACAGGTGTCTTTTGAAGGTTAGTACTAACTGAGAGAAAGGAGTGTCTGACTAGGATCCGACCCAATGCAAGGGATTACTTGATGCGGAGACCAAGAAACAGTCGAAGCAGTGGACCTGAAAAAATCACTGGGGGGAAGGAGATTTGCCTCAAATGAGGAGGTCATCGTCGCTTCAGATGACTATTATGCAGACCTTGAAACATCCTACTGTTCCGACGTCTTGAAGAGACTGGGGCATCGTTTGAAAAACTGTATTAATCTTCGAGGAGACTATAATCGAAAAATAAAAATAAAAGCCACACCAATACCGTGTTTTTCTTGTCGAGTCCGGAAACATTTCAGGCCACCCTCGTATTGATAGCAGTTTCAGAAAAGATATCACAGCAAAATCTGAAGATACGCCAAGAAGAACTAAAAAAGATAAATATGGAGATAAACACGTAGACAACAAACACAATGGTAATAGCGGTAGAGGAAGAAAAAAACACAACTCCAGAATCGAAGGAATAACCTTGGAACAAGTTAAAGGATACAATTATTTAGAAAGAATTAAAGATAACGGGAGAATAATCCGTAAAGTATTCAACATTTTCTAGCTTCTACTTTGAAACATACTGTAGCATTATTGGCGTTGAAGCGTAAAATTCCATTTAAAATACGGTACGTTATTAATAATTTTATTTTCAAGTGTAAACTAACCTTGAATTAAGTCAACGCATTTTTAAAACGAGTTCTTCCTGGTAACAATTAAAAATACACCGTTTTTTTTTCATTGGAAACAATCAATATAACCGCGAGGTAGAGATAGATAGTGAAAGTATTCAAATCAGCCTGGATTTATACAAAATTTTAACTGGTATAAAGTCTTAAACTATGTCGATTTAAATATAGAAGAAATAAGCCTTGTATTGAGGTGAATGCATAGTCAAAGGTTGTTTAAAAAACTGATAAATTTACTTAACAAATTAGTTCTCTTTTAAAAGTGCATTACCTAAAAATAGACCAGGCAATCAACTATATTAACCAGCAACTAATTGCCCTGAAATATTTATTAATCTAATCTAAAATTCCGCAAAAAATTTTAGTCTTAAATAATAAAATTACAATCTCAACAACGTTAACACATTTCCGTTTGCTTGTACATTAATATAACGAAATTTTATTGATAAAACAAAACGATCAAAGCCTAAAACGATAAAAATTTTATTACGCTATAAATTCGCGATTAGTTTTAACGAAAAAAAGTTCCAACAATGCATCAAAATCGTGTACAATTATTACATTCGCAACCGTTAGTTTAACGCGTTCTAACTTGGATTACGACTTTCTACAGTATTACGTGTAACAGCGAATGATAATAATTTTGACCCATTTCTTTTCATTCGGTTTGATGGACAAAGAAAGAAACGCCGTGCGACATTTTTACAGTTTCTTGACTGCGATTTTGGTACGAGTTACTTTGTTTTACAAGACTTCAGTACTGTTAGATGATATCGCAATTCGACAGGGTCTATTACATTGTAGAATTACGTCTAGTTTTTTACTTTATTTCGCTTGTTGTAAATTTAAAACGGTTATAATATGATGATATTAAAAAGAAAACGGTCCTGTTTTGACACAGGTTCTTTAATTAAATAGAATACGGTCCCAGATTTTTCTGCATCCTTATATACTTGCTAATACAAACAATATACACTAGGGTAACAGAATAAAATAGACACCTACTAATTCAAAAAAAAGATTCTATTCTCGTTATATACATATATACAAAATATTTTAAAATTTTTAAATTAGACTAACATTTTGTCGATCCATCTTTACTTGCGTGAAGTGCTGCGAGTCGTCGTGGCATAGAATCTATTAAATAGTTAATGGTGTCTTCTGGAATATTTAACCACTCTTCTGTAACAGCTGCCACGAGTTCTTCCTTATTGCTGGGTTTTCGGAGTCGTTTCGCCATATTCGTCTGGATTATGTCCCAAACATTCTCTATCGGATTCATGTCTGGTGATTGGCCTGGCCATGCTAAAATCCGAATACCCTGTTCCTCTTTCCATGTGGTTGTTGTTCTTGCTTTGTGGCAGGGTGCTCCATCCTCCGTAAAAGTGGCGTCTTCTTTAGATAAAATGGCGTTGTCGAATATCGGTTCTTCTGTTAATATTTGGATATATTTTGCCGCATTTATATTTCCGTCGCAGATTACTAATTGCGATCTTCCACCATACCATAAAATGATGCAAAAATTTGTCGTCCAGTTACTGTGACGAACGTCTCCATACACACGTACGACCACTATCACTGAATTGGCAGTATCTGCTTACGTCTGAAAAAATGACAGACCGCCAAAACTCTTCGGGCTTCGTTCGATTTTCGATTGCCCAAGCCATTCGGCGCCGTTTTTGAAACTCCGTAAGGAGAGGTTTTTTCTTTGCAACCCTTTTATACATCCCCACACTGTGGAGGTATCGCAGAACGGTGCGCTGACTTTTCTGCGAAGTTGCCGCAAGCTCAGCTGTACTTTTTCGCGGTTCTCTTAACCCTTCGCGCACAAGCACCCTTTTACTTCTTTCAGAAGGTCTGGCACGACCTGGTTTCGGATCCGCTGTTGTTTTTCCTTGCGTTTAAATTGTGTAGTCACATGGTTAATTGTGGACAACGGAATATTTAAAAATTTACATATTTCACGTTGCGAAGCGCCGCGTTCACTCTGGCCAACGATGCGACCCCGCGTGAAGTCGTTAATATCACTCGAACCTTGTAAGCGAGGTACAGTTGTAACGATACTAAACTATGACGAATTCCTTCCGACATATCTACCCCTACCCTAATCACAAGGGAAATTCGTTCTTAGAATTTAGCTGTTTACATATTTATACCGCTTTACCTGGTGTCTATTTTATTCTGTCACCCTGGTGTAGATGAAAAACAATTCTTCTCGCTTTATGAAACTTTAACCAAATCGACCCCTACTTGCACTAACTTAATGTTCCCAAAACGGTATACCTTAATTTTCAAGGATATTAGTTGAAAAAGGTCAAAATAATATCAGTTATCTTTAGTACATAATGTCATATGAGTAAATCAGCTATCACCACAAATTCGATAAAAAATTACATGGTAAAAATAGAACATGAAAAATTCAAAAAAATGGCGATATTGATAAGAGTAGAACAAGAATATAAAGCCAACAAAAATATTGCAAATGATATACTTTTGTAGCTTGGAGCTTTTAAAACATTGTTGTAAAAGTTGAGAAAGAAGTCAAAAATCACATTTAACATTAAAAATAATGTTTGGGCCAATGCTCCCAAATTAGGTGCGTTAGCTAGTGAATGTTAAACTAAAGATATCTTAGATCTTACACAGGTAATATTCTTGGGTGTCATTTAGATATCTATATGTCCCCATGTCATTTCTATTCTGGTCGATTTCAATTTTTCTTTACATGTATTACCTTCTTCACCCATTAGTTCAACAGTAACGCTATGATTTATCTTCTTAAACCTAAAATCTTAACAAATACGTCAAAATGTAATAACTAAATTTACATCTTCGATACATACAATATAAATAAAGAAACTTTTCTCCATATGTCATACGAAAAGAATAAAAATAAACGTGTATGATGAATTAATATCTTATGCCAGTAGGAGGCATATTTATCGAAAAGTAAACCTGTTTATATTTTGTCATGGACGAAAATAAAAGTAGTTTAAAATTGTTCTTCAATAATAGCATAATTTAACAGCGTATTACCTCACTTTCCTATAGTAAGTTAAGTAGAAATAACCTAGTATTAGTATGTCTAAATTTTGAGTCCCATTTTTCTTTCTAGTTGGCCATGATGGTATATATATATATATATAGATATATATATATATATATATATATATATCTATATATATATATATATATCTATATATATAAATATATATATGTAAACATAAAATGCCATCTCTGAATTTTGGCAAGAAACTACTCTTAATACTAAATTACGATGTTAAAATTACGAAAATTTGAAATTTAAACGTTACTTATGCACATCTGCATCTTATATAACTTTTTTTACAATGCCCCTAACGCTGGAGATCGTTAAACCATGTTCTGTTAATGTCTTACGTCAATGGAACAGTGTACGTATGCGTCTAATCTTATCATAGAGCATAAGATTCGAGCTCAAACATATTTATCGTCTAAGAATAAATACGTATTGCATGTACGACATTCCATTTCTCTGGTGGATATTGTGTACAGATTGTAATGTTTCGTTTTATCCGTGCATTTTGTTTTACGTAGATGTGAAGGGAAACTGCTATTCAGGGAAATTATAGTAATATAAATACTAGCGAATATTGTTCTAGCCCTCTCAATTTATTTGAAAGCGTAGGACTGTACTAGTAGGTATTGTATTCGGAGGTTAATAGCCATAGAAAATATGTATAAAGCAGGTGTTCAATGTTCATCTTTCAATTCTTTTTTTAATCATAATAATTTTTGTGTTAATGGTTTCTTTAAATGGGATGTGGAGAACAACACCAAAAGATTTCAAATCAAAAACTGGAGATGATGGATTACCGAGAGTATCTGTACGTAAATGAGTCCTATCCAGGATTAGCTATATTTAGCCTAGCGTACGTCAACTTTTCTGAAGGATTGGAAGATTAATAGAATATAATATTAGACTCTAATTTCATGAAAGTGTTCGAACTACTACTACAAAGATATTATCTCCTTCCATATCTGAGCATCAGCAGAATTTTCCAAGGTATCGTTTTCTGTATATTAATCGTTTCAGGTCTTATTCTCAAGACATTGATGATGAAGCGAGCACGTTATCATCAATATTACACAATTGAAGATTGGCCAAAGGTAAGGCAAAATTACTTAAAAGAATACGTAAATCAAGTAAAATTTTTTTGTTTGGACAATGACTTTTCGTTAAAGATCGCATTCAGTGATGAGTCAAAACTAGAAGCCATGACCGAAAGAGCTCAATTTGCTAGACGACGTTCATTTGAACGGTTTGATGAAGCTAGTGTACTAAAAACGGCGAAACGCCCTGCGTCAATTATGGCATGGTCCTGTATAACAGTCGAAGGTCCTGGATCAGACACCATGAATCAACACCAATATAAGCGTATGTTTGGAGGATGCCTTGATGCCGTATATCAATGATTTGGATACGTTCATGCATGAAAAGACATCATGCACATGGCCGAATCCATCCAAAATTTTGGGAATCGCACGCCCTGTCAGTGTTACTTTAACTTACGCTGTACAATACAATTTAGCAAATGGTCCTGATAAATTGGATAGGGACTGTATATGCAATAATATTCCCGGGTCATGTGTACTGTTGGTCCCGAAAAGGACCGGTTTCGACTAGGTCTCACTCATCTTCTTCTGAAAGCTCTCGTTTGGCTAGCGAAAACATCCTTCTCGACATACATATATAAGCTCAAGGGCAAAAATATGACACGCCACGTGTTTAATTATTATCCAGTTTGTATTTTTAAAACTAGTAAATCAAGTCACTGTCTACAAAATTTTGATTTTATCGGAACCCCTATATAGATAACGATTTGATTCACGTTAATAAGTCATACCTTGCTTTACTACTTTTATCCATATAAATTGGACAGCGAATAAACACCATACATACATACAGCTGTGGCCATATGTATTCGCCACTCCCGTTTTGAACGTGTTACACGAATATTATTGTATTTCTAAGAAGCAGGATCGATGACGGACTTAACTAGGTACCTGGTAATGAGGGTTTAATGGTTTATTGTAGGCCATTCTGAGTAAATTAGAAAATAGACGAAAAATTGTAATTTATGAATATTTCTTCAGTCTTTCTTAAAAGTTGTAAGAGTAAGGTTGAGCTAGTTAGAGTGAAGATATTGTGTCTGTGATTTTGTCTGTGTAATACGATAGTATACAGTAAAAAGTAATGCCGAAAACACGCGAATTGACGGAGGTAGAGCGAGGACAAATTGTGGTGTTAGAAAAGCAAGGGTTGTCGGTGTCTGCTATTGCCCGACAAGTGAAATGTGCGCGATTGACAGTTAGAATGACGATAAAACGATACAAAGAGAGTAGATCTTTGACAAACAAACCGAAAACTGGTCGAAAAAGAAAGACAACTAGCAGAGATGAGCGAGTCCTAGAGCGAATGTCTTTGCGAGACCGGAAAAAAGGGTCTAAACAGCTTTGCAGTGAGTTTTTCCGTCTACATAATGTTGCTATTTCTCCTCGCACGGTTAGAAGACGCCTTTGTGAATTAAATTTAGGTGGATACAAAGCTTACATAAACCACGGTTGTCTCCGCAACAAAAGAAAAAGAGACTGCTGTGGGCTAAAAGTCACCGCGACTGGACCATTGACAATTGGGCCAATGTTATGTGGACGAATGAGCCAAATATTGAGGTAAGTAATACATAATTATTGTATTTGCGGTATTCTGTATTCAATTCCTGGTATCTACAGTGTTTTATTCTTTTTAATGGGTTACAAAATGTAACAGTATTCATGTTCTTGTTGGTAGCTTTGTGATAAACCTGGGCCTCAATACGTGCGACGCAGGCGAGGAGAGGCTTTCCATCCAGACTGTATCATCCCGACTGTCAAGTTTGAGGGTGGTAGCATAATCGTTTGGGGTTCCATGAGTGCAACAGGCGTCGGAGAACTGTTCGTCTGCGAGGGTCGAATGAACCGTCGGAGGTACATCGACATGTTGGAAGAAATTCTGGAACCGTGTGCGTTAAAATTATTCGATAATGATGAGCCAGAGTATTACTTCAAACAAGGTAATGCACCGTGCCATAAATCTCGCGAAGTAATGCGCTGGTTCGAGGAAAATAACGTGGGGGTCCTGGAATGGCAGGCACAATCCCCGGACTTATCGCCAATTGAGCATCTATGGTACATTTTAAAGCGAAATGTAGCTAAATACTCATCCACCACAAAGCAATGCTTAAAAACAAAAACATTCGAAGAGCGGAATAAAATCACCTCCGAACAGTGCTACAACTTAGTGAGCAGTATGCCCCGACGAATTCGTGCGGTGATAAAAGCCCAGGGAGGAGCTACCAAATATTAAGCAATATCTGTATATATCCGTATACACTCACGATGAAACATTTTCATCGATCAATTTTCTTTTATTTCTTATATATTCGTCGGAATAAAAAACAAAAAAGGGTGGACGAATACATATGGCCACAGCTGTATATAACAAACATAACAAATAAAAGTAGCAGAATACATCTAAAAGGTTTCCTTTTAGGCAGCGTGAAATTTGAATATTAATTTATGCTATAACAGTAATCCTCGAAACACTGCACCATATATTATAACCATGATATTGTTTTTAGAAAATGTTATTAGTTTTCAATAGATTGTTTTGAACTTATAACAGTTAGAAACTGTCGAAGATATGTAACGTGTGTATGTATGTATCTAGAACTTACTTCCGGTGTAAATACTTATGTATATCGTGGAGGCTTGCATAATGTGGGTTAATAACGTCGCTTCTATATACGTAATTGCGGTAATATCCGTTTTCGATTTTTAACTGACGCTGACGGGCCAAATACCTTGCGGAATGTAGCTCATCCTAACTCGAATTGGCCAACAGGAAATGTCTACGTTGAGAACAAAGGCGAAAGCATGAAAGTAGGGCGAATTTTCGACAATCCATACCACTGTCCGTAGATTCACGTTTGCAGAGATCTATCTTCTAAATGAAAATGTTTGAATTTCATTTAACATCAATGCAGACTGATGATGTGGTATATATACGGAAACTGCTTTGTCAAAACTTCAAGAGAGTACCACTTCCTTATGCTTATGAATATTTTTGAATATTTTGCAGTTTACAGGTATAGCAGTAAACTTCACTCACACAAATTAATTAATTATGCGGAACGCAGCGTTTCGAGAGCACGTGGGCTCTCATTGTCAACCGTGTTACCGACTGAAAGTAAAAACTGTATCACACATGCAAATTATCTTCTACGCAGACTCTAAAATTTCTAAAACATGTGACTATTTACAATCTACTCGGTGGTCTAATGCCTTTTACGGGAAAGGATGGACCGAAAGCGAACCGTATCTTTAACAGGGCCTATGGTAATAAATCCATCAAACTCGAGTGTGCAATTGGGGGTGGTTCTCTGTTCAATAAGTTTCCGTTCTTTTTCATACATATCGTTTCGTACGCGTCTAATTCTCTATACGAGTTCACGTTTTTAAGTAGTGTCAGATTTTTTAAATCAATCTTATGTCCGGATTTTACCATATGCTCTGCTACGCTTGATAGTTCAGGTTTGTCGAAACGATAGTGTCTAATATGTTCTTTGAACCTCGTTTCGATACTCCTTTTTTTTGTCCAATATAAATTTTCTCGCAATCATTGCATGCGATTTGGTATATTCCAGACCTTTTTATCATCTCCGGTTTATCTTTGGGATTCTCTAAGAGATTCTTTAAGTTGTTTTTTGATACAAAAGACACGTTCATATTTAGTTGTCGGAAAATTTTACTTAACCCTTTTACTGTTGGGTGAAAAGGAAGAGTTATAAATTTCTTATTACCGGTGTTTGTTGATGTCAAGGTCGTGGAATTTCTGATGTGTTGTTTGTATTGGACCTTCCTTAAAATACGGTCGACATCCATAGAAGAGAAACCATTGTACCTCGCTACATCTTTGATATACTTTAATTCTTTGTCGTACCTGCTCTTGTTTAGCGGAAATCTGACGAGTCTATTGACCAGAAAACTAATCGCGGACATTTTTTGTTGTTCGCAATGGTGCGAATCAACCGTGATGAATCTGTTGGAATTAGTTTCTTTTCTGTAGATGTCTATTTCTAATTTATTGTTGTTGCGTATGACTAGAGTATCTAGAAACGGAAGGCGATTGTTCACTTCTTCGTCAATGGTAAACTTGATCGTGGTAAATTTTGAGTTCAGTTCTGCTAGAAAATCTTGTGTGTTTCCTTTGTTGGTATCAAACACCGCGAAAATATCACCTACGTACCTAAGCCAAATTCTCGGGAAATATTTGGTTTCTTTTTTCAAGTTCGTTTCAAATTTGCTCATGAAAAGGTTCGCAATAAAAGGCGATAAAGGATTACTCACCGCCGTGCCTTCCACGCGTTCCGCATAATTAATAAATTTGTGTGAGTGGAGTTTACTGCTATACCTGTGAATTGTACAACCACACAGTCCTTGCAATCATCATTTAGCAGTTCTTAAATTATTATTATTATTTTCTAGGTCAACATGCATGTTTATCGGTAAAGAAGGATAATTGAAGAAACGCACAAATTCTGACTGTTGGTAAACAAAAACAAAATCACAAACAAAGGAATTCCTTTCTATCAGGATTGGCAAAAACATAATGTTCCTATGACATTCACTTAATACATTGAATCCACATCTCACCATGCTGATCTGAGTATAAACCAATACGAAATATACATTAACTCTTCTCTCTTGTTTGTAGGTTTACGTCCATGTCAGAATTGCCATCATATTGGACATTAGTTTTCGAATTCGAGTCACTATCAACTGTAAATGCTTTCTTCTCATGTTAATCCGAGTTTATTTCATTTTTTAAAGATTCTCTCTGACTTTGTAATTTCTTTTCTCTTGTTTTCTGCAAAGTTTCCAGATAATTGCTCTTTATATGACGTATCAGTTGTTAAAGATGTAGAACCTTGACGTAATTTTCTTGTAGGTGTAGATACTTCATTATAAGACGATAATGAACTAACCTCTTCTGTCGTACAAGGTTGTGCATTTTTGAGGTGTCTCTAAAAGATGTAGTTTCGATTCCAATGTGGGGTTCGCTTGGTGGTGTCCTCTTTTGGTGATATTCGATAATAAAATCAGTTTTGCACTTTACTGTGTAGCACATGTCAGCCAAAACTTTAATTTAATAATAACAAATTTTTATTGAATTTTATTAATAGCAATCAAAATTAACAGAATACGATTCTAAAACCAAAGTTTGCGCAAGAGGACTAATCTAGCAGGTATTCGTCACTAAAGAACCAAGGAAGTGGTTCTTACGATTACAGATCTGATGGAAACGTCGTCTGTACCAAAACGGAATAACAATTCACCAAACGATAAAGTGCTGGTTAGAGAATCTAAGTGATAGGCTCATAAAATATCTTATAGAAAACCTCCAGCAAACGTCATGCGAATATTACGTATATTATTATCGCTTCAACTCCTTTGCGTAATCGGGAATAGTGACCTTGTACTTTTGCATAAATAGGAGAGATCTTTCATTGTTCTCGGCATTAAATCAGAGTCCCACGTCAATGTGTACACGCATAATACGCTATTTTGCCTATTCAATGAGATGCTTACGCTCGCATAGTACAAAGTACGGCTAATTGTTGATTTAATTATGTTCGCAGCATTCTTTATTGATATACACATGGTTCTAGAATAAAATCTAACGTATTTAATCTGCGTTTAAAGTCCGATTTAATCCTACTATCTGTAATTGTTGTAAGGAGAATTATGCATTTATATACCTGGAGTTAATGCACATCTTGACGAGGTAGATAAGAAAGTTCTCTCATCCCATTCCATTCCAAGCCGATAAAAGTAGCGATAATTGTTAAGGACTTAACATTGTTTTTTGTATTTTATAAATTTTTTACTACTATGTATTTTATCTTCGTTGCATTATTATTTTCATTTAGAATATTACTTTATTTTCATTTTTATATTTATTTATTTTCATTCTTATATTTATTTATTTTGCTCTCTTATATCCAATTTTATTTTAATATGTATGTACATTACGCATTGTATATGTATGCAAGTCAGCCATTCGCATTACGCTAGCTAAAACTGCCTAATTAGAAATCATTCACTGCAACGTCGTCGGATATGTAATGGGAGTTTTCTTGAAATTTAAGGTACACAAGCATAGGCAGTCGTCTCCCGCGCGACAGTCGAGGTATTAGCGATCGTGCACTCTCGGTCACCTTTCGCGCCTCGTCGTAACGTGTACAGTAACGTCGTCGTAAGATTATTAGAGATTTCTAAGTTTTTCTAGTTTTGGCGGGAATCGTCGAGGACGTTGTCTATACATTTATTTCTGGCGGGAGTCATTTGGTAACGTCGTCGGACCACATGTATAGATTTCTTTAATAAGTATAAATTCTCGATTTTCTATCATCGTACGTCGAGGCTACTGTGTCCATTGTCGTCTGTACATATTTTTAGTCTTCAGTTAAGTTTGTGTCGGAAATTATTTTGGTGAGATTGCCGGCGCGCATGTATAGACCTCCTCTACAAGTACGATCACTCCGCTTCTTGCTGACGGTCGTTGCGGCCGCAGCGCCCGTTGTCTTTTGCACGTTTGTTCGGTCCTTGTCGTATCGGGACTTACAAATTTTTCATTTAGTTGCTCGTCGTAGCGGACGAGTGTCCCGGACCAGTTTTCTTATGTAATGTCGGCATCATCGCTCCGTTTTACTTGTCGGTGCACAGTTCGCACATTTGCTGGTTACTGGATTTTTCCCTTCTTTGGGGCGCAGTAGTATAGAGCTAAAGATTGCACATAGCGTAATATTTCAAACGAGAACGCCTGGGTAGCTGTGACATTACTTTTGTATTGAGATCGGCTATTATCGCTACTGTCGCCCTCGACCAGGCGTTCAAGCTCTAAGAGATAGGGTGGGTTCCCCTATAAATGTGAATATAACAAACATATTTGGTCAAGTACAAATACATGCCAATAATACAGGGCCAAGTCCCTTAGGCAAATTTAAAACAAGGAAAGTATATTAGGCTCCCGGAAAGGGACATATAAATAAGCATAGCACCGAGGTGCGCTTATAAATTTAAGAAATAAATAGGGTTGGCTCCTATAAAAAGGTAGTGGTGCATGCAAACAGATAGAGGCATTAGTACATGCCTCTGACAAAGCTTCAGCGGAAGCATATAAGAGTTTAACCTTTTAAACAGAATTAAGACATAGCGTTGCAACGTACATGCTGAGGCATTACTTTATGTTGCTACCAATGAAAATACATATACAAATGCTAATGTACATTACATGTATAAGAGAGCTCGAATAACTGCAATTATTGCAAATCTATATATCTTACGTACATCGTACATGTACATAGGCAAGAGTGGAAACCGTGTAACCATTTCATTTTTAAATATATTTTTTTGCGCATGCGCATTGAGTTTCACTGTACAACCTCTCCTCTAGTAAATAAGCGAACATACTCTACAAGTAAGTATTGGTCAAATAATTTAGGAAATTACGAGCAGGCTACAGCGGCGTTGTTCTTCAAACCAGGAGAAGTTACCAATAATAATGAATTGGTTTGTTTCCTTTTAAATGCGAAAACGACGCAAAAATATTTTCATAGGAAAAAATAAAAAGTTTTGTGAAGATGATTCTATTTAATTTATCTTTTTTTACTAGCACACGTTGGATTGAAGGTGATTAAAGTAATTGTTGTGATTCTACCAGCAAGGAAAGTGACGAAAGTTTGTTATTTCAACGATGACAGAGTTACTTCCCACTTCAATTTAAACACATTGTCCAGTGATAGCCATACAATTAAGAACGATTTGAAAAAGTAACAGGTGTTTGATTTTAATTTGTACAAAATTCTTTCATTTCAAAAACGTAATTCCGAAAATTCTCCGAAAAAAAATTTAGAACACTCAGTATATATATACATATATATAAAATTAACAATAAATAAATTTTTGAAAATGTTTAGAGGCCTTTTTTACACTAAAAGGTAATGCCTGATTTTGTAGGATGCCTGTCTAACTCGGTAACTATAAAAATTTTGCTCGTTACGTTTATACAACAGGTACTTCCCCTACATATCTAACAGTTGTGATATTGACAAAATAATAATAATAATAGTAATAATAATTTATTGGCAAGTAAATAGTGAACACAGAAACAAAAGAGAGAGAAAAAAATACAAGTATTTTTGCTAATTGGATCACCATCAGTAAACCAAAAAGGTTTCCTGTTGTTAACGGTGACCCAAGAACAAAGATAAAATGAGAACATAATCCGTTACACAGCCAAATTATCTAATATACTACAATACTACAAATTCCTATCTGTCAGAGAGCTGCTCATTTATTAAACTATTATAAATAGCACGCCTAAAGGAATGAAATGGTAACTCTTTGATATCCAGGGGAAGCGTGCAGAAGCGTAGCTAAAGCTTTTCTCAAACTGCCGGGTATGGTGCTTAGGTATATCGATAAGATCCTTCCTGCGAATGTTGATACTATGCACATCCGTACGATGCCTCATTTTATTTAATAGGTAAGGCGGAACACCAGAATTCAAAATTTTATGAATGAGACACGGGAAGTGTAATTGTCTCCGTCGTACCATACTTAGCCAGCCGGCATCCCTAAGTTTATGGGAAATCCTTTGACGCCGTCTAATTCCATATATTAATCTGAGGCATGCGTTCTGTACCACCTGAATTCTGCGAGAGTCAATTTGGTCCAGACAATTTGGATAAACAATATCGCAGAAATTAAAATGTGATAACACCAAGGTATCACATAGCAGCTTTTTAATAGAAACGTCAAGGCAATGCCGGTGGGGATAAATTAGTTTCGAATTGCAGTAGGCGCGTCTAATGCAAGTACTGACATGATGTTTAAACTTAAGATCATTATCTACAAAGAGGCCTAAATTTTTCAGATTACTTTGAAATTTCAGAGGAGATTTTGATGTTAGGAAGCATGCTCGACCTTAGCTTAGAACCGCCGAACACTGTAAAGCATGATTTAGTTTCATTCAAAAATACGCAATGTTTTTTTGCAATAATATACAGATTGTTGAGGTCGCAGTTGATATCATCAACAACACTGTGAGCCTCAGCAGTGGAGAAGGATCTGTACAATTGTGAATCATCAGCATAGAAGTGGAGATTACATGTGAAATTATGGAAGAAGAACATATGTGCCGTGTAAATAGAGAACAGCAATGGACCCAATATGGATCCCTGCGGAACTCCCGAGTGTATAGTCGTCCAATCAGACACCTTCCCGCCAGCAACCACCGCCTGTTTTCTGCCAAGTAAGTAAGTAATATCTCTGCTCTTTGTAAACTAAATGTTTTACTATATTTTAAGGTGTATTTTTATATCGATAAGTTATTTCATTATACAGTATGCCATTTTTCAATAACACACAAGCAAACGTAATTACATAATCATCACTGTATATAAACGTATATGTTCTTGATCTAAAAATAATATTTTTCTATAAATGCTTACGTTTTTAATAGTAAACAGTTTTACTTTTAGTTTACACTATTACTAACGATTTTGTTTATTCAGCATATATCATTGACGGTTTAACATAAACAAAATCTACTGACCCAATGTCACCGTTTCAAAACAAAAGCATCGTATAACGTCAACAAAGGTGGCGAAAGAAAGTGCATTGTTTTGTTTTGTGCGAGGATATTGTAGCGTTTGGTTCGTATTGCCAGTTACCGCTAATTGCTTACATAAGATCGTAGACGATAGAAACAGTCACTAATTTCGTAACAACTCCTTGACTGCAAGGCAAAATATATGCCAAAATAATTTTCGTGGGGAATTATACGTCTCTTGACTAAAACTAAACATATTAGAATATCGATAGGAAAACAGACGATCAATTATTTTATTTTCTCATGTCAATACTAGATCGACACTTTTTCCATAATTTCAAGAGTGTACACCAATATTGCAAACATACGAGGGCGACCCGAAATGTTTCCGGAATCGGCAAGAGATGGCGCACGAAAATTCAAATGGATTCTTCTATATGGCAACTGTTAAAATTTCAGACATGCTGCACGAAGTGCTTTTCCAGCACGACAATCGCGCACCGTCGCGTTCAAATTGAATGAGTTGCGCTACGAATTAGTCTCTCATCCGTTTTCCTATTTCCAAACCCGAAAAAATCACTGGGAGGAAAGGCATTTGCCTCAAGTGTGGAGGTCATCGCCGCTAGAGATGGCTATTTCGCAGACATCGAAACATTCCACTTCTCCGACGACTTGAAGAGACTGGGGCACCGCTTGAAAAATTGTATTGATTTTCGAGGAGATTACATCGAAAAATAAACATAAAAACCACACCAATGCCGTGTTTTTCTTGTCAATTCCGGAAATATTTCAGGACGCCCTCGTAGCATGGACTATTTCCCCTGAATAATGATTCAAAACACCCCAAATTAAACCAGTAATCCCCTAGAAAGCATTAATTGCATTGGAATAGTAATTGCTTGAGGGAAGTAATTCGTTTTCATTGTCATCAGAATAAATCCAAATAAATAAAGAAATGTATAGATACAAATATATTGGTACCATATTATGAGTTAAAACGTGGAAGGAAAGCCTATCTCTAGATAATTTCAGTGGTTCCATGATTCGGCAAAAAAAAACCGAAAACATTCCACTGATTTCTGGGCAATCATAGAGGTTCTATACGAACTTTTAATGACAGACTTAAGAGAATTTATAGACCGCCGATCAATGCCAAAGGTTCTACCTTGGTTCCAAGGTTTAAACAGAATCTTTAAGCTGAATATTATTTTTCCAATGTATGAGGAAAGGTAAAAGTATTACACATGCTGAAGTAAGATAATTATTATTAGTTGTGGTCAAATAGAATTTACCATGAAGATAATGATTCGATATTTTCTAACGCAAGACTCACATATAGAGATTCAACGATCTGCTTTCATATGCTTTAAGTTTAGCTTCCTATACCGTACATCTTGTGTGGTCTCTTTTTTATCGTATGTAAAACGTTTTTAAGATTACCAATCGAACAATAAAACATTTTCGCCCGTTCCAAGAAAGCATTCCTTTCAGCGTATTCATACCACGGAGTGTGAGTAATACACCAAAAAATTTGTACTATTCACGTTCATTATTGGAACCGTTCAGATATGCGTTGGATGATACGAACGTAACAGATTGATACAACAACCATAAAATTGTGTAACCGTGTTTGCAATATCTTCTATCTGAATCATTTAGTAATTATTGTGACTTCGAACGCAGTTAATAGATAACATAAATAAAAGATTTTGTGTATTTTTAGAACTTGGCAAGATAATCTTTTTTTTTGTTTTAAACAGTAAACAGATTGAACGTGACAAAAACTCATTGAAGTTTATTATAAGTTGATGAAAGATTGTAAAATATTTTCGTAAGTGGAGCTATATAGTGCTTTTAGTTGGTTCTAATATCAAACTTAATTTGACAATTATCGTGAAAAGATATATGTTAAGATTGTTATAAGATAAAAGTGATTGTGTGAGTGAATAAATTTTAAAAGAGATCTACAAAAATGATAACAATAACCACGGTCTTACCTTTGGTTTTCCCAGCTTCTTAAGACTAGAACGACCTTCAATAAGAACGTTATCATTAGTGAACGTTACGTTGCATGGACTCGGAGGACACTCCAACAGTTTCTTCCAGTCATCTTCGTCGTCATCAACTAAAGATTCATCGAGCGTAGCTCCAGGTAGGATGATGATACCACCTTCACCAGGCTGTAACAAATAGAAATGTTAAAGGACTACATTCATACGTGCCCCTTTCGGAGTTTTATTGAAATGAAGGAATCTAATATATCGATTCGTTTGTAAGAAGTCAACCAACATTTTAAGAAATTAGTGAAAATCATAGTTGGATGTGGTGAAAACACTCAGATATCCTTTAAAATCAGAAATAATATTCATATTCTCATTCTTCAGTTTAATAGGCCATATATTGGTTATTCCATGATTTCTAATGGGTGAAATAGTGTATTTCTAGATAAAAACTAACCAGTGGAATCGATTTCCATAGTTTATTACAATATTCTCTCCTAGTTTTTAAATTATCTCAACAAAATTAAGGACACCACCTCAAATATCTCCTATTTCTAAGTGCTATAAGGTTATCAACCAGATGAGGTAGTGCAGTTAGTTCTTTCCAGTGAAAAAAATTGTGGAAAATAAAAGATATTCTGAAAATATTTGTAATAATTTAACACTTCGAATTATATTGGAAGTACCTTGTAAATTTTGTTAATTTAAATCAAGTACCCTATACATCATTACAATTTTAAATTTCTACTTAAATCTCAAGTTACGGTACTTTTTTTATAAGAAAATTGTACTACAATACAATTTCCTAAATATTTTTAAAAGTATCTACTTTGGATGGACGTATATGATATTTCTTTTGCTTATTTTTCTTTTTCTAAGAGAAATTTTATGAGAAGAAAGAAAATAGATAGTTGTATCGAAAGAATACAGCTTTGATACTTTTCTCATTTTAATTTTTGGGACATCCTGTATTCTCGAAAAAATTCATTCGGTTTCTGATCCTATCCCATACGGTCAACAGTTCTGTAGAATTTCAATTGTCCAAATTAAATACCTTCGTACTTATAAGCGTTTAGATGTGCTCGGCAATCTGTCAAACAATTAAAAAAAGAAACGCAAATATTTTCAAACATAATTAGAAATAGTATTTATCAAGCACACCCTGAAATTGGACTAGAAATTGAGAGATATAATAATATATAGGATATTCCATTTAAAATAACAAAGTTGATAGCTGCTTCCGGCAGAATTGCAAGTATGGAAATATTTTAGTTCAATAATATATTGTGGTTTTAGTACACTTCCAAAGTTTCAGAATTTTCGAAGGTATACTTTTTCAGACATCGATCATTTTTTCGTGAGACACTTTGTATATATACAATTTACTCAAAAGTTTTAAAGTTTACTTGTAAGACGGACACAAGTCTATAATTTATCATACATCTACTGATTTATATTGCTGATGACAACTCTTTTAGCTGGAATGAGCCCCCAATTTGATGCAGTATCGAAGGAGAAACGGCCTCGTTTGCAGCGGAAAAAAAGTGCTTTTTCACTACGACAATATACCGGCTCACAATATCGCCGGCTCCAAATTGAATGAGTTCCGCTATGAGTTAGTCTCTCATCTTCCATATTTACCGGGCTTAGCCCCCAGCGACTTTTTCCTGTTTCCGAACCTGAAAAAATCGCTGCGACGAAAGAGATTTGCTTCAAATGAGGAGGTCATCCTCGCTACAGATAGCTATTTTGCAGACCTCGAAACATTCCACTTTTCCGACGTCTAGAGCACCGTTTGAAACGGTAGTCTGTATATGATTAAAAAAAAATTGCGAATGTGTAATGCCCTAAACGCCAAATATAAAGCCGAGATGCGATTTCAACTCAAATCTCTTTCAGATTAAATAAACACGAACAGAACAACGGACTTAACAACGCTCTACAATTTCAACTCCTTATACAGAAATTAATAGCAAGTTTGTTGAAACGTGTTCACTGGCTTAATTCAAATGGAACTATACAAAACGTTTACCTTCACATCTCCTTTTCGATTTTCTCGACAAAATTGCCACATAGAGAGAGAAAGAGAGAAAGAGACAGAGAGAGAGAGAGAGAGAGAGAGAGTGCTGGCTTGCAATGCAGGAATGATATTTATAGAATGTACACAGACCACAACATAAGCTTGTCATTTCTTTCAGAACCAGTACAGTACTTCTTTTTTCACGTTTAGGTCTTTTAAGCGGCCGTTTATAAAACTGGTTAGCCTTCTGCGAGGTTCATGCATCTCGCGGAATTCTTAGCTCGCAGTTAGGGCGTTCAGACGGCTAAGGTTTCGAAAGACCAGCATTGAGAAATAACGCAGTAACAAAATCGTACGTATTCACGTGAAAAATTACGATTATAGAAACAAATAACGACGGTGCATAACAATGCAATTCATATGCTAATGCGAATAATCCGTAAAAAAGTCACAGACCTGATAATTAACGGTTAGCAACGGACAAAAGACGAGATTTTCATTCGTTTCGAATAGAACCGTGCTGTTAATAAACTGTATTCGCCTTTTATGTTATCTAAGAATACGCATATGGACTATGCAAGGTCGCCGGCTTACAGAAAGATACACAAATCTTCCCATTAGACATTGTTTATAAACACCAAGCGTCTTAAAAGTCGTTAATGCTCGTACGTCCTTCGCAGTTGATAACAGAAAGTAAACACAGTCACATGCGAGGAATACAACATTATATAATGCAATTATTCTGTATGAAACAATAAAAATTGTGTTCGGAGAAGATCAAGGACATTTCGCCTGAAAAATTTAAATTTATCTAATTTTGAAGGAAAAAGATAAGAATTTTGTTTCGTAGAATCGCTCGTGTCTCGTAAATTACAAGGGATAAAACGATTATCGTATTGAACGGATGAAAATCCATCAGAACAAACTGGTTCGTGTTGTGAGTACGAGGGCGACCTGAAATGTTTCCGGAATCGACAAGAAAACCACGGTATTGGTGTGGCTTTTATTGTTATTTTTCGATGTAGTCTTCATGAAGATTAATGCACTTTTTAGAAAGGTGCTCCAGTCTCTTCCAAGCCGTCGGAAAAGTGGGATGTTTAGAGGTTTGCAAAATAGCTATCTGTAGCGGCGATGACCTCCTCATTCGAAGCAGATCTCTTTCATCTCAGCGACTTTTTCAGGTTCGGGAATAGGAAAAAATCGTTGAGGGCTAGGTCCGGTGAAGGTGGAGGATGAGCGCAACTCCTTCAGTTTGGACACGACGATGCGGGATAAATGACTCGCATCGAGTCGGGTCAATAAATCGCTGTAGTATTGCAAATAGTCGATGAGAATCACACCTTGGGAATCCCAAAAAATGGTCGCCATGGCCTTTGCGGACGATGGAACGATCTTTGCTTTCTTCGGAGGCGGTTCGCCCGGAAAGGTCCACTACTTCGTCTGTTTCTTGGTCTTCAGTATGTAGTGGTGGATCCAAGTCTCATCCACGGTTACGAAACGCATGAAGAAATCCCTTGGATTGCGTTGGATCCTGGCCAGACACTCTTTCGAAACGACCAACCGATTTCGTTTTTGCTTTTTCATACCCAAAATTTCGTGTAGGATATAGCCAATGTATTCTTCTGAGATGCCTGTTGTTTCTTCTATCTCTCTCAGCTCCAATCGGCGATCGGCTAACACGACATCATGAAGCTTGTCGACCATTTCATCTTTGGTAGCGGTCTTTGCGCGTCCATTCCGTGGTTCGTCACTTGAGCTTGTACGGCCACGTTTGAATTCGCCCACCCAGAAGCTTATGGTCGAAAATGATGGAGTACATCCGCCATGAACCTCTAGCAAAATATTTCGAATTTCTGTGGCCGTTTTACCAGTCATCTGGAAGGGTTTTATCACTGCACGAAATTCGATTTTATCGATTTTTACGAAACCGCCTGACTTGCTACACAAAACACACTCTTAAAAAACAACTATTGGTAGTAGACGTCTGAAATTCGTGCACATCTGTTGCCGATTCCGGAAACATTTCAGGTTGCCCTCGTACAGCTGTATATTGATTATTTTTCGAAGTGTTATTTACGTAACATTCGGGTCAATATGACCCAAACTCTATTGTACTAGATTTACAACTAAAATGTATTATTTTAAGTAATGACATAGCAAAAATTTTATATATATAGTGGTCTGTATACCGCCTGTAATTAATGCGCTGTTAATTCACTTTTCCACGAAATATAATAAATTTGTTCTCATTTAGAGATGTAATTAAAAACGATGTTAAATCTCATATCAATAAAAAAAAATTCCAAAGTCTTCTAGATGGATTAGCACATCAAAATAAAGATCAATAATATATTTTCTTTTTTGTTTTTGTGAGATTGGTTTTCTTTTTTGAGTCAAACTGCAATGTGTATTACAATTTGGCGACTATTGCAAAATATAAAGAACGACTTGTTATCAGATAATGGAAACAGGGTATCTACAGTTGGTTGTTACCTTTTCAATGGCAACAATGTGAATATATTTAGTGATAAAAATGGCGAGAATAACTATATTTTATACCAAAAACAATTCAGAGACGATTTTCACGGGATTCCCAGTTCTCCTAGATCTTGCATTACAACAATGCTCCAAGTTACAGCTCATTGTCGGTTAGAGAATCTTTTGGCCGAGAATAACACTCCAGTATTCCCACGCCAGCCCTACAGTCCAGACATAGCTCTATGTCATTATTTTCTCGTTCCAACGCCTAAGGGTAAAATGAAAGGTTCTATTACGGAACAATAAACAACATCCGAAGAATCACGGAGCAGGTTCTAAACAGCCTAAAGGAATAAGAGTTCCAGAATTGTTACCAAGAGTGGAAAACCGACTGGACACGCTGTGTGTATTCCTGAGGCCCATACTTTGAAATGAATAATATTAAATTGTAGATATTTTCCATTAAATATTCTAAAGGATATGTAAATCATAAAACGAGTGTTTTATTCCTTTTAAGAGCATGGGATTACATACAAGTCACGGTCGAACAGATCCAGTTCCTAAAACTAATCATAAGAATTAAGTCTGAGATATATCTCGTATTTTGTAGAAAAAATTAAAATAATTTATCTTCCGTAGAGCTCTTGTTGAGTGAGCTTGACCGGAGGACTAGATCGCGGCAACCTTAGAACATCGAACACCTATGGAAATATTTACAGAACGCATAGCAACAAATTCATGCCGATTGTCTCGAAAAATGTGCAGCTACTATGAAAACCAAACGAGGTGACATATCGACGAAAATAAACTTGTGAGTTAAATAATGCATAAATATTATCATGTTTGATGTATGTACACTATCCCCCAACGTGTTTAGGCACCCCTGTTTTCATGGATTATTCATATAGTATTATGTTTACCAAAAAAACATTATAATAAAATGAAATACGTATTTAAAATGTAGTTCAGTAAGATAAACACCCATTATATCGCATAAGGTTTACTATCATTTACCTGCACTTGGTCGGATTACCATAAACTGTTTATTGCGGTGCAATTACAATAACAATCCCTCTGAATTTACTGGGTAAATTTAGTCATCTCTTAGATTGTAGGTAATAATGTTTAAATTACCTTCCTAGAAGATTATAGTGAAATCTGTAACCTATGGTCAGTTGCAGTGTGGTATTTACTCTATTCACGTCGGTAGCGAAATATTGTGTGACAATTCTTTAAAATGCCTCCGCGAAGAGAAATTAGTACGGAAACACGTGCGCTTATAATAGCTTACCATAAAGGTAGCATAAGTTATCGACGAATTGCCAAAAAAATGAAAATACACCACGCTACGGTTGACTATAACGTAAAAAAATATCGGGAAACTGGCAGTTTTCTTAATAAAAGACGGAGTGGAAGGCCAAAAGCGACAACATCTGCAGATGATCGCAGAATAGTGGTTACCAAGCAAGTTAAATAGACGCAAAAGAGCCTCGGAAATCACCGCAGAATTAAATGTTGGTCGCCAAAAACTAGTCAGTGTTTCTACAGTCAAACGTCGCCTATAGAAAGCCGGGCTCCATGGACGTATTGCCATGAAAAAGCCATTACTACGCAAACAAAACAAGCAAAAACGACTTAAATGGGCTCGTGAACACTGGACCATAGAAGAGTGGAGCAACGTCCTATGGACGGATGAGAACAGATTTGAGCTGTTCCGAACCGTAAGAAGATCAGTGGGTGAACGTGCCAGAGAAGAGTGTATTGCTGCTACCGTGAAGCATGGTGGAGGTTCTATCATCATTTGGGGCTGTTTTGCTGGCACTAGTGTAGGGAACATTGTGAAAATTAACGGTATATTAAAAAAAGAAGGCTACCGCGAAATTTTGGAGAACCACGCAATACCTTCCGGAATTCGACTTTTGGGGCAAAATTTTATCTCCCAGCAAGATAATGACCCAAAACGTTCCTCTAAATTATGTAAAGACTTTTTACGCCATTCAGAAGAGGAAGGAACTCTCAAAATTATGGAATGGCCTCCCCAGAGCCCCGACTTGAATTCAATCGAGTTACTATGGGAAGAACTAGATCGGGAAGTACGGAAATCGGCTCCGACACCAACTACTGGCATGTGGAACAAATTACAATCGAGTTGGACCTCAATAACACAAGAAACTCTGGCAAAACTTATTGCGAGAATGCCTCGATTGTGTGCTGCAATTATTAAATCAAGAGGAGGTCACATAGATGAAAAAAAAATTAAATTAAACGTTTTAATTTTCACATATATTTAATATACTTTTATTCGTGTACGTGTATCTGTACATAAAAAATAAATATTATTAACAGTTTAGCTGAGTTTTTATACATTTTTGCTGTTAGTGGGAGTGCCTAAACACTTTTGAGCGGTAGTGTATCTGCTAGCCTTATTGATGTATTATCTCCCAGAACCACTATATATCCTAACTACCATAGATGAGATTTTAGTTCTGAATTTCGCTACAGTAAACAATAACATTATTATGTTAAAGAACGCAAATGATATGAATAGTATTAAAATATAACTGCCTTAGCTCGTATTAATTAAGATTACGCATAACACAAAGTAATTTGTAATTTAAATCAAGGTATCGTTCGCTAACTTAAACGGTACCATGCCTAAATTAAACACGTTTAACGCATAAACATCGACTCGCAAAGACTTTTTCTTTTAGAACAACCGTATCGAACTTTCCGGTTAATGTAACGGTGATTAAATCTATTGAATTATTAAATACAACTTTGCTGTTACATATCTGTCTCGATATATCGTAATGCGCTGCATAAATCGTACGAGTTATTGTTATAGAAGGCGTAGTTAGGCGATATGGAATCTGTCTGGTTTATAATCGACCCAATTCCGTATCTATTTGTTGTAATTCTACAATTCTAAAGCGAGATTACGGAGTTAGTGGAGTACGCTGTTACGGTATAATTTTTTTTTTATATACGAGGTTGGCTTTCATGCAAGTGATTGTAGAATGTTTAAAGATAGGGAAGTCGAGGGTCGCTGAAATTGTTTACGTTATTTTAAGCTTTGGAATGGTCCAATGTTCCAATTAGCGGTGAATTCATTAAGAAGAGTACGAAATTATTGAATGAAAACCTGAAAGAGACAGAAAATTTTGTAGCCAGTAATGGCTGGCAAAAAAGATTCGACTGCTGTCGATATCTGGTGAAAAATTATCACAACTAGTGTAACTGTTTAAGCAAAATAGTATCTCAGACTTTCACGGCCACGAAAATGTCTACTTTCGTCTGTGTTATCAAAAGATCCTAAAAACATTTCTGAATCCTTAAAGCAAGTAACTTTACGTGGAGCAATTTTAAATTTAGATGTGGCTTGGAATGCCCTTAACCAGCAAACAATCAGAAAGTGTCGGAAAAATTTGCTTTAGTCCAGTGATAATTATGACGATGAAGGCAATGTACCGCTAACCATCATTAGAAAACAGTTACTATCTGATGCTGAAATTATTGACAGTGCATCATCGGACGTTCTCAAATTATTAAAAGCAATAACTCTCGATATAGTTTGCACAATTACCGATGTTAGTTTGTGGAATGACGATAAAGAGATGGATAATGCGCTTGAAGAGGAAGATGGGGTGAGTGAAGATGACGACCCTCCGCTTGAAATAAAAAATACAGTGGGGTGACAAGCTGTAGGAATTTTTAATCAAGCGTTAGATTGGGCTGAAGCAAAATATTATATTCCGTAAACTAAGTGCAATGGCATTAGAAAATACCAAGCGTAAATTTACGCAAACAAAAATAGGACATTATTCTTCAAAATAATGTAAAATTTATTTTTTATTTTTTAATATAACACATGGGCTGAAAAGTCCCGGGCCTAACACATAGATGACGATAGTTTTATTGCAGTCACCTTTCTCTCAGTTAGTACTAACCTTCAAAAGACAGCTGTTAAAATTTCATGATATTCTATTTATTAGTTTGTGAGTTATTGTGCTAAGAGTCACGCTACTTTTGTTATTTTCAAAACAATGGATCAAAAACAATTTCGTGTTTTAATTTTACACTGCTTCTTGATGGGAAAAAATGCCGTTCAAGCGAAGCAATGGCTTGAAAAGTGTTATGGGGACTCCGCTCCATCAGAAACAACAATAAATCGCTGGTATGAACAGTGCGTGGCTGATATCGTTCACATAATCGAGCGTCTACTGTATATCCAACTACTTTGACTATTCAGAATATATTTGAACACTGGACTAACTGCCGAAATATGCGCAGAAACGTGGTAAATTTTGCTTGACCATCCAAATATATTGTACGATTTCCAATCGCATTTAACTGTTACTCCAACAAAGCTATTATCTGTAGAAAAGTCAAGTAAACATGATATATACATGAGGTGACTAACAAACCATATACGCATTCAACAATTTTTATTCTGTACTGCATTTTATAAGTCGCAATTCACCATATGATTCCCATATATCTCTGTATGTGATAATATTACTTCCTGTAAAGAGTTATCAACTTTTAAATATTTAATTTAGCAAGCCTACCCAATCATAAATTGCGTATACATGGTATATTTTCTATAAAGTATATGAGTATGCAAGTACACTTCCGTTCGTGGAAAAACACTTGATAAAACTTTGTAAAAAATCTATTTACGATAATATTATGCAAATGAGGTAAGAGTTGTATCACACTGCAATAAAGATTAGCAGGCTTGAGATATGTAGATACAGGATTTATATTGTTGGAACGACAAAAAGTACGTTACTAATGTCTATAATACATTGAAGCATTTTTTTTTACTGCAGTATGTTTACATAAAAGTTTTTCTAACAATAATAAGCGTTATTATTTAAATGTGTATACCAGATGTTTCGATAGTGTTCGGTATAAAATATGTTTGCAATGCAAAGAAAAAAGTGTTGGCAAAGTTTTAAAAAGCAATCTAAGTTATGTGTACTATCTTTATTCTGCATACAAAAATGTAATGCATTATTCTTCATCGTAACAATACTGGCTCTCATGTCAGACTAACACGTCGAACAATTGGTTATTTGAAGGGAAAAAACATCGAATTAATGTCTTATTATTCTCGAATGTCAAAGAAAACATCTGTGGATAACAATTTTCACCACCTCAAGAAGTTACGGAAGCCTTGAAAAACCATGTCTTTGATAAACCAAACTAAGAGTGGAAGAAATATTGTGAAGAATTAATCTAAACACTTGCGAAAGTGTTTTCTAGTTTTTGTAAAAACTTAAAAGCCGATCTATTACTACTCTCAGTTGACTTGCATTCAATACTGATAGTATGTGTTTAATTTTCATTGAGTTTTAACAGTACAATTTTGTAGGTTACAAGTAAGCATATTTAAATTATTGGTCACATTCATAAATGACTACATTTCTTAGAAAAATAATTTTAAATGCAATTCTCAGCGAATAAATAATGAAAAATTTAGTTTGCATTCAGCGTTCGCATTGCAAGCAGCGAATAGAGAAGAACTCGTGCAAAGTATTTTAAAACAGCGAGTTGACGTTAAAGTAATGTCGTCAAGAAAAGAATCATCTACGAAACCGTGTGTTCAAATAGTGGCATATTATAACATTGGTAAAAGTAATCGAGAAATTGCATGGATTATAATGTTAAAAAGTATGAAAGAAGTAAATACGCATCTAATAAATAGCGACACGGACGGCCAAAAGTAATAACACCTGCAAAAGAAGCTGGTTTGTACAGAAGAATTGCTATGAGGAAATCGTTATTACACAAGTCGTTGGACGTTGGAAGATTGAAAATAAGAATGAGCACTTCAATCCTTTATTATACCAACAATAAAACATGGAGGGGGAGCAGTTTTGGTGTTATTTTGTCGGTACCTTTGTGGGCGTTTTGGTTATATAGAGATTTTGGAGACGAATACTGTCTTATCTGGAATAATAATAATTCAAAATACTGCAAAGATTAAGTTGTTTTAAATACCATAGGTATTTAAAACAACTGGAGCACAGAGAGAAAATTGTTGTTATCAAGTGACCGTCCCAAAGCCCAGATCTCAATCCAATCAAGTCTATTGGCAGGAATTCAATCGACAGGTACGAAAATGTGCTCCAAATCCTACAACAGCGCTTTGGGTGGAATTAAAAGTTGTTAGGGAGAATGCCAAGATCTTGTGCGGCAGTAATAAAGGCGAAATATGGGCACATTAACAAGTCGCAAATTTAAGTTAATTTATGATTATCTTTCTTAGCAAAATTGATAAGTACATTGTTCTTATAGCTGTTAGAATTCGACCATCAGCTTCTGGGTGAGCGAGTTCAAACGTGGCCGCATAAGCATGAGCGACGAACCAATCAGTGGACGTCCAAAAACCGCTACCAACGATGGAATGGTATAAAAACTTAATAGAAGGCATGAATATCAAAAGAAAGGGATATTTGATTATGCACAATTAAAAATAATATTCTCAAATACGAAGAACCAAAATTTGATCGCGCAATATCGCGGAAATTTAAATAATTAAACTTAAAATGTTTTGGATCGCAATTGTTTCATCTTTGTAAACATATTTCTTACATTTATGTGGTCACGCGAAGCTTTTTTCTCAAGTGTAATTAGAAAAATAAATACATAGCTGATAGCATAACAGATACATTTAAAAGCAATTATAGTAATTGATCAGAAAAAAAACCGTATTAAAAAGAATATGTCTACATGTACCTTTCCAATGGAAAAAAATGACGAAACGACTTTCCAAATTTCTTGCTGGTGCCTTCCCTAAATTCATGAATTGTGTATATTTAAACGTTGAAATCTAATTATTGAACATTCCATTCTATAAACTTTAAATATTTCGATTTCGTCGTTAAATTTCACTTTTCTACAATAATTATAATCGCTATCACAACAATCCGCTGTTATTTTCGTTAAATAAGTAGTAATTATAGGATATTTACGTTGATCTAATTAAATTTACGTAAAAATGCGTACATTTCAAAACGAAACTTTTCATTTTACTTTCGCTTTTACATTGCTGCTGGGAAATTTACATATATTTGGTTTTATTGGCTGACCATGCTTTCCTTTGCCTAAATTGTCAGAAAATGTTAATCAAGTGCTAGTATACTTCTTGTATACTCTGTACTACTTGTATATTCTTCGTTTGTTTCTTGTATTAGCTTAATATAACAATATTGTGTATACACAACAATATATTCTAGTACAATTTGGAGGTATGTAATTATATTATATACAGTGTTGGAGTTGGTTAAATTGACAGAACAATAGCATATTTCGCAAACAGAAAATGGGATTCAATGATCAGTTGTAATTCTGTTGATGATGCTTGCAATGAATTTTAGTGTATATTACTTGATTATTTTAATAAAGACAGTAACACATGGGCTGAAAAGTCCCGGGCCTAACACATAGATGACGCTAGTTTTATTGCAGTCACCTTTCTCTCAGTTAGTACTAACCTTCAAAAGACAGCTGTTAAAATTTCATGATATTCTATTCATTAGTTTGTAAGTTATTGTGCTAAGAGTCGCGCTACTTTTGTTATTTTCAAAACAATGGATCAAAAACAATTTCGTGTTTTAATTTTACACTGCTTCTTGATGGGAAAAAAAATACCGTTCAAGCGAAGCAATGGCTTGAAAAGTGTTATGGGGACTCCGCTCCATCAGAAACAACAATAAAACGTTGGTTTGCTGAATTTAAACGCGGTCGTAGAGACACCGATGATGCAGAACGCAGTGGACGTCCAAATGAGGCGGTAACACCAGAAAACATCAAAAAAATCCACAAAATCGTTTTGAATGATCGAAAAGTGAAGTTGCGTGAGTTAGCTGACATCGTAAAGATATCAAAAGAACGTATTGGCTTTATATTGCTTGAGCATTTGACTATGAGAAAGCTCTGTACAAACTCTGTCTCAATTGAAGTGAAAAATGACAGCTGATCCTGGTAACGTTCTCGATTTTGTTGTTAGGGACTGTAGATTTGTTCCTTGTGGGTCCCTCCTCCACATTTACAATCTAATACCGAAACAGGGAACATGAACATGTTGCTAGAAAGTGTCTCGTGTTATTCGTAATTCTTTTAAAGATTTGAAATTATGTTATATAAATATATTTATATAACAAGGTTGCTGGTAAACTGTTTCCAGGTCAACCTAGTTTTACTAAAGGCAGATCAACGGTGTCCAAGTTGTGCGCGTTTTCTTATGATGTGTCTGAGGCATTAAGATCTACGTTTTCAGACAGATGTCATTTGTACAGATTTCGCTAAGGCTTTCGATAGGGTTGAACGTCAAACTCTATTACGTAAACTGCATGTACGGGACATCTTAGACGATCTGATACTATTACTGCAATTCTATCTGAGCAGGCGTATCAATTACGTTGAATACTGTGGTTTTCGGTCGGGCTTAAATATGTCTCCTTCAGGTGGGCTCTGTTCTTGGATCATTCCTATTTATGATTTTCATTAATGCTTGACTTAGGTTTTTCGTACAATATGCATTGCAGATTATCTGCACCTGTTATCTATTCATCTTTGATGTTTGGAGAACCATTTACCGCTAAATATTGCAACGTGCAAAGCGATGACGTTTGCTTGTAGAACTGATACAGTGGGGTATGCGTTGTGGGAAGTATAGAGATCTTTTCTATTGCTTAAGGAATTTTTTCGTTTCCGTTTGCTATTGTTTTCTTTTGATACTACACAGTTACTGTTATTTTATATTGATTATCATGGTACGACTATCCTGTAATAAGCGGTATGCTGTTGTAATAAATAATAATTAATTATAATATTAATATTGCAAAACACTTAATAACCTGTATATTGTATAACTTCTAGCAATCTGTACCGACATTAATATAAAAATTAACATATTTAAAGTGAAGTAATATATTCAAATACAATTACAAATAAAAAAAGGTATTTAATATTAATTACGTATTAATAATTTTATAATAACACATGGGCTGAAAAGTCCCGGGCCTAACAAAGAAAACACGATTTTTTTGGTTCAAAAATAGCTTTATTCATCAACGTAATCTCCATCAAGAGCAACGCAATCATTCCAGCGCCGCTCTAACATTTCAATACCACTTTTGTAGAACGATTTATCTTTTGCCTCGAAATAGGCCTCAGTTTCAGCGATAACTTCTTCATTCGTGCGAAATTTCTTACCGGCGAGCATTTTTTTGAGGTCTGCGAACAGCCGGTAGTGGCTGGGAGTCAAATCTGGCGAATACGGTGGGTGTGGGAGCAATTCGAAGTTTTGATTGACTTGTGACACGACGCGTTGTCTTGATGAAAAATTTTTTTTTCTTTGCCATATGCGGTGGTTTCTTTGCAATTTCGGCCTTCAAACGCTCCAATGATGATGGCATTTCCTTTCTCAAGATAGTCGATGAATATTACACTACGCACATCCCAAAATACCGAGGCCATTACCTTTCCAACCGATTGTTGTGCTTTCAGGCGCTTTGGACGAGGTTCACCAGTTGCTGTCCACTCAGATGACGATCGTTTCGATTCCGGAGTGAAGTGATTGATCCATGTTTCATCCATTGTCACATATCGACGCAAAAATTCCGGTTTGTTACGTTTAAACATGGCCAAACACTGCTCAGAATCATCAACACGTTCTTGTTTTTGGTCAACAGTGAGCAAACGCGGCACCCACTTTGAACATAGCTTTCTCATAGTCAAATGCTCATGCAATATAAAGCCAATACGTTCTCTTGATATCTTTACGATGTCAGCTAACTCACCCAACTTCACTTTTCGATCATTCAAAACGATTTTGTGGATTTTTTTTATGTTTTCTGGTGCTACCGCCTCATTTGGACGTCCACTGCGTTCTGCATCATAGGTATCTCTACGACCACGTTTGAAGTCAGCAAATCAACGTTTTATTATTGTTTCTGATGGAGCGGAGTCCCCATGACACTTTTCAAGCCATTGCTTCGCTTGAACGGTATTTTTTTTCCCATCAAGAAGCAGTGTAAAATTAAAACACGAAATTGTTTTTGATCCATTGTTTTGAAAATAACAAAAGTAGCGTGACTCTTAGCACAATAACTCACAAACTAATGAATAGAATATCATAAAATTTTAACAGCTGTCTTTTGAAGGTTAGTACTAACTGAGAGAAAGGTGACTGCAATAAAACTAGCGTCGTCTATGTGTTAGACCCAGGATTTTTCAGCCCATGTGCTAATATAATTTGTATAATAAACTGAAATTTTCATTAATAAATGAAACTTGTTCTTCTTTTAATTGAGTTCAAATCTACCGAATTTTTCTGAAATCTTCCATCATACAAGTTGTTACTTGAACACACCTAATAGTAATAACAAACAAAGAATTGCTTCCCATGCACTCTCTCTTAAGGTATGCAACTCATATTTTGCTCTAAAATTAATATTGCCTGTTTTATGTTGCATGCAACGTTTACTTTTAATTAAAGGAACTAGTAGGATGGAAATGTATAATAAGAAATAATATCACATATGTACTTTTGTTCGACAAGTCAGTCTTAAGTTTTATTTATGTTCGATTGTCTGCATCTAACAATAGCTATTGACGCACTAACTAATTAAAGTTGATAGATGAACGGCTTAAATCGACGTAATACGATAAATTAGTTGAATGTTGATTCTTGTGGGTTTATGAGTAAGCTTAATTACCTCAGCAACATATTTCAATTTGTAAATGTACCATTACGAAATAGAATACTGTTTATATTGTTTAATATCAGCTTATACTTGGTGTCTCAAAAGTTCTTTTTTAATTTGTTTTGTTCATTGCGCGAACATAATTATTTTGTGGAGAGTATATGCCAATCGCTGGTCCCATCTTTGCTATGGACCGTCTTACGGGAGTGAAGAGTGAAAAGGTTCTCAGATGAGGGGCATTTTCACCCAAATATCCACATGTAAACTGGCAGAATTGTCGCTATTGGAGTTCAACAAATCGAAAACAAAAGCATGAGAGGCCACTTCAGTCGCCAAAGGTTACTGTTTAGGTGCAATATTGGCATGACTAGCGTACACAAGATTTTACACGAACATTAGCAGTGAAAATAAAATTATGCGCGTTGGATTCTACATGATTTGAAAATTGCTCAAAAAAAGGCTTATCATGCCGATTGGTGCCAGGAAATGCTAAAAAATACAATCGTGATGCGTGAAAAGTAGTGTATAACATTTACACAGGTGACGAATCTTGGCTCTATGGGTAGGAGCTCGAAAGTAAACAGCAATCGACTGCATGAGTCTTCAAAGATGAGCTAAACCCAACAAAAGTTGTTCGCATCAGAAGCACCCTGAAGCAAATGGTTGTCCCTTTTTTCTTTGGGGATAAAGGAGCATGTGGCTACAGTATCACCAGAGAATCGTAGAAAGGTCAATTCTGAATCGTACAGAAGCATTTGTTTGTCAGAAGTCTTTGAAGAAACAAGGTAAAACAACAACAGCAAGAGTTCTAACACATCGACCCAAACAACTGAATATTTAACCGGATGTGGATGTGGTCTCTGAAGGCATTAAAAGAGAATATTCGAAGAGAAATGGCAGCTATCACGGAGAATATGTAGTGGGCTGATCCCGAAAATTTTTTCTCACGTTTAGAAGAGTGCCAGCAAAATAACGGAGTGCATTTAGACATGATTTTTAAGAAACAAAAGCGAGAGCATAGAAATCAACAATAAGACCTGTAATGACATACGCTCCTGAAATAAGACCAGACACCTCCTAGAGACAACAAATGATGTGAGCAGTCGAAATGGAAATAATAAGCACGATTCATGGAAAGACGCCACTTGACAACCTACGATAACGAAGTAAAATACAAGACGTGGAAAAATGGATAAGAAAATAAGGAAACTGCTGGAATAAATACGTAAGCAGAATGGGCGATGGTAGAGTGGTGAGAAGTGCCAAAATAAATAACCCTATTGGAAAAAGAAATCAAAACAGGCCATCGAAATGCTGGAAAGAATACTGGACAGGCAATAGCCTACCAACACGTGTTGAAAGGAAGAAGAAAAATAACACGGTGCAGTGCCTAAATTTCAACGACGACTACGTAGAAAAGTAGGCTGGGTATCTAATTTTATGTAAAATACAGTTTCATTTAATTACATTTAAGTAAGGAAGTTTTTTCTATAGAAAAAATATGTCTTTATTTTCCGAATGGCCGTCGTACATTTGATTGGAAAGTCACCACATAAAAAGATGTAGAATATAGCTATTCTTATTCTTCTCTCCACAGCCACCAGCAAAAAGTCGAATCTGTGAATAAATACAATCATCAAGGAAATGAAGAAATACAGATCTGGTAGAATTAGAGCTACGACCACGTTGATACTGTGTACAAATATAGAATATAACGATACACTATCTGAATTCACTACGCGAAAAGTATGGAAACTAAAGTTATACAATATGAGCTTAGACTCTTTTATTAGCAGACATATTTACCCTAGAATTTCCTATTTGTACTACACACTTCACATAATTAAAGAACATCAATTGAGCTTCACAAAGCTGCGAATCTTTCCTCACGAAAAGCTTCCTCAAGTTTCTAAAATCTCCATACTAGCTACAAAAGAAATTCCTTGTCCATTTTTCTGACAGGATCCTACTCAACTTGACAAGCAAGAATGTCGTTGTTAACAAGAATTATGACATAGACGAATTGATACTCCACGAAACCGTAAAATTAATTACAAATAATTAACAAACATAAAAGCGAATCATTTTATACGAACCATTTTGTCACGAACGGGTACTTAAAATAATTTGAAAAGAACTTTTGGGACACCCTGTATATCGATGCACTTTGTTGAAAAATATTTGAAATAAAAGCACACTATACGTCCATTTATTCAAATTATAAGTCACAAAATATTTTTAAAAGGATTAAATAATTCAGAGGAAGTTAATATTTGATGAATTATAAAAAAAAAAAATTAACTAACTTTGAAATTATATACACACGATTTAGACATGACCTAAAATATTAACATTTGGGAATTTCCAATATAACGCTTATCTACTTTTATCTTTCCTTTTTTGTTCTTTTTAATTTGTCAATCTATTACACATAGCATATATATGTACATATGTATAAAAAGCGTATCCGCCTTCTCAACAGAAAGCTGACACAAATTAAAGCAGTCGTTTGTGTAATCGCTTTTAAATATTACGAATCAACTTATTTGTAATACTCTAAAAGTCACGATTTTTCACAGGAAACAATATTATCGTTAAACACACGTGTGTGAGCATGTTTATACATACATGCGGTTACCATGGTTAGACATGTAAAATCGCTGTGGTTTATCATGTTTAACTTTTACAATGTAATTAACTGCAATGTTATAGTAATATTTTACTAATAATTATGACTATAGCTTAAGTTGCGAGGTTGGTATGTATTATACAACGCCATCAAAAAAGATTGATTAAGTTCACAATACGGAAGCAAATATTTTTCGCTTGTTAAATCTAAAACACTTTCCTTCTGTCATTTTATTGTTGTCATTGGCGTCCTTGTGCCTTAGTATTGTCAATGTTATCTACGTACAGTATTTCTCAGTACGACTTTTATATTGAACATAATTTGTAACAAAGAAAAGTTTGCTAATATGCCTCGAAAATTAATAAAGTGTCCAAATGTCAATCCCAATAATGATCATATCATGGTAGCCATCAGCAAAACAAAATCAAAGGCATTTCTATTAACGAAAGAGATAATAGCTACGACTTCTTAGGAGTCGAAAGGTTCATAGATTTTCTTGCAAAGATCCAAGCCAATAACGAACTCTATTATACAGTATTACCAAAACAAATTGGAAAATTCCTAGATTAATAAGAAAGTTTTCCTTTATTCTATCGGCAATTTCTAACTACTCAAATTCTTCCCAAAAATGGATCGATTAATTTTCGGAATATGCCCCATGTCGGACACATACTCTTACAGCCATGTCAGTCCATTCGATCTGGAACTTCTACTGCTAACTCCTCATTTTCGAATTCTTGGATCCAATTCATCCTACACTAGTTCTATTGACGTCAGATCTCGAAATTGGCCGAATCATTCGTATTAACTTGCCTTCTTCCTCGAATGACACCAAATAAGTTTTGGATAAATAAGGAGAATGTTTGGGATATTTATTTCCTTAGAAGATGAAGTTTTGGTCACATAATCTTTTCTCACTCGGCACAGCATATTTCTGATTCTCAGAGAAGCTTCCTTACACAGGATTCCTATTTTTATCATATTGTCTACAGTTGTACCACCAAAACAACCCCAAACCCAACTATTTTCATCATGTTTCACAGTAGGAACCACATATTAGTCACTCACTTTTTAATCGATAATACTACATATCATTGCTTGAGAGTGTAATCTTTATGTTGGATGGCCCATTCCAGACCCTTTTTCTCATTTTGTTGCTTCGGTAAATAGCTTTCTTACACTCAACTTAACGATTGTGTGAGGTATTGGTATTCTTCTTGAAATATCAGTTGTTCTTTGATCTCTGGGACGATGAGAAGTCTATAGCATTTCGAAGATAGATCGATTAATTTTATCCTCTAGCGAGCCATGAAATTTTTCTTCTGCAAATTGACTAATTCTGTGGCGTTAGTGATTTCGCTTAAGTGTAGGTGGTTCAGTTTATGTTACACCGTTGCTATGCGGTTGTCAGATTAGGTTTTGACATTCTGTTAAATAACTACACCGAAACGTTTCAGTTGGAAAATAAAAAGTTTAATAGTAATAAAATGCAAATTAGTTTTAAACTGTACCATATAAGGGTATTGTTTGTGTAAATTGCTCTATAAATCTATCAAAATATAATTGTAATGTATAATATAGGCTGTTAAGACATTAGTATTTATGTTTCTGTGTATTTCTAGACTTTTTATAGTCGTACCTATATATATATATGGACTATGGACAATACTGTATATACCTTGGAAGATTTAAATGCATCTCAAACGCCTACAAATATTTGAAGTTCGTACAAGATACCAAAAAAAATTATTTTTCAGCACTAATCATTAAAATTCCTCCATATGTTTTAAAGAAAAGACCCCTTCATCGATACCCAATCTCTTACTAAGCATTTAAAAGGTCGTTTCCTTGGAACAGCGATAAAATTGGAGTCATAACGTTTGACAATATCAATGCAACGCTATAATGTTATGCGATGATTCATGGTTCGCGCACTCTTAAAGAACGAGACTCTTTAGCGCATTCCACGACGTTTCAATTGCTAATCAGATGAAATATGTCACACATAAGCGTTCACGATCTTTTTAACGGTAATTGCAACGTTTTGCCGACTCGTAATAGCAACAGGCCAAATCGGTGAAGCGGCAGTTCTTTAGTTAATAATAACGTAATGCTAGAGATAGAAGACAGGTTAAGACGTATTATTAAGTTAAGCTTACAATTAGACAAACGTGATTCATACAATACGAACTGTACATTTCTATATTTGAGTTATTAATTGGTCAATTAAAGTCGTTTTAATAAAATTATAAGGTTTAGGAATTTATAAAATTATTATTAGATATGTTTAGGTGTAAATGTATACCGAGTGTTCCATTAATCAAAACGTCTTAATACACGCAGTGAAATTTTTATAATTCTATATGAACTTTTGAACGGAATATGTGTATGCGTATATATATATAAATATACGAGGGCAACCTGAAATATTTCCAGAATCCGCAAGAGATAGCGCACAAAGGGTAAAGTTTTATAGCATCTGTTAACATTTCAGACGTCTACAGTGAGTAGTCTTTGTTTAAGAGTGTGTTTTATGCAGCAAAAATGATAAAATTGAATTTTGTGCAGTGATAAAACACTTTTGGATGACTAGGAAAACGGCCACGGAATTTCGAAATATTCTGCTAGAGTTTCATGGCGGATGTACTCCATTATCTTCGACCATCAGCTTCTGGGTAAGCGAATTCAAACGTAGCCGCACAAGCGCAAGTTGCGACACCCAAAAACCGCTACCAACGATGAAATGGTCGACGAGATTCACGATGTCGTGTTAGCCGATCGCCGATTGAAGCTGAAAGGAATAGAAGAGACAACAGGCATCTCAGAAGAACGCGTTGGCCATATCCTACACGAAATTCTGGGTATGAAAAAGCTTTCGGGGCGATGGGTACCGCTCACATCGGAACAAAAACGAAATCGTGTGACCGTTTCGGAGGAGTGTCTGGTCAGGATCCAACGCAATCCAAGGGATTTCCTCATTCGTTTCGTAACCGTGGATGAGACTGGGATCTATCACTACATGAGACGAAGGAACAGTCGAAGCAGTGGAATTTTCCGAATTAGCTCCGAAGAAAGCAAAGACCGTTCTATCGGCCGGGAAGATCATGGCAACCATTTTTTGGGATTCGCAAGGTGTGATTCTCATCGAAGGACGGTCATGGGACAATACTACAGCGATTTATTGACCCGATTCCATATACAATTTTCATCTGTAATTTCTTCTGAGGACTGGTCCTATATTCAGTCCCGAATCACGTTTGAAGAGATGACGGAAAAACACCTACGCAATTTCCAAATGATCTCCTCCCTGTCCAACGTCCAAAACCTAAGAGCGTTGTTAACCTCTCTTCTAGACCTGTATCCGATAACGAAGAACTAGTGCTTGCCAAAGGACTAAATTACGCTATATCCCCCAAAAGTATTCTCAAGGGGGGTATTATTGCTGAAGTGGAGTCTTCTATACGCACTCTACCGAGGGTTATTGCCGACCAAATCCGTTTCGAAACAACCAAATGCAAAAGTTTAGAAAGAATTATAAATTTTTTAGAAAAGGACCTACAGAAATTTCTCTGTTTTAAGTTACCATTATTGTAAATATCCTCTCTATAAATTTTTTAAATGTTATTTTCTCTTGGATCTGTGTTTCTTTGTGATTTAGCATTAACTTCGATGGATAATTTGCGGAAGATATTAAGAAAACCAAATATTCTGCTAGGACCTGTATAGGTGAAATTTTCTAACGTTTTTCTCAGATTTATAAGTTTTCTTTGAAGGTGATAATGTTGGAGTTCCAACAAGAGAAACCAATTCAACAACAAAGGGTTATTACACCCGAAATTGTACAAAAAAAACCAGTTGCAAAAATCATATATGTATGAATTATCGTTCATAAAAAAGGACGCAAACATCAACCACTAAATACCATCACATTATCCAAAGAGTTCTGCAGTAGAATATGCCTCATCTGGTTTGAAATTTAGACCGAAATCGTTATTACTGTCTATGATGCCGGGATAATAAAGGATTTGTTTGCCCGTAATGCGGTTGAAGTTCTAGACTGGCTTTCGTGCAGACGCGATCTAAACCCTATTGAACATCTGTGGAATGATGTGAAGTAGAACATAAGGTAAAAAGAAATAACCAATATTTTGAAGAAATGCTCGGGTATGCAATTCCCCAAGAACACTGTACAGCTATTGTTGTGTCTATGGGTAGAAGGTGTGAAGCAGTGTTAAAAGGTAAAGGATGTCCTAGTAAATAGTTTTTAGTTTAATTTTATTTTTGTTACTACATTCCCTCGTTTCTAATTACTTTTCCAGCGCACATTCTTATTTTAATAGATTATTTCAGTATACAGTACACTATTTTTGAAAACCTCACTAGCAAAGGTAACAAATCTATTAAAAATATATGCGACGTTTTTTCAATTATATGGTCACCATTGTATATCTGAAGGAGTTAGAGATATACCACCTTTCTGCAAGTAGAACGTATCTCTTCTTATTTGATATTTAGACCAAAATCTTTGTGACTTTCTGTGATTGCGAAACTCAAATATAACATTAATATTTGCGCTTTTGGTTCAAATAATATAATCATTGGGAAAATGGAAAAGTGAGACGGGAGTAATAATTAAGAGAAGGCACAAAGAAACTTCTCTTGTTCTTTAAATTCCAAAGAATCTATTACCAAAATCTAATCAAGATTTTGCCAAAAATTTGCAATCAGAAAAACGTAGATTTAATGGTATAAAATAACAAAAAGGTTATATACCTTTGGTCGCATCTTCTCCTTCGGCTTAATACTGCCATCATTACCAACGTAATCTGGAACATCTTTCCGGCTGGTGAAATCGAACACTAAACTGTTTTGTTGCTCCCTTTTGGGAGCGGATTTTTTTCTCGGCAACGCTGGCACTTCTCTAGTAACGTTATTCACTACACGGTTTTCACTTTTACTCGCCACGGGGGCAACACTACCGTTCATCTTATTGATCAAATTCTTCTCTATCACCTTGTCACTTAGTTTACTATTATTTCTCGATTCGGATGCTGAAACATCGTTGTTTTTCACTACCTGCTTCTGCTGAGGCGATTGGCTAGGTTTTTTGAGCAAATGGGACTGGTCGTTTAATTTTTGATTATTGACGGTCTTATTGACCTTAAGTTCTACGTTATTGTCTTTGCGGTTCACTTTTAATTGTTCTGAATTTGGCACAGCGTTCGCGACTTTTTGCTTTGAACTCTTAAGTACTATTACATCCATGGACGAAGGCGGGTGATCAATTGTACCGTTGCTGGTGGTCTCTTTATGTTCGTTAGCGATGGTATCGTTCGATTTGAGCTTTTCGTGGCTTGGAATGGATTTTGGTATTGGTGGATGTGACTCCTTTCTGGGTGAAGGTGGTTTTTCTTTAGTTGGACTTGATTTTGCTTTAGTTGGACTTAATTTTTCTTTAGGAGGACTCGATTTTTCCTTAGTAGGACTCAATTTTTCCTTAATAGGGCTCATTTTATCCAAAATAGGGCTTAAAACCTCTCTGGTAGGGCTTTTGACTTCGATTCTATTGTTATCTATCTTAGGTAAATGATCTTTAGTCTTATTTGGTGATGAGAATGAAAAGATAATGGAATTGTTTCCGATTTTCTTCTGATTTTCCGTCTTTTTCTCGACGAAATCTTTACTTTTCTCCAGATTAATCCTGTTCTTCTCTTCGACGATTCCGTGCTCTTTTTCCGCCTTAATGAAGCTCTCGATCTGCTCTATTCTAAGGTGATGACTAGAAGAATGTTTGATAAGATCAGGAGTATCCGAAAGACTAGAATTCAAAGGACCGTTCGTCTCTTCGTAAGGCGGTGACACTTTAGAGACGTCCGGTATAGTGGACGTCGGTGATGCTGGCGGTGTTACCGGAGGTTTACTTTCTGGTTTACTGTGATGTTCTTTGACAGGCGATCTTAATGGTGGTATCGGTGATCCAATCACTTGATTGTTGTGCTTTTCTAGTGAAGTTTCTCGTTTGATTTGCACTTTAGGGCGATCCGTCTTGGGCGGTTTTTCGGCGTGCGGTTTCTGCTTTATCGGCGGCTTCTTGTTGCTCGCCTTCGTGGAATCGATGATGTTCTTGAAACCGGCAACTTTAGCGGCGACCTCGCCCGTGGTTTGCGGAGGTTTCGTACGTAATTCTGGACGTTCGAAGAGCTTCTTTTTCTCCTTCACGATATCGGGTTGGGGCTTTTCTTTCTCGTCCATTACGGGCTGAACACGCTTCGGTCTATTTAGACGCATACCAATGCTATTACTGAAATTCCTGTTGTCTTCTATCTGGAGCGATTTCTGCTTATCGGTGGCGGTCGTGCAGGTTTTGTCACCACTTCCTTCGATAAGCTGCGTCGTTGTTTCCTCGTGTAACGATTCCCGTTGTTTCGTTTTCACGTCGTTCGCGGTGTTAGTTAGCAACGAATCGTGGTCCAGGTTAGAGATGATCTCGACGGAACGGGCCCTTTTCATCTCCGATTTGTTCGCAATTCGCGCATTGTAGCGTCCGCCGCTTTTGGCGTTATTATTGTGACGCTGGAACAGTCTTTCAGTCTTATTCTCGTGATGCTGGTGATTTTCGTTCTTATCGGCGGTATTTTCATCGTGGCTATCGTAATCGTCCAATATATGCTCTAGGGATGTGGCTTTTCGAAGATGCAAGATCGACGGTCTCGACTTAGAGCTCGTCTCGCGCAGCGTTAGATTTAAGTAGCGGTTCTTTAGCTTACTTACGATTCCCGGACCGTATTTGAGCTCCTCGGACGAATCGGAATCCTCACCTTTCTCGATCGTCTCGATCAGTTGGTCGGTATGGTCGATCCACGGTCTCTCTTGCACCATTTTCCCGTTGATGTCGGTATTGCCGCCGCCGGTGTTATTATTACATTTCACGTTATAACTAATATCACCAAAATCGCCGGCACAACTATTGCTACTACCACCGTTGGTTGTTGCGGTATGACAACGCGATGTCGGCGAAGGTTGTTGTACTGTTGAAACGCCGCCGATCGTAACCGAGGTTGAAGTTGACGCGCCGAAGAACGGTGATGCAGAAGAGGTCTGAGGGGATTCGGCGACCGAACTGCCGCTGCTTTGGTTGCTCAGCTGCTGTTGTAGCTGCTTGTTTCGCTTCCTCAGTCGCAGTTCTTTGAGCCAAGGTGGCGTATCGCCCGGCGTATTATTGATGTGACGATGATTCGATAACATTGCGATAAATTACGGTAAAATCCTACAGATAAAACGCGTACATGTTTTTTGGTGCAATTCCGACGCGCTTTGCTTAAATCGTATATAAGATGCTATTTTTTGCGCACGTATTACATCCGAGAATAACAATAGGCGGTTAATCGTTTAAATCCTACGTTTAAATTTCGATCCATGCAGCTTACAAACAATCACTTACAATTTTTTTTCGTTACAAATCGCTCGATTCATTTTTTTTCTTCCTGTCCTCTCGGATATCCCTATATATAGAACCCGTTCCGTGTATACTAACGACGACTAGAGAAACGTACCGAAATTCTCCTACTACCGTCCAATTTCAAAGGTACTTATGGAGACCGTTTTCACTTAACGTACGACTAGCGAGGTGCCTATCTTATTCCGAACTAAATTTAATACATATGCTGTCAGAATTTCGATTTTATCTCTCTCGAGTGGACAGGTGTGTGCATTCGTAGAGTGAGAGTATTTTCTATACAACTGACGTGATTGCTACTCTAAAAAAGTGGGGTTTTCAGCGGCACCTAACGTACGACGTACGCATGTCCCTTTAGCAAACGGCGAGTTGTTACGGCTTCGTGCCCTTAAACGTACAAAAACCATGTACTGGATCAATAAATCCTATTGAATATATTGACAAAGAGAACCGGATATGAAATACTTTACCGGAGGAATGGGAATCAATTTGTTGACGTATCACCGTGGCGACATCTAATAAGAAAGACCCGAAAATAACACATTACAGATTTTTATATATATACTAGGAGATATAAATATTACAAATGACGATTGCAAGGACTGTGTGGATGTACAATTCACAGGTATAGCTGTAAACTCCAAGCCCACGTGCTCTCGAAACGCTGCGTTCCGCATAATTAATTAATTTGTGTGAGTGGAGTTTACTGCTATACCTGTGGATAAATATTACAGATTTCTTTAACTCAAATTTGTCAGTGTAATAAGCCATAAAAGGGGATTTAATTAATATAATAAATTGGTCTATAAGATAATCAATTTAATTTATATTTAAGAAATAACTAAGATACATTGTGACATTTCAATATAGGAATCGTTTTGAGTAAAATAATAAATAAGTATGATTAAGCTATTGTATACTAGATGGCGCCAATTTGTCAGTAATATTAACCAATTTAATAAATCGTAGACGGGTACACTTTTTATATTTAATTGTATATGTTTTAACACCTGTATATAGAATATTTTGTGCTAATTTAATTAAATACAGACATGCGGTATCATTTAAATTATATTAATTTTATCTTTGTATGACTGACCGTAAAATGAATTATTCTATAGTGAAACTATGTACCGCAAATTTGTTTTGCTTTGATTTGATCTGTGATAAATAGAGACCGTATTATATACAAAGTGCATATATTTCATTTTATTTACTTATTATATTTTACGTCTATTTGTAGATGTCTTACACTGATAACAGTTAATTAACACTAATTAACTTTAATCCGTGTAATACATCTACATATAGACGTAAAATATATAAATAAATAAAATAAAAGATTTGGACTTTGCATATAATCTGGTCTCTAACGATAAACAATCCTATAGTATATAACTTCCTGCTCAATTAATATTTTAATTGGAATGTTTTTTTGAATTTTATTGTAGGAATTATTTATATAAAGCCATCTATACTGTGAAAACTATTGATGATTTAATGCGAATTACCAATTTCTGCAATAATAAATATATAGAGCTTACGATTATTGTTGTTGTGATGTAGCTACATTTTTAATGAATATATACTTTTCCTTTGGTGTATTATTTACTTCTGTGTAACAGAACATTAAGAATAATACACTAGGGTGACAGAATAAAATAGACACCTATTAATTAAAAGAAAGATTCTATTCTCGTTATATATACAAAATATTTTAAATTAGACTAATATTTTGTCGATCCACCTTTACTTGCGTGAAGTGCTGCGAGTCGTCGTGGCATAGAATCTATTAAATAATTAATGGTGTCTTCTGGAATATTTAACCACTCTTCTGTAACAGCTGCCACGAGTTCTTCCTTATTGCTGGGTTTTCGTTTATGTGCCAAACATTCTCTATCGGATTCATGTCTGGTGATTGGCCTGGTCATGGTAAAATCCGAATTCCCTGTTCCTCTTTCCATGTGGTTGTTGTTCTTGCTTTGTGGCAGGGTGCTCCATCCTCCATAAAAGTGGCGTCTTCTTTAGATAAAATGGCGTTGTCGAATATCGGTAGTAGTCCTTCTGTTAATATTGGGATATATTTTGCCGCATTTATATTTCCGTCGCAGATTACTAATTGCGATCTTCCACCATACCATATCGCGCCCCACACCATGATGTTCACACCGCCGTATTTCACCGTCTGATGCAAGAATTTGTCGTCCAGTTGTTGCGATGAACGTCTCCATACCAACATACGACCACTATCACTGAATTGGCAGTATCTGCTTTCGTCTGAAAAATGACAGACCGCCACCGAAACTCTTCAGGCTTCGTTCGCATTTCGACTGCCCAAGCCATTCGGCGCCGTTTTTAAAACGCCGTAAGGAGAGGTTTTTTCTTTGCCACCCTTTTATACATCCCCACACTGTGGAGGTATCGCAGAACGGTGCGCTGACTTTTCTGTGAAGTTGCCGCAAGCTCAGCTGTACATTTTCGCGGTTCTCTTAACACTTCGCGCACAAGCACCCTTTTACTTCTTTCAAAAGGTCCGGCACGACCTGGTCTCGGCTCTACTGCTGTTTTTTCCTTGCGTTTAAATTGTGTAATCACACGGTTAACTGTTGGGACAACGGAATACTTAAAAATTTACTTATTTCACGTTGCCAAGCGCCGCGGCGTTCACTCTGGCGAACGATGCGACCCCGGGTGAAGTCGCTAATATCACTCGAACTTTGTAAGTGAGGCATAGTTGTAACGATACTAAACTATGACGAATTCCTTCCGATACATCTACCCCTACCCTAATGACAAGAGAAAGTTCTTAATTCGTTCTTAGAATTTAGCTGTTTACATATTTATACCGCTTTATCTGGTGTCTATTTTATTCTGTCACCCTAGTGTATTATATTAGTATAAAAACGTGATACATACTTGAAACAAACATAAAATAATTAATTGCAGGTAATTACAAACATACAAAGATAAATAAAAGTAAACAAGTCAATGTTATATACAGGAATTTTAAAAATTACTTAAAAAATGTAGGTACATTTATATTTAATTACAATAAAGTTCTATTCCTAGTTTCGTGAAATAGAATTTTGTGTGGAAGAGCAAAGAAGAAACACTCAATTTTTGGAAAAACACAATAGGTATTCGATATTGAAGTCGAAGTATAAATTAGAACCTTTTTTGCGGTATTACGGCCATTATCCATGTAACCAGGCCCTAACCAATATTAGAAGACATTCGAAGATGTAACGCAAGGTTATACAAATACACTTTTCACGCTTAGAGGCTCTTTAAGACTACTTTACATCACAAACTACACTAGGTCATGATGTGAAAGGATTACACCACAGGGGAATGAAAACACTCGATCTCAAAGCTAAATTAGACTTTGCCCCTGAATTTTTTAAAAATAAAATTGAAAGCTCTAATATGTCCTTCCTATTTAGAGTTAATATTTCACCTGGAAATATCAAAGAGTTGCTTAAGTCAAGGCCCAGGCGACGCCAGGCTGTAATAGAGCCCAAAGGCGGGTATACTAGGTATTTAAATGGGATGTGCATATTTATGTTGCGTTCAAACTATCAATGCGAACTATTTTGTATATACTTTTATAAACAAAAACTTGCCCGTAGGAGAATGAATTATTACTTTCTTGTTAAGCTATATAACAAAGAAATAAATATATATTTCCTGTCTCTACTTGACTTTGCTCATATATTTTTTCTCTTCAAACTGCAAGCAGAAGGCTGGGGTGTGAGTATCTACGTTAGATAGTGTATATTACAAGTGCAATAAGAAACATCAATTCAGCAGTTAAGTAGCATTAAACGTTGCCAGATTTCTAATGCAAAGGTTGTTTTAAGTAATAAGCTGATACTCTGCATAATTATTATGTTATTTTGAGATATTTTACCAGAAAAGTCATCTAAAATATGTCAAAATGCGTATGCAACTGAAGACTGTGATGATTAAATTGTAGGAAAATTATCCATCATGGTGAAATACTTAATATTCTAAAATTGGAGATTGTTTTTAAATTCTTTAACTTTTAACATAAAATGATAATTGTTGTTGTAGGTGTCTTGTGAGAGGAAATACCTGATTGATCAACACGCTAAAACTACATCATATATTGGAAAGTGTGAAAAATTAAAGCGATTCGCATGTGCGCAGCAATCTATACACTAGGGTGACAGAATAAAATAGACACCAGGTAAAGCGGTATAAATATGTAAACAGCTAAATTCTAAGAACGAATTAAGAACTTTCTCTTGTCATTAGGGTAGGGGTAGATGTATCGGAACAACTATGCCTCGCTTACAAGGTTCGAGTGATATTAGCGACTTCACCCGGGGTCGCATCGTTGGCCAGAGTGAACGCCGCGGCGCTTCGCAACGTGAAATAAGTAAATTCTCAAATATTCCTTTGTCCACAGTTAACCGTGTGATTACACAATATAAACGCAAGGAAAAAACAACAGTGGAGCCGAGACCAGGTCGTGCCGGACCTTCTGAAAAAAGTAAAAGGGTGCTTGTGCGCGAAGTGTTAAGAGAACCGCGAAAAAGTACAGCTGAGCTTGCGGCAACTTCACATAAGACTCAGCGCACCGTTCTGCGATACCTCCATAGTGTGGGGATGTATAAAAGGGTGGCAAAGAAGAAACCTCTCCTTACGGCGTTTCAAAAACGGCGCCGAATGGCTTGGGCAATCGAAATGCGAACGAAGCCCGAAGAGTTTTGGCGGTCTGTCATTTTTTCAGACGAAAGCAGATACTGCCAATTCAGTGATAGTGGTCGTACGTGGGTATGGAGACGTTCGTCACGCCAACTGGACGACAAACTTTTGCATCAGATGGTGAAATACGGCGGTGTGAACATCATGGTGTGGGACGCGATATGGTATGGTGGAAGATCGCAATTAGTAATCTGCGACGGAAATATAAATGCGGCAAAATATTAACAGAAGGACTACTACCGATATTCGACAACGCCATTTTATCTAAAGAAGACGCCACTCTTATGGAAGATGGAGCACCCTGCCACAAAGCAAGAACAACAAGCACATGGAAAGAGGAACAGGGGATTCGGATTGTACCATGGCCAGGCCAATCACCAGACATGAATCCGATAGATAATGTTTGGCACATAATCCAGACAAATATGGCGAAACGACCCCGAAAACCCAGCAATAAGGAAGAACTCGTGGCAGCTGTTACAGAAGAGTGGTTAAATATTCCAGAAGACACCATTAATCATTTTAGAAATTCTATGCCACGACGACTCGCAGCACTTCACGCAAGTAAAGGTGGATCGACAAAATATTAGTCTAATTTAAAAATTTTAAAATATTTTGTATGTATAACAAGAATAGAATTTTTCTTTTAATTAGTAGGTGTCTATTTTATTCTGTCACCCTAGTGTATATCAATGTGCAACATCAACTTCACGAAACTCAAGAGAAGAATAACAAGAATAGGAAGAATATAATACGAATCTGTGTAACGCATTAATTTCGTTTAACATACAATTAGCAAGATTAAACAATGTTAATTTAACATCATTTCTGCAAAAATATTGCAAACATAATAGACCTGACGAAAGTACCTTACGAAAAAATTATGTCACATCTTGTTACCAGCAAACAATGGCAGAACTTCAACAATTGGTAGGGAATAATTTTATTTATATCATGGTAGATGAAAGTACGGATAAGTGTGGCCGTGTTAATCGGAATTCTTCATCAAGGTATTGTAGGTAAATCATATTTAATTTATTGTAAAGAACTTCAGAAAACAAATAATGTGAGAATTACCCAATTCGTTCAAGAAGCTTTATCAAATTTCTTCTTACCGGGATGTATACCTTGCGAAAAAATTTTACTAATGTTGTCCGACGCTGCACCATACATGATAAAAGCCGCGCAAAATTTAAACATTTTTATAGTAACATAATTCATAGCACTTGTTTAGCTCATGGGTTCAATCGTGTAGCCGAAGATATTAGAAATCAATTTCCTTTGATTAATGATCTAATTAGCAATGTCAAAAAAGTATTTTTAAAAGCACCTTTACGTATCCAATTTTATAAGAAGCGACTTCCCGGTATTAAATTGCCTCCTGAACCGATTATTACGAAATGGGGTACATGGTTAGACGCTGCAATCTTTTACGCTGATAATTTTGAAGGAATAAAAAATGTAATTTTTGAAATCACTGCTGACTCCATTGCTCTAGAAAACTGTAAAAAGATAGTAACATCAACAGAATTGCTACAAAACCTTTTGTATATTAAGTGAAATTATAGCTTTGTTTCAAGTTCCATTCGTAAACTAGAAACGTAAGCAAGCAAGGGATGTCGCTCTCGGAATCAGTCGAAATAGTAGATGAATGTGATATGCTATGTAAGAGGGTTAAGGCTACAATAGGTAATTCTATATACGATAAATTTAAAAAAGGAATAAATAAAAATGCGGGGTATTTGAAATTGAAGAAAGTGAAGCTTTTTTATTTCGAAACATATGTATTTTGATAGAAGACAAAAGTCTCTTACACAATTTTGTAAAACATTTAATTATAAATTAGTTTAGAAATATGTTGTAAACAAATTTTGTGCAATAAAGTTAATGTTTAAATTTCTGCTCTTATTTATTTCATGTAAATTTTACATATTGTCGCAATTTTTTTGCATATATGCCCCAGGTTTATGCATATTTTCTCAAAAATTGATGCATAATATATATGCCCATATATTTCAGTTTTTATTTGCATATAATCCGGTCTCTAGTTATTACACATTTCACATGTTTTCAAATCTTTAGAAACCAATACCATCTAGATTAGTTCTCTTATGCCAATTTTCCGTATGAAAAAATAAATACAACTCACATCTTATCGTTTCGATAAAGCCATAGCTTACTAAGATATCCTATGCAGACACCGTGTTTGAAATATTTCGTACATATATCCAAGCGAAAACAAGCGATTTAAAACTTCGCTTGTCGTTGCCTATTGTAAGTTCTTCGTCCGTATATAGTCGGGCGTATTTACATGCTAATTCTATTCCGCGAAGGGTAAAAGGGAAGTGCGCCTACATTAGCGGTTTTTTCGTTGTTCCGTGCGACCCACTCAAATTGTTTCCTCGTCTCAATTTAAACCTTCTTTTTTTGGCGTACTTTTAAAAAGGACCTTCGCGACGGCTTTCTGCCGTTCGTTGTTTTTTTTTTCGCGTAGTAAACACGGGCGAAAACATCTTTTTTTTCGCAGGACAACGGCGCAGTCCGTAGGAAATTCCGTAAGCGGATTTTTGTCAAGCGGAATTTATGTTACGCGCATTAGCGAGTACTTTACGTAAGTTTCATAATTGTAAGTCCTTTTGCGACGGGAGCTGTTTATAAACAGTTTAATATTAAGGCCAATGGAACGGAAAAAAATAACGAAAATAAAGTTCAATCCCGTTGTGGAAGGGTGACTTGTTTTTATCGCGCATTTTTCATTGTTAAGCTCTCTGAAAAAGCGCACAAAACGGATGTTAAAATTGCATTTTATTCATGGGCGACGCCCCGGACAGATCTAAATCTAAATCGAACGTGTTTTGTTTGTTATTTAACGGTCAACGCTGGAATGTCAACACAACTGCATGGGTGTGATGCAAACAGTGACATAAAAAGATCACATAAAGGTAATCGCTTGAATTATTGATGAAATTCTAAATGATTTCATTGGGGGAAATTATTTTATTCAATATTACCATGAATAGTAGCTATATCTACGTCGGCCATATTTGTTTTCGCGAATTAACGTTTTGTAAAGAGAATTTTTTAGATCAGAGGTTCCTAAACTCTATCATGGCTCACTTAACACATGGGCTGAAAA